>LPNX010606399.1:37907-618259 GCA_001517045.1 Pseudotsuga menziesii
AGAACATAGGGCTACCAAGCATTTGTTCTTGATCAAAACAAGAACAAAGAGCTACCAAGCATTTACCAACAATTCAATCATTAGTATCCAAAGAACAGAGGGCTAGTAGAAAGCATAAATGATTCTATTACATGTTACCAAGAGACTATTTGCATCATAGTGGCTGATAGACGATAGGTTGCCAATGATGTCCTTCCTCTTCCTGAGACCTAATGGTGAGAAAAAACCCACGAGAGGTGTCTGTCTACACCCTCCTCAGCAAGAAAGAAGAAGAATAGGCAGAGCTCTGACCCGTGGTGTGCTGCAAAGCCCCTCTTCAATCTAAATCATGTCGAAGTATAGGGCTTGGTCATTGCCTGCATTCGAGCCTCGAAGTTGGCTATATCAATCCCTTGAATGTGGATCTCAATTGGTACAGGACGCACACCAGGTGGAAAATTGAAAACATCATTCAAAGTTACCACAACAGACAGTAGCCCAGTCTCTGAAAAGCTATATAAAATACAGTGTTTCTAAAAATTGAGTCAATTCTGGGTCATCTCTATAGGGAAAATGAAAAGCTGTTTAAATAGGAGCAGCCTTTAATAACCCTCGAAAATAATAGCCCTGTTTATTGAAGATCCCTGTTTTATGAGGAAAGAGCCCTGTTGCAAAAATCCATCTGTGAAAGAATAAGCTTCATTTCCAGCTACCTGGGCCAATACTTCATCACTAAAGGGAGTTGGAAAGGGATAATGAACGCAGGCATCATTCACGCTACGAAAGTAAAAATCAGGTAAGTTATGGCTCCTCCAAAATGTCTGATAACAATTGGAACCATACATTAATAACCTTCTTATTTCTATCCAAGGGCTCCATGGTTCCAGGGTGTATGTGACCTGAAGGTCGAGGCTCAATACTATGGTCCCATCGAGGAGGTCTCTCCACAACTAGAGGGGTTGGCAGAATGGAAAAACTCTTAAATGTCTCAGCTGCCTCTATATATATCCTTCTGCTGTATGGGATCAAATTGAACCTTTCGAGAGTCTACTTTCTGAATGTTAGACAACCCAGCGTCACCAACATCCGCACCAGTCCTCGCTTCTCCCCGGGTAACAATCGCTTCTCCCCGGGTAACAATATTAATAGTTGGCCTATGTTTTTCCTACTCCGGTCTAAGCTCAGAGCTAATAAATTTTGCACTCCTCTGTCGAGCATTGAAGGGCCTAAATGAGGAGCCCTGGTTAATGATATCCCTCGGTAGGTTAGATACTTGCCCTTCTCGCTTCGCGCCATCCTCCCCGCCCATGTGCAGTAGCACCAATCCACTCTCCAAGATCTTTAGCATTTGCAAGTGAACTGGAAAGCGAGGCAATAATACGGATACGATTTTCAATTTAAAACTAGGCGTCGGATATGCGACGGTTAGTTAAAATCAGAGCTTCCCTCCAAAAAAAACCGCTATGCTTTGATAAAAAGTATTGTGCTTGGATGTAAAGCATTTAGCATAAGCGTCAGATATGCGACGGTTATGGGAATAGCCGTCGCTTAACCGACGGTTAGGAGAATATCCGTCGCTTAAGCGACGCTGGTGGTTACATTTACAAAAAAAAAATTTAACTTTGTGATTTTTGGTAGGTTTAAAAAGAGAAATCCACGCGCCGTCGGAAGTAACCGTCGGATTTTGGATCGAAATGTAGTAGTGTCGTGACCGTCGGATTAGAATATTTACAAATGCATACTAATGCATACTAAAGAAACACACTTTTACCTGACAGATATATTACACAAGTTGATCTTAACTAACTCCTATGTGTCTAAATATCCTAACAGTATACACCTCAGTAGAACGGTGTTGCCGAAAGAAAGAATAGAATCATTATGGAGATGGCGTGCAACATGATGGCAACCAAGCATTTGTCAAATGAATATTGGGTTGAAGCAGTTGCAACTATTGTATATATCATGGACTGATGTCCGACAAAGAGTGTGAAGAATAAAGTTCCTCAAGAAGCATGGATAGGTATGAGTAACATTGTTTCTCATTTAAATTTTTTTGGTTGTGTTGCATATGCTCATGTTCCAGATGAGCTAAGAAAAAATCTAGACAACAATGGACATAAATGTATTTTTGTTGGCTACTCTGAAGACACAAAAGCATACAAGTTGTATGATCCTGGTGCAAGGAAAGTAATCATCAGTCGATATGTTCAATTTTTCGAGAATCAATCATGGGATGGAACTGTCAACATAAATGTCAAGATTGTGTCAAATGTTGACAATGATGACATGGCGGAGGTAGAAATTCAAACACCACATGTAAGTCAACTGGTTGTAGCACCGTCAATTCCCATGACACTGTGACATCGTTCAGCGCAAGGAACATCGACACAAGTTGCATCTCAAGCTACGTCGATCACAAGCACACTAAGAGGACAACAAACTCCATCAAGTATTTCGGCGAGGTCGACATCGACAGAACTAGTGAAGAAAAGAAGTCTACATGAAATATATGAAGCTGGTACACCAAATTCATTCTCTCTATTTGCATTATTTTCTCCTATATATGATCCACTAAAATTTGAGGAAGTTGTTGAAGAAGAAGTATGGGCACAAGCCATGGATGAAGAAATATAATGCATTGAGAAGAATCAAACATGGGAGTTGGTAGATGTACCAAAAGATAAAGATGTAACAACGTCAAATGGATTTATAAAACAAAGCAAGATGTTGATGGGAATGTGCAGAAGCACAAAGTGAGAATGGTCACAAGAGGGATCACGCAGCATCCTGGCATAGACTTCAATGAAACATTTGCACATGTTGCACACATGGATACAATCATAATAGTCTTGGTCATTGCTGCACAAAACAAATGGCTTGTTTATCAAATGGATGTTAAGTCGACATTTTTGAATGGCTACTAGAAGAGGAAGCATATGTGGAACAACCACAAGGATATGAAGTTCCAGGTCAAGAGCATAAACTGTAAAGGCTGAAAAATACACTCTATGGTTTGAAGCAAGCTCCTAGAAATTGGTACAGTCGAATTGATTCCTATCTCACCGAAAATGGATTTCACAGAAGTGAAAGTGAACCGAATTTGTACACCAAAGTTGATGAGCAAGGTAAGATGTTAATTGTTTTCATGTATGTAGATGATTTAATACTCATTGGTGACTTTGACATAAAATATTTTAAAGCAGACATGGAAAGTGAATTTGAAATGACTGATTTGGGGCTTATGAAGTTTTTTTTGGGCATCGAAGTCCAACAGTCTAAAATTGGTATATTTATATCCTAGTCAAAATATGCAAGTGTAGTTTTAAAAATATTTAACATGTATAATTGGAAGACAACCCCAACACCAGTAATAACAGGTTTAAAATTGAGCAAGGATGATGATGGATCAACTGTAGATCCTACGCTGATTAAAATGATTGTTGGAAGCCTTATGTATTTAACAACGACAATACCAGGCATCATGTATGGAGTAAGTCTAATCTCAAGGTTCATGGAGTCACCAAAATAATTTCATTGACAAGCAAGTAAAAGAAGTCTGAGGTATGTAAGTGGCACAAAAGACCTTGGCATTATGTATTGAACCTCAGAAAATTTTAAACTCATTGACTACACTGATAGTGACAATGGAGGCAGCACAGATGACAGGAAGAGCACATCTGGGTACACATTTCATTTTGGTACAGCTGTTGTTTCATGGGCTTCAAAGAAACAAACCATAGTAACCCAGTCTTCAGTAGAATCAAAATATGTTGCAGCTACAAGCATTGCATGCCAAGCTGTCTGGATGTAGAGAATGTTAAAAGACCTGTCACAGAACCAACAAGAACCAACAACCATCTTTTGTGGCAACAGTTCAACCATTGCATTATCAAAGAATCACGTGTTCCACAAGAAAACCAAGGACATCAACACATGGTTTCATTTCATAAGAGAATTTGTGAACAACAAAGAAATTTGTTTAGAATTTTGTAGGTCTGAAGATCAACTTGCAGATATCTTTACAAAACCATTGGCAAGGGATACATTTCAGTATCTTGGAATGAGAATTTCTACACAGTGAACTCTGTTATACATAGAGCAAGTTTAAACTCTGAAACATTTTGTAATATTTTGTTTTTTTTGTGATCCCCATCTGCTCATAATTAAGGGGGAGTGTTGGAAATATTAATTACTCACATATCCGTATCATACTTCAGCCAACTCTCTCAGAGTCCATATCAGTTCAATCTATGTTGGACTGTTTGACAAGATTGACGAGTCCACGATTTTGTAATGAAATCCAGTCGAATTAAATTTTTGAAGCTAATTTTTTAGATTGATAGTTATTGCAGTCTTTACTGTTAAGTCAGTAGATTCAAGCAGGAGAAACTTTTAGTTTTCCTCTAAATAGAAGAAGAAGATTGTAAATCACAGAGAGTGAAGCGAATAGTGTCGAAGCTCAAGCTTCTATGTGTTTGAAAATGTGTAAAAAGTGAAATATCTTTGTAAATTTCAAGTTTTCATATATAGCTTATATCCCGACATGTTATATAAATTTATATAAATCAAATAGTTTATGGTTGAATACATGTTTGTTTAGTGGCACATTCTCTCGAGAATTACTTGTGTAAATGTTGTTTAAATTTACAGTTTGAGTGAAAGGTCAAAGAATCCATAAACGTTCTTTACCACATAGTGGTTGACACAAGGCTTATTAATGTTTGGTTATCTAATTTTGTAATTTCTTAAGTCCTTAGGCTAGTTGGTAGGAACTAAAACGGTAGAATTAAATCGATCGAAGTAAACCTGTAAGTCTGCCAACCAAATTTAGTCTTTAAAAATACTTGCCAACCAAATTTAGTCTTTTAAAAATACCTATAGAGTCTGCCAACTGGCAAATTTAGTCTTTAAAAATATTGTCAAAATATTTTTGATAGAAGTTCTACCCAACCATAAAGGAAAAAGTCGACCTGAAAATTTTCTAAGTGAGGGGCAACTCAAGTTTTTCTGAAACAGTTTTTGTTAACAGTCTGCACCACCTCACTTTATCGTAGCACCATTCCACTTCACTTCAACGCAAATACACAGTCACCAGTCTTCACATGATTGAACGCATAGAGGGTGAAAGAGAGGAGGCCGCACTTACAGAAGAGGCGCGCCACCAATAGGTGAGAGACACTAGTCTTTAGTTTGGGAAGCTCAAGTCACAATAATAATAAATATGATACAAGGGGCTTCAACTAGACACGAATCACGATAATCCTCGACAGATATTGAATCTCGCATGCACCTCGCGTGGAGTATATAATTTGAATCGTAGGCAGTACTTGCTTCAAGTGAATCCAGAGAGGACTAGGAGAGATGGAGAGAGATACCATATCTAGTGTTGAGCTAGGGTTCAAGCATCCCTATGCAGCACACAATTGCTAGGTCACAGCTAGAGAATTTAAATAAATGAAAACACAACAACGATTTCACAGGCACATTGATCCCACAATTGTGTACTTAGCGACATGAATCCTGCTTAGTTCAATTCTAAGTTGAGAAGAAATAATTCAAGACTTTCATGAAGCATTCTGATCACTCCTCCCATGCAAAGTGCCTCTATGTAGATCAATAGAATGCATATTCAAAGTGGTTTCTGAGTCACCAACAACCCAGGTCAGTGTGCTCCTTTAAAGATGTTGAAGAAGGATTCCACTCAATGTTATCAACTCGCTCTTCAGTATTTTAACAACTCCAGTCCCATTGGTAGTCTTATTACAACAGATGTCGACCGTCCATTAGATTATGAAGAGGTTGCGAGTTGGAAACCTAGACGGACTCAAACAGGGAAATATGATGGAAGAGGTCGGAGGACACCCCCGAGAGTACTTCAAGTGCTACAGAAATGTCATTAACAATGTGGGATAATGTGGTATCAAGACATTGAGAATGCTTGTGACTTCGTCTTTGTGGCGTTCTCCAATGTCGTTAGCAAAGTCGTTTCGAGAAACATACCATTGGAGATAGAGTGGTAGAAAGAATTCTTGGTGGAGGTAGCTGGAAATGGAAGGACCTGTAGCGACTGAACCAACATGACTTTGGCAATGGAATAACACCAAGCACCGACTCATGAATGTTGTAAAGATGCAGGTGCTTCAAAGAAGATGGGGCAACAAGGATGGAGGAGTCTGTGAATCTGACCAAGAGAATAAATACTACTTTGTGGGTGAAGTGAGGTGAAAAAGGACCATGAAAAGCATGGTGGAAGGTAGAGTCCCATGTAAAGGAGGAATATCACAAATCTAGAACGAGTAGATTATAGTATGCTAGAGATGATGGAAATGTAGCTAAAAATGGAGGAATCACACCAGTAAAAAACCCTCAAATGGCAGGTCTGAGGAGGAATAACACCTATGGTGTTAGCCAAAACAGAGCCGACTAAGCTTGAGTTTACTTTCTTTTTCTTTTTCTTACTTGTCGGGTGAAACATGCCACTCCCGACTACACAAGTTTATCAAATTTGGTCGGCCTTTTAGACCCCACTCTTTTACTTCCACAAGTTCTTACTTGTCGGTTCTACCGACAGGTTTTACTTCGACCACTTTTCAGTAAGATGAAGTAAAAACCGATACATTAACAATTCTAGGGAACTTATAAAAACATATATCCAAAGTAAAAACTGATACATTAACAATTCTAGAGAACTTATAAAAACATATATCCAAATATTTAGGAAGACTTGAGTTGACCACTCTGCCGTAAAACCTGGAACTTTCACGGAGTGAGAAATTTATGGATTCTTGTTCTTTCACTCAAATGGTAAATGTAAAAAACATTTACTCAATTAACTCTGGAAATAATGTGTGGCTAAATAAACATGCATTCAACCATAAACTATTTCATATATATAACTTGTGCGGAAATAACAAAGTTAATACAAACTTTTCGATCCAAACTTGTCGGCTCACCAACTGATCCTTTTCCAGAGCTTTGGCTCTTTGACAGAATCACATACACAGAAGCTTAAGCTTCAACTTCACTTTCTCTCTTTTTCTCACCCTAGAATTCTCTCATGAGTTCTGCTGTCTAACTTGATTTACAATTTTCTTCTTCTATTTATAGGCAACCTGAAAATTGCTTCTACATGAATCAAGCCTACTCACCATTAAAGACTGTAATAAATATCTACCTAATAACTTAGCTTCAAAAATTAATTTGAATGGTTTATATTGTCGAATCATGGAGTCTTTCCTCTTGTCAGACTGACCGACAAGATCTTGACTGATACAGACTCTAACATAGTCTGCTGGGCTCAGATATGAATCTGCAAGTAATTAATATTTCCAACACTCCCCCTTAATTATGAGTAGATGGGAATTTTTAAAACAAAATTTACAAAATGTTTCAGAGCGTAAACATGCTATGTGCATGACAGAGTTCACTGCGCAGAACTTGTCATTCCAAGATAACTATGCAGATACTGGAATGTGTCCTTTGCCAATGGTTTTGTAAAGATGTCTGCAAGTTGATCTTCAGACCTGCAAAATTCCAAACAAATTTCTTTGTTGTTCATCAATTCTCTTATGAAATGAAACCTTATGTCGATGTGCTTGGTTCTCTTGTGGAACACATGATTCTTTGATAATGCTATGGTTGAATTGTTGTCACAGAATATGGTTGTTGGTTCTTGATGGTTCTGTGACAAGTCTTTTAACACTCTCCTCATCTAGACAGCTTGACATGCAACACTTGTCACTGCAACATACTCTGCTTCGGCTGAAGACAGAGTTACTATGGGTTGTTTTTTTGAAGCCCATGAAACAACACATGTACCAAAATGAAATGTGTACCCAGATGTGCTTTTCCTATCATCTATGCAGCCTCCATTGTCACTGTCAATATAGCCAATGAGTTTAAAATTTTATGAAGTTGAATACATAATGCCAAGGTCTTTTGTGCCACTTACATACCTCAGAATTCTTTTACCTGCTTGCCAATGAGAGTCTTTTGTTGACTCCACGAATCTTGAGATTAGACTTACTCCATACATAATGTATGGTCTTGTCGCTGTCAAATACATAATGTTGCCTACAATCCTTTTAAACAATGTAGGATCTACAATTGATTCTTCATCATCCTTGCTCAATTTTAAACCTGTTATTACTGGTGTTGGGGCTGTCTTTCAATTAGACATGTTAAATACTTTTTAAAACTTCACTTGCATACTTTGTCTGTGATATAAAAATACCACTTTCAAACTGCTGAACTTCAATGCACAGAAAAAACTAGATAAGCCCCAAATCACCCATTTCAAATTCACTTTCCATGACTGCGTTAAAATTTGTTATGCCAAAATCACTAGTAAATATTAAATACATACAAGCAGACAATTAGCATCTTACCATGCTCATCAACTTTGGTGTACAAAGTCAGTTCACTTTCACTTCTGTGAAATCCATTTTCAGTGAGATAGGAATCAATCTGACTCTACCAATCTCTAGGAGCTTGCTTCAAACCATAGAGTGCCTTTTTCAACTTGTGCACTTTATGCTCTTGACCTGGAACTTCATATCCTTGTGGCTGTTCCACATATACTTCCTCTTCTATTTATCCATTTAAGAATGCCGACTTGAAATCCATTTGATAAACAGGCCATTTGTTTTGTGCAGCAATGGCCAAGAATGTTCTGACTGTATCCATGCACGCAACAAGTGCAAACGTTTCATTGAAGTATATGCTGGGTTGTTGTGTGAACCCTCTTGCTACCATTCTTACTTTGTGCTTCTGCACATTCCCATTAGCATTTTTCTTTGTCTTGTAAATCCATTTGACACTGATTACATCCTTGTCTTTTGGTACATCAACCAGCTCCCATGTCTGGTTCTTCTCAATGCATTCTATTTCTTCATCCATGGCTTGTGCCCATATTTCTTCTTCGACGACTTCTTCAAATGTTAGTGGATCATATATACTAGAAAATAATGCAAAGAGAGAGAATGAATTTGGTGCACCAGCTTCATATATTTCTCACAAACTTCTTGTCTTCACCGGTTTTGTCGATGTCGACTTCGACGAAATGCTTGATGGAGTCTGCTGTCCTCTTGGTGTACTTGTCGGTGTAGCTTGAGCTGCTACTTGTGTCGATGGTCCTTGTGCTGAATCATGTCGTGGTTTCATGGGAGTCGACAGTGCTGCGACCGGTTGAATTACATGTGGTGTTTGAACCACTTCCTCTGCCATATCATCATTGTCGACGTTCGACACAATCTTGACATTTATGTCAACAGTTCCATCCCATGATTCATTCTCGACAAATTGAACATCTTGATTGATTATCACTTTTATTGTGACATGATCATACAACTTGTACGCTTTCATGTCTTTAGAATAGCCGACAAAGATACATTTATGTCCCTTCTTGTCTAGCTTCCTTCTCAGCTCATCTGGACCATGAGCATATGCAACACAACGAAAAACTTTTAAATGAGAAACACTATGATTCATACATGTCCATGCTTCTTGGGGAACTTTGTTCTTCACACTCTTTGTCGGACATCGGTTCATAATGTATACAACAGTTGCGACTGATTCACCCCAATATTCATTTGGCAAATGCTTCGCTGCCAACATGCTGTGCACCATCTCCATGATGGTTATGTTCTTTCATTCGGCAATACCATTCTGCTGAGGTGTATATCATGCAGTGAATTGTTTTTGTATGCCATGGGTCTTGCAAAATTTTAGAAATTCATTCGAAACATATTCACCTCCTCTGTCGGTCCTTAATATCTTGATGCGATGTCCACTCTGGTTCTCCACGAGTGCCTTGAACTGCTGAAAATAACTAAATGCATCAGATTTATGTTTCAAAAAATATACCCATGTTTTTCTTGAGTACTCATCAATAAAAGTTAGAAAATAATTGTAGCCACCAATTGATGATGTCTGCATTAGACCACAAATATCAGAGTGCACAATTTCAAGTGGTGTGCGTGCTTTATATGACTTTCTGACTGGAAAAGTATCTCTATGCTGCTTTCCAAAAAATGAAGCCTTCACAAACCCTTCCTAGTTTGTCGATCAATGGCAATCCTTTCACCATATTCTTTGTGTGTAGTAGATTCAGCCCACCAAAATTCAGATGTCCAAATTTGAAATGCCACAACCAAGATTCATCCTGAACTTCTGTTTGAAATGCAACATGCAAATTAGCGCTTCCATTTTCTTTCTTTTCGAGGGGTTCGATTGTTTCTTTACTTTCTTCCTTAAACGAGGATCCTGTGTTTGTCTTCCCTTTCATGTCAGGAACTATCCTCAATGGAAACAAGCGATTTCTTGTCATTGGCACTTTTGCAATCAGTTGGTCGCTTGGACACTTGTCTTTAATCACACTCTGACCATCTTCTGTGTAGACTCTGTAGCCATTCTGTATCATCTGTCCAATGCTCAACAAATTATGTTTCAGACCTTCGACATGATGGACATCAGGGATATACTTACTCTCCCCCTGTTTGGTTAGAAAATCAACTGTTCCTTTTCCTAAAACAGTAACTTGGACATTGTTTCCAAGTGTAACATCAGTTTGAACTAAATTGTCTAGACTGGAAAACAAATTTAAATTACCAATCATGTGGTTGTTTCATCCAGAATCTAAGTACCATATGTCATGTGGACTTTCTTGAACAACATTGCATTCAATTGGAGATGTCGATGCCATTAATATTGCACTTGTCGGAGTGTTGGTGCTGGTCGACTGATTTGGGCTTTGCCTTCCTTGGTCATATTTTTTTCTCCTGCATTCATATGCATAATGACCAAATTTATTATAATAATGACATTGAATTTTTTATTTATCAAACCTCTGGCCACTTGGCTGACTTGGGTTCTGATTATCTCCTCTACCACCAACATTTGCAAGACTTATGCCTCACCCTCCTCTGGAAGAAATTCTTCCTCTGCCTCTAAAGTTGTTTCTCCCCTTGCCTCTACCACGACTTATGGATGACTATGCTGCAAATGCACCTTCCAATGATGTATGTGTTCTACTGAGTCTGTGTTCATGATTGATGAATGAAGCTTGCAGCTCATCAATAGTAAATGTCGACATGTCTGTGTGTTCTTCCAAGGTCACAACCAAATTTTCAAATCTTGGGGGAAGACTTCTGATAATTTTTTCAACCACCCTTTGGTCTTCTATGTCTTCTCCATGAGATTTCAGTTGGTTTATCAAACCAACAACTCTGGCGTAGAATGTGTCTACAGTCTTCAAATCTTTCATGGACAGAGATTCAAAATCTCTTCTCAGAATCTACAGCTTGGATGTCCTTACCTTATCCAAACCTTGATAGGCGATCTCCAATGTATCCCATGCCTGCTTATCCTTTAGAGTTACTTCGTTGTACACCACATTTTCTCACAAAGTAAAAAGTGGATTTTGTTGAAAGTTTTTAGGCATATTTATACTAATCCCATGCTTCACCATACCGAAAACCACATCAAACTAGCTTACCAATTTCAATATATAAGCAAATAAGTCACTACAAGTCTACATCAGCAAATTTTGCAGGTGTATCAATAGTTATTTCAACAACCTTCCTGAACCAATTTCTCACAAACTACAGACTGGGTTTGGATGAAATTTTGCAAGCATGTTTCAATTATCTCAATGCATCTCCACACCAAAAATCAGAGAAACCCACACCATGGATTTCGATAAAAATGTAAAATGGTTGTAGGTGATGATTTCCATTTTCTCGAAAACCATGCACTGGATTGAGATGAAACTTTCTGAGTTTGTTATTCTTGATGTAATGCTTCTCCCCTCAATATTTCATAAGGAACTAGTTTACCATTTTCAAGATATCCTTGAATCAATTTATGCATTTTTGTATTAGAAAATGTGAATAAATAGGAAAAAGAATGCAAGGATATGTAAATACCATGAAGTGCACATCAGTCCATCTCCCTCAAACTGAAGAATTTTACCTTCCCTCCGGTAAAAGAAGATATAATATGTTTCTCAGGTGCATGCTTGCTTAAAATTGTAACCAATGATGCATTCACAAGATGTAGACTTGTCCAAAAGCGAGTTTTTCAAGCATGAAATAACACTTAGCTCACTCAAACCCATGCAATAATACTCCTTGAATTCAAAACATGCCTTAATTAGCCGTTGTTACAATTATTTATATCAAACATGCATATTCACTGGAAACTTCTTTAAATCTGTTCAAGAATCCCCTTCCTTAAACCATTTTCTTTGTGTTATAATGATTATAAGTAGTCTCAACTCTAAAACATTTAATGAAGAGTGTAGAAATATACTTGATCCTCAAACATTATTAGTGCCACAACCTATCAAATTCCTTATAGAATTCATGTGATATAACCTTCCAATGATCCACGCACAATAACTTTTGAAGATGTAAATCAAAATATGAACCAACAAGCCATGAAAATGAACTCATACCTATATTTTGTACCCATGTGCTTAAGAGAAAATTACTTCTACAATAGTTTCTTCTACTACATGTTCTTGTGGCAAGCCTATTCCTTTATTGAGTTGTCATTGGAAGCTACTCCTTCTCCTCTTACTAATGGTTCTTGTCTAACAACATTATAGATTCTTCTTCCAACAAATTCCTTGGCTTGTCCATATATGATTTCTTACTATTGGTTCTTGTGTAGCAGTAGTAGGGTTTCCTTGAGATAATTTCTTTCTTCTCTCTCTTGTTGTTGGTTATTTTATGGAAACAACACATTCCTTTCTTCCAATGGTTTTCTAAGCTTGTCCACGTGCATAAACTGATTCTTTTATTTTCTTAGTGTTGGTTCTTGTGTGACAACAATAGGACTTCCTATTGTTGGTTCTTATGTGACGACAATAAGGTATCGTTTGATTCTTTTCATGCTTGTATAGTTGGGTAGGTGTGGGAATGGACTTGAGTATGGAAGTAGAGATAAGAATGTCAAGGTTCAAAGGAAGGGATGAAGGGTTTAGATTGAATGGATGGTGTAAGAGTGATGCTGGATGACGGTGTTCCCTCCAAAACTGAAGGCTTTTTATAAACTTGGAAAATAAGGAGGAAATATGGAAAAAAGACTCAATTGATTTTCCAAATAAAATCAATAGCGTTCAAAGAACTGTGATTAAATAAAGGAAAAATAAGCATACATGCACCTACCTATGAAGTCCTTGATATATGTAGCAACATTTGAGAGGCAAGAGATATGATATGTCCACAATGATGTAAAGGTTTGCAAGATGGTGCAGTGTGGATTCTTGACGTGTGGCATAATGTAGATCTGGAATATTATGTAGCAATGAATCCTAAAACCTTATTAAGAGAGGAACTTGGAAATATTTATTCAGAGAGCAACTTGGATGGAATTACTTATTTATTATTTTATTTACAAACCTTTTCCGTTAGCAAGATGGTTTTCAAACAATATTTGTCTAACTGTGCCCAAATGGTTTTCACAATTGGAATTTTATTATTCCTGAGGAATACCCGCCAGCAAGCTGATTTTCAAGCATTCCAAGGGCTGATGGCGCCTAAGACAGTTTTCACCATCAACTTTTATTTGGAACTGGGGTAGAAAAATGTTGAAACTTGNTCCCCGCCAGCAAGCTGATTTTCAAGCATTCCAAGGGCTGATGGCGCCTAAGACAGTTTTCACCATCAACTTTTATTTGGAACTGGGGTAGAAAAATGTTGAAACTTGTCATTTTAAATGAGCCAAGATATCTTTATGGTGTGGGTTAAGGGTGTGTGGAGCAGAAAGGCATGGAAGTGGAGGAGTGGATATTGAAATTGATCTGACTGTAGTGGTTATATGAATGATATTCTAGTGAAGGTCATTGGCTTTTAGAGATAACCACACAAGAAAATGAGATTTACAACATGCATATATATTGAAATGAGAAAAACTATGCATACCATAGTGTTGGTGAATAAGCAAGATAATCATGAAGTCTTCTTGAAGGATTTGGTAGCAATGGGATGGTGATGTAACAATGGGGCTTGACTTCTGAAACATTGGTATTCATATGGTCTACACATAACTTCTTCATTTGTTATGTGCCCAATCCAAGAAAAAGTCTTATTTTGGGTAGGAAACAAATTGAACATATTGAATATTTGAATATATCAAGGGTATGCCCATATGGCATGAAATTTCATTTTCAAGAATCACTCGTGCATGTATTGACCTTATTCGATCCTCTGAGGACCTGCAAAAAAAAACAAGCACTTACCTGCAATAAAAAATGATATCATGGAAGAAGAGAGGTGCACAATCTGTCTTCATCCAATACTTATGCAAAAAAACAACAAGTAGTGCTTATAAAACAAATCCAAATTCACTTTATACATGCTCACAAGTAGTGGTCGGCTTAGACTACCTGCCAGTTTTTTGATAATGACTTCTTCGTTTCACACCCGATTTGAATGATTCCAAAGCCAAAATAAATTAGATTGATAGGGATAATTCTAGTAGAAATGGGTTTTAATAATTCCATTATATTATATGTCATATTTTCTCAGTAATAACCTGCATGACAAGGTGTTTATTGGATTTTCGTTCTAGACCAATAATCATGATTTTAGGCACAACGTTTTTGCTTGATAACGGATTGACGTGATTCCAATTGGATGTTAAATTAGATTTATGTAGGTACCTCCAATAGAAATAGGTTTGGAATACAATAATAATTTATGGGCAAATATTCCAATGAACAACAGAGAAAACAAAGTTTTTAGAGTGTAGATTTATGACAGATGGTTAGTATTTTGGCCATAATTTTATCATACGATGTCAAAACAAAGCGATTCAAATTGCGTTGGAAACAATATTCATAGGAGAATATTCAATATAAATAGGTTTTAAAACTTAATCAATTAGATCACCCAAAACGTGATTGTCCCAACGTTTTTCTTGAGTTGCATACTCCACCCCCAGTTAGTATTTTGACCATATCTTTTTTGTTTGACAACCAAATTGAAAAATTCAAATTGGATTAGAAACTAGACTTAAAGGGATACTTCATATAGATTTTTTTTTTTTAACTAAGCCCATATGGTCCCTCAAATAGTATTGACCCGGCTGTGTTTCAGTGAATCCCAATAAGCCAAAATGCTAGAAAATTCAATAAATAAAATATGGTTCCCAAAAAGTGACCCAAGTAAGTGTGAATGATTTTAATCATAAAAATTTCAATAGAATACATCCCTATAATAAAAATATCAAGCATTGAATACTTAGATTGACTTACATAGTGTGTTGTGGTAGCGGATGCAACTCTTAAAAATGATATGATTTTTGAAATAAAGTATGTGTAAAAACAACCACATACCATGATGATCGTACAAGTCTCAAGCTTGAAGGAGTCTATACTCGTTTGGTTCCTCCTCCAATGTAATATTCATTCACCAATGCTTATTTCCTCTTAACAATTTCCTGCAAATGAGAGATTAATAATACGAGTGGCTCTTACTGCATGTTAAGAACCCGTGTCAACCCTCCTCTTTATTTTGTTAGTATATTTTGTTGGACGCATATGCTTTGTAAGTCGTCCCATTAGTATGTTGTATTATCCCACTTTCATGGGGAGTACGTAATATTTGTTAAGTCGTCCAGTTAATATGTTGTATTATCCCACATTCAAGGGGAGTAATAGTTATTTATATTACACTTAGTATATAAGTATGTGTTCAGGCTAATGAAGGCATCGAAGAGTTATTTTGTATTGAGCTTTCTCAAAATAGGTTGCCACCTCGAAGTGGCCTGCGATTAATAAAATCTCTTATGTGATCCATTATTTCTGTTATATCATGCATTCTCATTGTTTATTGCAGGAGGTTCTTCACATATGCTATTAGAGCACTTTCTTGGGCTCGTTGGGTGGAATTTCTGTTATTTTTTTTCTTTTGTAGTGCTTCCTAGCGCTATGATTATTGGAGTAGTTCTTCTTCGTGCATTGGTATTATTTATTTGGATCAAATAATAAACCCTATCCGCTTAACGGTGGGAAGTACTTGGGCATAGCCCTAAAAATCATTGTGAGGAGTACCACAGGAACCTCGAAGTAGCTGGCCATTGAGAGGACCTGCCAAGAGAAAAGGAGAACGACCCCTACCTGATTGACTAGTTCCCACCTGTGAGGTAAGCCAAGAGTTTTCGTTTGTGGCAAAGTGGTTATCAGTTTTACCGAGTTGTGGAGTGAGGGGTACTTTCCCAATACGCAAGACTTTAGACAACATTGGTGGCCGAGTGAATCCCTTGAAACTTTAGGAAGCTGAACATACCTGGGGTCCATATCCATTTACAGTTGATAAAGTGTATATTTCTAGAAACACCACAGATCATTTTCTCCATTTCCAGTTGATAAAGTACAACTTTCCAGAACTGCCACGGGTCATTTCCACACAAAAAGGTATAATTTTTTGATATTTGGCCATATCTTCTTTTATTTAGCTCCATTTACCTTGAAAATTCATGGTAACCCCCGTAATCCCTTTCTGCATATTCCTTCCTTAAGGACCCTATCCCAAATTCCACTTCCTCAATCCTGAAATTCCACATTTGTCTATTTTTAGGGTTTTCCATAACTTTTTCGATTCTCACCCAATCGCCTTCAAATTTTTCTGTGGTGTTCGTTTCCCATTTCTTCTTCCTTGTCCCTCTCTGAAATTTTTTCCAATTCCTTCACCCCGCCTCTGAAATTCACATTTTTTGCTTCTTATCCCTAAAAAAGTGGGCCAAAACACCGTAAAACCCCAATTATCCCCCCAAATTTTTCCTGAATAAAAATTCTCCTTTTCTAAAGCCCATTCCATTTTTGTTTTTCTACCCACTACCTGAAAATAAAAGAAAAATAAACCTGCGTATGGTTATCACCCGCGCCGGAGAAAATAAACAAATGGAAGAAGAACTTGCCACCATCAAGTCCAAACTCAAAGATCTAGATAAAAAATTTATAGGCCTCCATCTTCAAGATTCACCCATGACCAATTGACGATAGCCTAAGTGTTCTGCATACATTGGGTTCTCTTCCTCTGGAAACTTTCGTGGGCCAAAGTTGTATTTTCCTTGCTTTAATGGTGATGATTCGATTGGATGTATTTACAGGGCAGAAAAATATTTCAGTCTTCAAAACACTCTTGATGTCAATAAATTCCCACTTGGATCCTTTCCTTTGGAACATAAATCCCTTCAATGGTTTCGTTGGTACATCAAGGCTCATGCAGAGCCAAACTGGACAGATTTTTTCCAACTCCTTTTACAACGATTTGGCCCTAGTGCTTTTGATGCCTTCACAGGAGCGCTCACCATACTTCACCAAACTGGCACTTTGAGGGAGTATCAGACAGAATTTGAGAAACTGGCCAATTCACACTGAAGGATTTCCTGATGCATTCTACCTGAGTTGTTTTATTAGTGGTTTGAAGGATGCAACTGATCTGAGGTTAAAATTTTCTGCCCCAACACAATGATGGAAGCCCTAGGTTTGGCTAAGCTAGCAGAGGACAAGATCAAGTCTCAACAATGTTCCAAATCTACTCTTGTTCCATTCAGAAATATGGTTCCCCAAAGACCCCAAATTCCGCCATCTCTTAGACCCACTCCTATCAAGCATTTTTCTGAATTTGAGATAAGGGAATGTCAGGAAAAAGGTCTTTGTTATAATTGTGACAAGAAATTCACCCGGGGACATTGATGTGCTGAGAAAAATATCTATCTCTTGGATGTGGATTCTCTTCCTGCACCTAAATGTTTTCATGATGCTCATGATCCAGTAGATGCTGAGGGTGACATTTAGTAACTGCTTGTTGACATTCCTGCTCAATACGACCAACCAAAGATATCTCTCCATGCATTAGTCGGAGTCACCACCCCACAAACCATGCGGTTTAGAGGTTTCTCCAAAAAAATCCCTCTTACAATAATCATTGATTCTGGTATCACTCATAACTTCAATGACCCCAAGATTTCCAAACAGGATGATTGTTTTGTCCATCCTAGCTCTAGCTTTGAAGTCATGATTGCCAATGGGGGAACCTTACCTTACAAAGGGAAATGTCGTAATGTCTGAATCTCTATGGGGGGAATATAACTTGCGCTCTGACATGTTTTCCTTTCCCTTAGGAGGATGTGATGTGGTTTTGGGTGCTCAATGGTTACGCACAACTGGACCCATTTTATGGGATTTTGCTAAACTTTGGATACAGTTTTCAATCAATGGTAAAAAACGCACATTGTGGTGCTTACAACCAGGGTCTCTCAGCATCATCAATTCGCATTGCATGGCAAATCATCTTAATAAGACTTCACATGGTTTCATCACTATGCTCCATTTCATTCATGTGCAACCTTCAGCAGTCTCAACTACTCCCTCGGATCTACAACAAATTTTGGATCGATATGCATGTGTGTTTGATGAGCCAGTGGGATTGCTACCTTAAAGACTAGAGGACCATCGTAGTCCAATCCTTTCTGGAAGTGTCCCTCCCAACATCAGGCCTTATCACTACCTGTTTTAGCACAAGACATGGATTGAGATGGTTGTTCACGACTTACTGAAGCCGCAGGTGTTATTCGCCCTAGTACCAATTCCTTCTCTTCACCGGTTCTTCTTATCCGAAAAAAGATGGGTCATGGAACCTCTACATCGAATTTTGAGAACTTAATCACATCAAAATCAAGGATAAGTTTCCAATTCCTATTTTTTATGAGCTTCTGGATGAGCTCCATGGTGCTCATTTTTTCTCCAAGTTGGAGCTTCGTTCTGGGTATCACCAAATTCAAGTTCATGAGGATGCTATCCCTAAAACAGATTTTTGCACACATGATGGCCAATATGAATTTTTGGTCATGCCATTTGGCCTCACAAATTTTCCTTCCACATTCCAGGCAATGATGAATAAAATATTTTGGCCCTACTTGCGAAACTTCAATCTGATCTTCTTTGATGATATCCTCATCTATAGTAAAACATGGGCTGAGCATCTCCAACATCTAGATCTTGTACTACAAATTTTATGTGATCACCATCTATGTGCCAAATAGTCTAAATGTGTTTTTGGGCATAAGCAAGTAGATTATCTCAGGCATATTGTTTCAGCACAAGGGGTTCGTGTTGATCCTGCCAAAATAGATGCCATGAAAAATTGGTCGTATCCTCAGACCTTAAAGAGCCTTCGTGGGATTTTGGGACTGACTAGCTACTACCGCAAATTTGTCAAGGATTATGGGAATATTGCAGCTCCATTAAAAACTCTAATGAAAAAGGATGCTTTTACATGGACACCTTCTATTGAGTGTGCATTTGAAAAATTGAAACAAGCTATGTGTACCACACCTATTTTAGCTATACCTGATTTTTCCAATCCCTTCACTATTGAGAGTGATGCTTGCGACAACGGACTTGGTGATGTCCTCCTCCAAGATGAACAACCCATTGCATTCAACAACAAATCTATTTCTGGTAAGAATTTAGTCGCCTCTACATATGAGAAGGAAATGATGGTTATTTTTCATGCATTACAGAAGTGGCATCCATACCTCTTAGGTAATCATTTATGCATCAAGATTGATCGCCAGAGTCTGAATTATTTCTTGGAACAATGGGTCTCATCTCGAACACAATAGAAATGGGATAGAAAACTCATGGGTTATGACTATGATACCACCTACAAGAAAGATTTCAGCTCCATTAACAACTCTAATGAAAAAGGATGCTTTTACATGGACACCTTCTGTTGAGTGTGCATTTGAAAAATTGAAACAAGCTATGTGTACCACACCTGTTCTAGCTATACCTGATTTTTCCAATCCCTTCACTATTGAGAGTGATGCTTGCGACAATGGACTTGGTGATGTCCTCCTCCAAGATGAACAACCCATTGCATTCAACAGCAAATCTATTTCTAGTAAGAATTTAGTCACCTCTACATATGAGAAGGAAATGATGGTTATTTTTCATGCATTACAGAAGTGGCATCCATACCTCTTAGGTAATCATTTATGCATCAAGATTGATCGCCAGAGTCTGAAATATTTCTTGGAACAATGGGTCTCATCCCCAACACAATAGAAATGGGATAGCAAACTCATGGGTTATGACTATGATACCACCTACAAGAAAGGTAAGGACAATCTTGTGGCTGATGCTCTTTCCCGCACATTTGATGACCATGCTTCTCTTTCATGTATTTCTATTCTTGTTCCAAATTGGTTACAATTTGTTCAATAAGGATATGTCATTTACTCTTCCTTATCTAAAATCATCCATCAATTGGCTAGTAATCCTTTTGTTGTACCGCAATACTCTTGGGATGGATCTTCTCTGAGATTCAAGGGTCGTCTGGTGCTTACCCAAAGGACAGATCTTCACTAGGCCGTCTTGTATGAACTCCATGCTTCTCCATTGGCGGGGCACTCTAGGTTCCTCAAAACGTATGAGCGGGCATGACAAACTTCTTTTGGAAAGGAATGAAACGAGAAATTAAACAGATGGTTGTCAAATGTAATACCGGCCAGTGCCACAAGGGTGAAACTACACTCCTCCCTGGTTTGCTCGAACCCTTTCCCATCTCTACAAGGATTTGGACAGATATTTTAATGGATTTCATTGAAGGGGTCCCTAAATATGGAGGGAAGACCATAATCTTGGTTGTGGTTTATAGGCTCTCCAAATATAATCATTTGTGTGCTCTCATCCATCCATATACCGCCTCCTCTGCCGCACAAATTTTCATGGACCAGATATTCCGTCTTCATGGAATCCATTCTTCCATTGTCTCAAACCGGGACATAACTTTCATAAGTCATTTCTGGACCTAACTCTTTCACCTCATGGGCACCAAACTGAATATGAGTTCCAGTACCACCCACAAACAGATGGTCAGACTGAAGTCACCAACAAATGTTTGGAAACTTATCTTCGTTGCTTCACCTCTAAACGACAACATCAGTGGGAAAAGTGGCTCCCTCTCACTGAATGGTGGTACAATAATTCCTACCATACTGCATCTAAAATGACTCCATTTGAAGTTGTTTATGGTCAAGCACCTCCAGTGCTCCTTCCATACACCCCCAACAGTTCAGCCAGTTGACATGGTTCTTCAAAACCACGATCAAATTCTTCACATCCTGCAGGACAATCTTCACATGGAAATAAATTGCATGAAATAATAGGTTGATCAACACCGCTCTAAGAACACCTTTCAAGTCAGTGATATGGCTTTTATTCATTTGCAACCTTACAAGCAATCCTCCCTAAAAATTAAATGGAATCAGAAGCTGTCTCCAAAGTTCTATGGGCCATATAAAGTTCTTCAGAAGATTGGGTATGTTGCTTATAAATTGGAACTTCCTCGTTCTTCTCGCATTCATCCAGTCTTTCATGTCTCTTGTCTCAAGAAAGTGATTGGCACCAACATCAGAGCACAAACTGTTTTACCAGAACTGGACAAGGAAGGATCCATCATTTTGCAACCAGAGGCCATCCTCAATAAGTGCACTCTTCAGCTTCGCTCTCGAGTCCATCACAAAGGTCTTAATTCAGTGGCACGGCATGCAACCCGAGGATGCTACATGGGAACCACTCCTTCAGATTCAGTAGCAATTTCCACATCTAAAGATTTAAGGACAAATCTTTTCTAAGAGGGGGGGTATGTTAAGAACCTGTTTCAACCCTCATCTTTATTTTGTTAGTATATTTTGTTGGACGCATATACTTTGTAAGTCGTCCCATTAGTATGTTGTATTATCCCACATTCATGGGGAGTAAGTAATAGTTGTTAAGTCATCCAGTTAATATGTTGCATTATCCCACATTCATGGGGAGTAATAGTTGTTTAGATTAGACTTAGTATATAAGTATGTGTTGAGGCTAATGAAGGCATCGAAGAGTTATTTTGTATTGATCTTGCTCAAAGGAGGTTTCCCCCTCGAAATGTCCTGTGATTAATAAAATCTCTTTGTGATCCATTATTTCTGTTATATCGTGCATTCTCATTGTTTATAGCAGGAGGTTCTTCACACTGCGCCACTAAGGGGAATGACACACCAAAAATGAAATTAAATTTAAATGTAAAGAAATAAAAACATCATGTGAATCAAATTAAATTACCTGAAAAGTAATCAAGCAATCTAAAACCAATGTTTGTTTGTACTTTTACGCCTTCGATGACCTCCCCGACAATGACGCCAAAATGTTGGGCGGATTAATTGCTTATTAAAACAATCAATTCGCAACATAAATTATCAATCCAGGGTAACGTCTATTTATTTCAAGGTTATCAAGCAAAGTATATCCAGGCCACAATTTCTTCTTCTAGCCTTGGTAATCTAATATGCATTGTAGTAAAGTAAATCACACAACATAAAAGTAAATTGCAGAAAGTAAATACTAAAATTGATTCACAATGTATAGAAAAATAAGTTCACACCCGCTCTTGCATAACTCTTGCATAATTGAAACACACTCACAATTGCAAAAAATTAAATCACACTCACACTATGGTTACAACCCTGCTAATCTACAAGTCTAACACACTTGCATAAATGAATAAACTTGAATTAATCGTATATCACCAAAAACAAATGAATAAAAGTAAAATACATCGTATGCTAAGAAATAAGAAGAAGTTAGTCTAATTACAAATTAGAGAAACTAAGAATTTCAATCTACATTAAAAAAAGAGAAAAGTTAAAGACTACAATCTAAATTACAAAAGAGATTGGAAGAAATATCATTCTTATTCTATCATAAATTGGACTTGTTTATGTAAGATTCCTCCCCTTGGAATGGAGAAGGAACTCTTATTTATACATGAATTTTCCATAAAAAATAATAAATGAAGATCCAAAATTTCCTCACCAAATTACTAAGAAATTGGATCTCAAAATCAACTCAAATCTAATCCCAAATCCTTTGCTAACCTTCATGCTATTTAGGATTCCTTTAAAGTCAAATTCGAATTTAGAGATGTGAGCCATCATAACAAGCTCAAAGCTCATCCTAAGTTACTCCTAATATCATTTAACTTGTTGGGTCCATCATATATTACATGGAGGTCTTCAAATCTTTGTAAATAAACCAAATATGCACTCTCATCCACCACCAACTTGTCCCTTTTATCTTCAAATAATTTAACATCATAATTTGAGACATATAAGAAGAATATAAATAATTGATTTATAAAATCCATCACCCCTACTAAATATGTTCCTCCATGGAGGCTTCGTGGAGTAGCAGCAACAGTAACACCATGAGTAACAACAGTAGTAATGAATTAATAATCCATCATATAAAAAATATAAAGTATCTACTTTCGTTGATCTTCAACCATATGAGTTGCGGCAAATATCCTGGAAGAACAGTAATTGGCCTGGAGTTAGTTCTACAAAAATCATCAAATTCATCCATGTTTCAAAGATAAATGAAAAATATGTTATTCTTCCAATGTTTAATCATAATTCAAATGAAATACCAATGAAATGAAAAAGTAAACCACCTTAGGTGTAAATTCCGCAAATAAGCATAAAAATGGATTAATAAGCATTAATACAAGGTCATGGGAATCCAAGAAGGGATTAAAAGTAGGGAAAATGTAGTGTGAAATAGGGACATTTCCACATCCCAACAACATTTCTTATGAGTATCATATGATATGATGAATAAATAAATGTAAAGACATCTGGACCATGCAATGAATATTAAATGATAAAGAGATAAGCATAGAGAGAGAGAGAGAGAGAAAATTCGAATTGCCTAAGTATACCTCCAAGTGAAGTCGAATTGTAAGGGATTCAGTAAAGCCTCAGTTGTAATACATGCATTAGTTAACTAAAGAAGATCCATGCAAAGTTAATAATAATATCTTGCATGAACGACACTAAAAATGAAGCACCATGACACTCAGTTAAATCTCCTAAATTAGTGGACATGCATTCAGTTAAAGATCAAGTTCAGTTCAAAATCAGTTAGCACCTAGTTAAAAGTTATTATTGGAAGGTATGGAAAATGTATTGTGCATGGAGAATATTTCAAGGCTACTACTTCGCACTAGTGCTGGGAGGGCACTAATGACTGCATGAATAAGTGTTATATGATCCCAAATAATGTTTCTCCAAAGATAATTCAAAGTTAATGATGCTCTTAGTGAAATCAATTCACTACTTTCTACATGCTTGAGTTTTTGACTTGTTATTAAAGTGTTGGGCACTTGGAAAGTTGGTATCAATTGTATTGAGCAGATATCTTCTCTATTGCTTGGTTGTTCTCTCTTATCGAGCAATCTGCTAATGTGTTGTAAATCATTCTCTGCAAATCTATCTATTACACTTAAAGAATTGTTGGTTTTTTCATCATCTTTATTTGGAGGTTTTTTCTAGGGTATATCTTGTCTCATGTATGACTGATTTCTGTGATTGATATGTTTATGAGATCCATGTGTTCATATATTGAATGATAAAAGTTTTAAAGTTCAAATATCTTCATTATTGCTCAAATATTAACACTTTTCTATATGGCTTCTCTAATATGGGTTTTTATCCATATATTGATAGCTTTTATTAGATATGTGAGAACTTTAAGTAAATAAAATGTTATGCACAATTTTAACTATAGGTAGAGGATTTGGAAAAGGGGTTGCATTTTATTAGATATGTGAATTATTGAAGTAAGTGAACGAGTACGCCTAATTTATTATGAGCTTATCTAATATATCATCACTAAACGAGGTCAATAAGGGGGGCAATTAAGCCACCTTCCATCTGGATATTCCAAGGAAGGATGGGGATCCCACGAGGTTTCCCTTGGAACATAAAAAAGGAACCTTAACTGGGTTGAATCCGTAATTAATCCACTGAATTCTGATAGTTCAATATATGATCTAAATATCTCATCAATACAACCTTCTTTTAGCGCCTATCTTCACTCTCTCGGATTACTCTTCATCTTATTAGTGCAGGGCAAGAAGAACGACAAGATCCATTTTGTTATGCACAATGAGAATTGTTTTAGTCACATAGTTACCAGTAATACATCATACTATATCACAGAATTATTCACGAGATATCGTATACACAAGAAGAATTAATGGAGATAGAAGCAATACGTATTATATTACTCAACAAATACCATACAACGTATATACAAAATATCTATTACATTATGTCTCATATCAGACTCTCTAGCTTATACTTATATAAATTAAAATTAGTTGCATAATGGTATTGTCAGATTAACTGACTGACAAGTATGTGTCGACAAGTAGTCAGTTTGAGGACCTAGTTGGCTAACCGACTAGGCTCCTCCAATATCTACCCCAACAACAAAATGCTTATTTGTCCTGAAGAGAGCAGGGAGATGTCTAAACTGTTGGACAAAGTGAAATTTGTCTACTGAGTAATATTTATTGTTCTTCTATGGTTGTTGAGAAGCATAGGTACTGGAATTCAATTGGTGGTTGGCACAGGCTTTGAAAATTGCTTCGACAGATATTATCAACTGGTGTTGAAACTCTTCCCAAGCATGCAAGGAATTTTTAATGTTGATGGTCAGAATGGTGAGTGATGAGAGGATTTCTATATTTTCTGCAGCAGGTCGGTCTTGGATATTGCTCATATTTTCTCCTAGAAGTTCAAGTTGGTTGTCGGCAGATGATAACAACCAATGGAGGTGTAGGATAATTTTGTCTACTTTTATTAATCCAGACCTTGCTTGGGATATCCATTTTTCTTCCTTCTTTTCTGAACTTGAAAGCCTCTTAATTTACATGGCAAGATGATCTTCTAATTTTTGTGCTAAAGTTTCATCTGCTTCCTGATTTTGTTGTTGAATGTCTTTGATTTGTGCTCTTGCTTGCTGCATTTCTATAAATACTTTTCCATAATATGTGTACCGATTTCTCTGGAATTATACGCTTGTAGTGACCTCTTGTACATATCATGTCAATTGAATTCGGTTCTCTATAAATGCTTTGTATTGGTTTGTCATCAGAATTTATGTTTATTTATCCTGTGTTTGTTGGTCTTTGGTCATATTTTCTTGAAGATACAACATGTCAGCTTCAAAATTTTGATAGGCATTGTCGAGGGGATTATGCTCTAGAGTTGATGGCTGATGTGGTAAGACCAATTGTACTAGTTCTTCACACTTAGTCAAGAATGTAGTTTGTTCAACTTCTAGTGTCTTAATGAGGTCTTTTTTGGATTCTTGTCTTTTTATTTGTTATCTAGTAAAAGCATCAAAAAGTAAGTCAAGTTCGGCATTACTAGAATCTGTTGGATCGAATGTAGAGATAGGGTCGATCTTATCTATATGTACAGTAAGGTCAGGCTAATTCTAGTGTTGCTGGTGTTATTGGTGTTGTCTTTTTTGTTGCTCTCATCTCCTTTTTTTTCTTTTTTGTTCCTTGTTCTTTCTTGTTCCTTCTCTTTCTCTTTCTCTTTCTCTTTCTCTGCCTCATTCTCTACATTTTTGTCTGCATTGACCTTTTCTTTTTTTTGTATTTGAATCCTTGTTTGCTTCATTATTTTGTTGGTATTGTTCTTGTTCAGCTTTTGCTTCGGCCACAATGGTCGAGTCGACAGGAGGAGGAGGGGGTATTTCACTTTGATAAACTAAAGGGGCTGGAGGAGCTTAGGATGTTTTAGTAGGTGGTGGGAGAGTTTCTTCCAAAGGGGATTTTTTCTTGGGAACTTCTGTCAGAGGGTTTACAAGTTTGGTGGATGCAGGTGGAATGGTTGAAATTGAAGTGTCTAGGAAATTTAGAATCGACAAGTTAGGTATGTTCGTCGAGATAGAAGTGTAGATATGGGCATGAGTCGAAGAAGGTGTGGGAATAAATTATATAGTCGTGCTTTCTCTATGAGTGATTTTTCCTTCACGGTTAAGATTTCTTTCCATGGTTTTGGTAGTGTACACAACAATTTTTAGATGTTGAGGGGATTTCTCATGGATGTGGGTGCGTGGAAGGGGTAGAACATTTTCTTGACTTGGTGTGGCAAACATTGGTTTCTTAATGATGAGTGTTTTCTAGTTGGTTAGTATGGAAGGTAGTTGGTTGATGAAGTCATGGAGTTCAATGTCACTTTGGATTTCAGGTTGGATATGTGCAAGAATATGGAAAGGGACATTTTAGTTAGGTAATGGTATGTCGGGTGAGGAGTGGATGGATTCTCGATTGGTCACATTAGTTGGGGTGTCAATTTGTTAGGAGATAACAGTTGGGGATAAGGGTGGGCATGTTTGGTTGGTCTGACAGTTATCGGGCTTCTTCTTATAAAATTAATTTATAAATTTGTTTAGAGATAGGGATCTTAATATGACTAGCATATATCAATATCGATGTTGCTTGGTCGAATAATTCAGCATTTTCCTCTTCTATTGACTCCTACAAGACTAATTTTCTTTTTCGCTTACCTGTTGTTTTGGGTATTCTATTTTGTTGGGATTTAAATATTTTGTCGGCAACTTGAGATATGTTTTCTTTAGTTATTTCATACTTTGATGGTATTTGACCTGACTGGCAGTTGTCCTCTGATCAACCAGGTGAATTTTGATGAGGCATCATTGCAATCCCTCAAGGGAATGTTTCAACATTGAGCTCTTATCTCATTGTAAATGTATCTATGTAGAGGTGGACTTCATATTTTCCTTCTTTCTCTGCATTCATTAGTGGATCGAGAATTTCTTGGTTATGTAATCTAACTTGTTTTGGAATTGGTATGACTGTGTTGGTTTATCAGGATAACTCGACAAACAATTGGTTGACTTCGAGGAAATAGTTGAGTCCCTTCGTTGCTCCAACTGCTCCTTGTAAGTACCATATACAGGTATGGTCGAGTTCTAGTTGGATGTGTGATGTTGGTGGTAGCATTCAATGGATATTTTGGGAGACCCTCCATCTGGATGTTTTAACTTTAAGTTCCTAGAACTAGTTTTTTAACTAGATTTTGGTTTTTGTCTCTCCTAATCAACATTCTTGTGTTGTAAAAGACTTGAAATTGCACATAAGTGGTCCTTTGTCGGTTGTGAAGTTCTTATCACTAGAAGGTCATAGGTATGCAATAACAATCCAGATAATCAGTGATGGAAATCTGATTATTCCTTTTTCCTCTTGACACTTTTCACAAATACCTTAAATAATATATATCATGTGGTCAGACCATTTGTATAATTTTGCTCATTCTACAACGTTCTAGACAACTTGAAGCATGTAAAGCATAAGATATGATCCTCAATCGAAGGAGATGAATCCAATCAACACGTTCTTTCCAACAATTCAGTAAGTCTCATACTGGATTTTTTTGATAACAAGCCCTCTAGAGTTTTTTTCTATTGGTGTTCCTATGAATTCTTTGACTAATGTAGGGTTCAATATAGTAGTTACAACATCTCCTTTGTTAGAAAACCCTGTGATTTTCTCGATGAGGGTGTCATTGGTTTCAACCGGTATGTCAAAGTAGAACTTGCCTATGTGGTATCGACTGACTATGAACTATGTGATTAATTATTTTAGTCCACCAAAGATGTCGAGCAGTGTTGCATTCATGTAAGTAAGTAAATTGGTTTATTGTACCCTCAATGCTTCTTCTCTCCACCTTCCATTGGAATATTTTTCCCACTCTTTTATTCCATTCCATGTTCTCTTCCATTGTTGTTCTTCGATTTTGGAATTCCAAATATTTTGTAGTCTTGTTTTTAGTGGTGTATCTGCCTCTTCCAGTTATCATATTTTTGTGGCTATGGCTCGAGTGGTGGTTTGCGATTAATTTGGTGTCATTTTGACTACTGGCTATGCAACAATCATATGTTCTAGTATCAAATCACTTAGTTCTGAGCTATGATGCTCTAGTTCTTAGAAAAATAAACCCCACGTTTCTTCAAGTTTTGTATTTAAAGCAAAAATGTCATGCGTAGGGACAATTGTCGTGGTTGAAGATATTAAATGTATCCTTGGTAGAGATATTAAATGTTGATTACTTGATTAACATTTTTTCGGATGCATGTTGGCTTTCGTGCTCCATAAGTTGGATTTTTTCATTTATTTGTACTCTTTCTCACTCATTGGTTTGTTGTTTTTATGTTGAGTGGCTTCCTTTATGTTTTGATTCCTTTCATCAGTGGGTTTATTGTCGGCTAAATTCTTAACGGCTAGATTCTTCTTGTCGATCACATCCACTTCGTCGATATTATTCCCTTCATCAATTTCATATGCCTGGTGGTCTTCTATGTGTCTGCTTCCTTACTTTATCGTCGGTTGTACTACCTCCCGAGTCTACAATCATGTTGAACCTACCAGTACCCGTTTGTTAGTTTCAATTTTATAATATCTACTTATAACTACGTTTTGCTAAAATTTTGAAATGATACCTAAATACATGAGAATTAAGATAATTATTTTTAGAAGAAATGCTTCAAACCTGGGCATGTCGGTCGACCAACGATGATACGTCCATTGGTCGACAACGTTCATTTTATTATTCTCTATAAAGTTTTAGTCGTGTTCCATTTATGAGCTTTCTGAATACATTTCCTTGTAGTGTTTTTAAATGAATTGATCCATTAGCATTGATTTTTTCTGCTAGATGCGGTCCTGACCATGCAATGTGTAATTTCTTTGGTTTTCCTTTGATCCGGATATCATCGAGGAATATGAGATCCACAACTAAGATGTCCTTATTTTTTATGTTTCTACCATGCCATTCCTTCTACTACTGCTTGTGGACTTCTAGATGATGAATTGATAATTGTCATTGTTTTTCTAATTTTGATTGTTGAAATAGTTTGTCCTCCTTAGCCTTGCTCAATATCGATATGTAGAACTTATGTTATTATCGGTATTTGTTATCTAAATTGAAAGGGTACGGCAACTTCTTGCATATAGACAGGTTTAAAAGGGGTATGACTTATCGATCTTTTATACGACATCCGGTCTTCCCAAAGTACCACTGGTATTTTTTTATCCTAGTCATCTTTGTCAATGCTGCATATTTTTGTCAGACCTTTGGTTAGAGTTTTATTGAAGGATTATATCACACCATTGGACTATGAATGATATGTTGTGTTTTTCTTATGGTCATTCATGTACTCTTTTGTTAGTATTGATATTATATTTTTAACGAAGTGGGGACCTTAATCATTGACTAACGTTAGTGGACAACCAAATCGTGTAACAATATTTTCATAGATCAATTTTTATGCTACTTCACTTGTGCAGGCTTCGATAGGTTCAACCTTTGCCAATTTTGTGACATACTCGATAGCTGTGATAATGTATCTAGCTTTTGTTCATCATCCAGGAACTGGAAATGGATGGACAAAGTTGATTGCCTAAATTTCAAAGGTTAAACTTGGGTTTATCGATATCAAGGGAATTTCGGTACTTGGCATAGGTCGACCTAGTATTTGAAATTTGTCACATTTGCTTACAAAATTTTGACAATCTTTGTTTATTGTTGGCCACCACAAACTATATTGTTGAATTTTTCTTGCAGTTGTATTGGATTGATAGTGTCCTCTTCTAGGTCCATTGTGTGCTTCACCCATGATGCTTTATTTCTTGTGCTCCAAGACACAACAACGCAACACTTCATCTGGTCCAATCTTACATAAAAATCCATTCAATAATGTATATGGGGCAGCCTTCATGGCCAAAATTTTATTTTTCTTTTCTGAAATCCCTTTCAGTGCTTGTCCATATTCTAGGAATTGTGCAGTTTCTTCCAATTCTATTTGTACTGCTTCCACTCTAAATAAATGTGCATCTAGTAGGTCATCATAAATTCCAATCAGTTCTTGTCCAAATTCGATTCTTAATAAATGGTTGAGACTAACATTTGTTTTCCCTGGTTGAAAAATCACTTGAATTTGAATTCTTGAGATAACAATAGCCATCGACAAATTCGATCATGGTGTAGAGGCTTATTGTCTAGGTATTTTAGTGCTTGATAATCAGTATAGAAGACAAATGAATTAGCTAGGAAATAATGTCGATATTTATGAAGAGAAAATATCATCCCCAATTCATCTCTATCTGTTGTCGAATAATTCCTTTCTCCCTTATTCATTTTTATGTTTCTATATGCATTAGGGTAATCCATTCCATCCTCTCTAAGTTGTGTAAGAATAGATCCAACTACTATACCTGATGCGTCGATGTGGACATGAAACTTTATGGAGAAATTAGAGAACCTAAGTATAGGATCTTCGACGAGTTTTCTCTTCAGCAAATCGAACGATGCACTACATTTTCCTGTCCATTTAAATTCTTGATTTTCTCTCAATAATTTCTCCAGTGGGTATGTCATGTCGGAGTAATGGAGTATAAATTTTTTATAATAACCCATCTGTCCCAATAATATTCTAACTTGTTTTGGATTGACTCGTGGTTTTAAATCAAGAATAAATTTGATTTTTGTGAAATCCACTTTTATGCCTTCTTTGCAACTAAAGTGTTCAAGCAAGATTCTGATTGGCATTGCAAATATACACTTATTTATGTTTAGAGATGATTGTATTTGATGACATATCTCAAACATTAATCTTTTCGACTTACAATTGTCTTTAAGCATAGAGTATACTGTCCAATAGTCAAAGAAGACAACCATTATCTTATATATGTATTCTTGGAATGTGTTAGCACCATATTCAAAAAAATTTATTATAAGAGATATGTGGGGGAAGGACCCTATCAAAGAGGTGTTGGGAAGGCATCCCTAGAATTTGCAAGGGTGCTGAAGGAATCTGTGAGATGGAATTCTACCCCTAGAACAAGAGGCGGCGGAAATGAGGTAAAGGATAGTGTAAATCGATGGCCGTGATTCGAAATGATAAAGATCGACAGTGGAAAGGCATTTCGTGGATCATAGATGAGGGGTAAGGTGGGGGACGTCAGATGCGTTGAATGTGTTAAATAAGAGCCATAATAGAAGGTTGAGATTAATCTAAAGACAGATCAATGGCACCAAATCATTTTGTGCAGCGAACGTGCTCGGCCAAAGCCACTTTTTCGAATCATGAAATAGATTAAAGAGCTAAGACAACTGACGGCCAAGATAGGAGTACAAGCAGATCCACTGCCATAAATGATTTCGCATCCTAGACTAGCAAGGATATAGTCACGATTTCAAATCGTGAAAAATAGTACTGGTCGCAAAGATCAACGGTCACTACAAGGGCAGAGATAGATCTGCAGTCGTGGTTTATTTCACGATCTGAACTAGCGCAGACGGGGTTAGGATCTCAAATCGTGAAAAGTGACAAGGTCCGCTCAGATCGACGGTCATGAGGAGAGGTCGATCTTGATCGACGGATAAGAGGCATACCGCGAGGTAAAGTCACTCACTAGAGCAGGAAAGGAAGAGTAGGTAGAAGGTTAAAGTTTTCAGATGTGAGTGGCCTCGATGAAAGGAAGTGGGAGATCGATGGTGGAGGTCAACCTTCCCAGATTAAGCTATGCATGTAGATAGTGAGGAATAATTTGGCATAAAGGATCTCACATATCCAAAGCTCAGATCGTAAGGAGAAAGATCCACGGTGCAAACTGCATGGGAAGGGCACGAAGATTACGCAATATAGAAAGCTATAAAAGGGTCTATGTGGAGTTGGAAAGGTTTGTCTTTTCCAAAGCCTCGAGATCATCGAACGCCCCGACCACATACAGAGTGCCAGTACGGACAGACCAGAAGACTGTGCTAGAAAATCAAGTTAGGCCCCTGATACTCCCTCAGTCCTATTTGAAAATGGAAAAAGTAGGAGAAGTAGAAGTGGTAGATGTGAGAGATAATGCATAACCAGAGGTCGCATGTCGAAGAACAGAGGAAAGTCTCGTGGATGAGAATGCCGAGATTTTTGATACCATTCTGGTGGGGGGAACCATTGAAGTTGCTATGGGTAAATTGGAATTCCTTAAGGACCAGGGTAGCGATACCTGTGGTGTTTTTAAATATTTTTCCATTTTTTCTCTGTTGACCAAAACCCCCATCGCCCTGAGTTTGTCGAGTGGTGTGTAGACAATTTATTTGTTGCCAAGGGATTCATTATGAATAGGTCAAAATCCAAAATCCTCTATTAGTCCAGGCTCTCGTCATTCGTAAAACCCTTCACATCCCAAATGAGTTTGTCCATATATCCCAAAAATACCGAGAAGAGAATATCATACATTTCTTTAGAGATTCTACCGTCGAAAATAGAGAAGCTTTCTTGAGGGCCTATTCAAAACCTTATGGTGAAGTCATTAGCCTATATTACCCCATCGGCATTAACCAATTTAATGAAGAAACTCAGTGGTGTATATCCCTGTCCAGTCAGTTTTTAGGTCTAGATACTAACGGTTATGTCACAGAATCATTGTTGAGTCTACTGTTCGTTTTGAGTACCTGTCCTATCGAACCCGAATTGCTAGGGAAATATTCTCAGTCATGTTCTCTTAAATTTGATGAATTCCTAGCAGAGAACATTCATTCTCAGTTAGCGAATTTCCATGGCACCAAAGTATTCAGATTCCAGTCCTTTTTGTTGAGAATGTTTATAGCTTATAACGAAGAAGACTTACAAGTGCCTGAGTTAGAGATCACTAGTGAGATGGCCAAGGACTACTGTAAATTCATGAACCATTTGATGGCTGAAATATACGACCTTTTATTTCAAGAAAAGATACCCAGGGTGTTTCCTGAGATCAGACAAGTACTGCAGTTGTCTCATAGCAAGATGATAGGAGACTGGTTCCTGACAGAATTTGGAATGATCATAAGATTGTACGGCTTTGTGCATCAACCCTACAGTCTACCAGCCTTTCTAACTGCCAGGGTTTTCTCCTTGGAAGTAATCAAGCAAAGACTCACTATTGAGGAAGAACACTTTTTGAACTATAAGAAGAGCTCAAACCTGATTTTCCCCTAGGAAGTGGGACCATACACAGTCAAGAGCAGAGCTGCTTTACCACTGGTTGGAAACTTACTCAAAGACGTTGTATTTTCTCTAGAACAAGCTATGAATTACGACCCACATCAAATAATTTCCAAAAGGAGGAAGGCTCACAAGTGCAAGCCTTTTGAGCACAGTGAAATACCCGAGCTCAGGCAAGCAGCAAATTTCGATCATTTTCCTAACCCTACCGTGATGGATATTAGCATAGGACGACACTCTATCTCACCCTTTCCATGGGTAACTTCTCCCCAAAGGGAACTATCCAAAGTAGTTGCAATAGCTGGGAATGTCTCATCGTTGGTCAGTTATTCAGGGAGTTTGATGAAAAGAGGATTTCTAGAGCCTATGGAGACTGCAGAGGTAGACACTGCCAGCATGCCCAAAAAGAAGAAAACAGAACAACAACAGCAGTTAGTACAGGTTAAAAAGAGTAATACAAAGGGGCAAATGAAGAAGACAAACATGGAGAAAAAACAGAAACAAGAAGATCCTGAAGCAGCCAAGTTGCAAATCCAGGAATATGTATTTGATGGATAGACAACAAACAGGCATGCCTCTAAAGAAGACTGGCTAGACTCTTACCAAGAAAGCGCTGATAAAAATTTTAAGGAGACATCAGATCTATATAATGAGGTAATGTAGTTTCCCTACCCAAATGTGGCATTAAAGACCGTGAGGGATCATGCCACTGACACCCTCAACCTGTCTTTGAAAATGGGAAACAAAGTGTCATAGGTTAATGAGAACCTCACAAAGGTTCCCACTACTGACATAATACACCTTAACAGAGAGACCAATGACATCTTGAATGCTAGATTACTGAAAGCCAAACTACAGATATCCAAGCTGGAGGTAAGTAAAACAAAAAATCTGGATCTTTTGAGGAAGGTAAGAGTTGAAAACAAATCCCTTAAGGCCCAAATTAACAATATGCAAAATGAAGCAGTACAAATATTGGGACCAGTACCTAAGGGATTTTTGGCTCAGAAATTGCTAAACGAGAAAGAGAAAGAGATCTAGATACTAAAAACGAAATTGAAAATCCCTTCTACCCAGCTCGCTCAGATAGATGAGTTGGTTGAATTCAAAAAAGAGAAAGAGACACTGAACACTAACGCTTACAGATTGCAAAGCCAAGCTGCTAAAGCTCGAAGAGAAGGAAACTTCTACACTAGCGATAAAGGAAAAAGAGCTTTAGGAAAAATGCGCAGAGATTGCAATTCAGCCCGTAAGTGTAGCTGGAAAAGTAGACACCAGCTCTCTTTCTAGAGAAATGTCCCAAATAGGCCTGAAAGATATAGAGCTTACCAAGTTAAAGCAGCAGATTAAGGAGCTAGAGGAGGAAAAAGGAAAAGAGGAACAAGAAAAGAAAAAGATAGAGGACAAATGTCAAGAATTAACACAACAAAATGACAAGTTAAGCTAGCAGGTGATTGGTAGATCGGCCTTACAAGGGGCTAGACATTTGATCTGGGATCAAATCATTGGAGAGGCTAACAAGTTCAGACCTTATATAGACTTCATCGCAGACCAGGAAAATGCTTTGACGGAGGCCAAGAAAAAGGTTTCAACAGTATTAGAAGTGCAGAAAAGACTTGTAGTAACAACATAAAATGTCGTTGCTTTCCTAAGCACCTTGTCAGATGATATGACCAGTTGGTACAATATCCAAAACAGATTTGTTGTCATCTCTGGGGCCAGAAAGGTAATTGCTAAACATAGGATGTTGGACACTGTACAAGCCAAAATAGATATTATTGAGCACAAGGTCAAGGAGGTTATCCGGTTATTCAAACCACTAGTATACAGAGGGATTACTTTCTTCTGGGAAGACAAGGGACCCTTATTGTCTCAAAAGGAGTATCTGGAGCATCTGGTTCATTGTCGATCAGACAACAGCAAGTTTCGAGACATGCAACAATCCTTCTCAGGCAGGACCATTTTCGATAAGCAGGCCAGTGAATTTGAACTGCCTTTTGATTTCAAAGCAACCTGTGCCAAAGCACCCGAGACCTCGTACCCAGAAAATATGGAACTCAAAGTGAAAGCATTGGACATGGCGGTTGCAACTTTGCCTGGTCCTCACCAATGGAGGTCAATTCAGCAATATGGGTCGAGCAAGTTTCAGACGCAACCATAGAGGTGGAAATGACAATATGGAGGAAAATTTCTCCGTGGACACACCCCTCCAATGGTCACGTCTCCCAGAACTTTGTACAACTGTCACCTACCGGATGGAAACATAAAAGACTCTTGCGCATATTTTCTCTCGCATTCCATAGTTCATTTTTCAGTTTTTATGTAAATCGTGGCAAATACGTCACATTAGAGTTTGTTAGAAGTTGTTTTTCAGTTGTAACAAATTTTGATTCCCGAACATCGGATTGGGAAGTCCCAAAATACTATAAATGTACCTCCTAGAGAATCAGAAAGGGTTGGGACCAATGTAATTGTGCATTGTGTTCTTTCAATATTTTTTAATAAAGTTGCAGAGCCGAAGTCGGTGTTTTACACAGGGAGTCATGCATTGTTTGTGTTACAGTCTGTTGCTTCCTTTCTCATGTTAATGTTTTTCCAGTTTATCTCTCCCATTATGTTTTCTTTCATGTCTCAAATAAGGGTATAACATAATGAAATTTATACATGCTATGCTCTGTCTGTTGTTTCAGATATCCACTAAAGCTTTCTTCTAAAGTTAATACAGAATTCATTCTCAAATGCTCTGTGTTGATGGTTTGTTCATGTTCTTCTTTTCCACCAGACAATTATAATTTGACTATGGTTGAATGGATATCTTGCCTCTGTGTTAAAATCGCCTGCATAAGTTTTGTTTATTTCTGTTACACATCCTGACTCCATCGCCCAATGGTTCTATGTTCATTTTTAACCCCCTTACAAACAATTCATATTTTCACTTGTACATATATAGCATTGTTAATCTTTGGTGAGAGATCCCTCTCGAAAGAGTAGAAGGCCAGTTCTCTCTTCGAAAGTGGTTCTAATGTTACCTGGGAACAAGACTTTCACAACCTTGGGTTCAATTCCAGTGCTAACATAATGCTTTGACGACAATTCTCAAGAATATTGTTGGTCCATTTTTCAATCCGAACAACATTACTCTGTAGCCAAACGATGTGAGTTTGCAAAAAAAGTTGTTTTCTATTGATCTTATTTTGCAATGGGAACCTGGTTATACCTAGAAAATCTATCGATGAATGAGTAACATTCATGTCCTGCAATTTCATTGATGGTTTCATCAACAAAATGCGTTGGAAACGGATCTATTAGTGTCACTTTACTAAGCTCTTTCAAGTCGACGCAGATTTGTAGTCTTGTTGGATCACGTTTCTTTGGTTGTACGACTATTGGGATTTCCCATTCGACTTGTTCAACAGGGTATATAATTCTAGTTGCAAGCATGCTATCGATTTCTTTCTTGGCAATGTCTTTATATTTATGTTCCAACTTGTAGGGTCTTTTCTTGACAGGTTTTTCATTTAGATTGATGTCAATTTGAACAATTAATATTTTCACTTGTACATATCTAGCATTGTTAATATTTGGTGAGAGATCCCTCTAGGAAGAGTAGAAGGCCAGTTCTCTCTTCGAAAGTGGTTCTGTTGTTACCTAGGAACGAGCCTTTCACAACCTTGGGTTCAATTCTAGTTCTACAAACTGGCGCCGTTGCCGGGGACGAATTGAAGATCATCCTTGGGAGAACGACAAGAACTACAAAATTTCAAGAAAGAGATTTCTGAGGGCAGATGGAGATTTATGCATTCACAAGAAGGTTGTACATTTTCCCTAGCGACTCCACACTAACTTCGACCAATGTTACGCGAGATATCCTGGCTTTTAGAAGGATCCATACAAGAGGTAATCCTAATCCCGAAACTTTGCAAAGTGTGGAAAATCCAGAAAGAATACTTAGGAATAGAAATAAAGAGAACGTGTATTTCCCGTTGTTTGGTACATCATCATCTAAATATTTGTGTGACATAGCAGAATATGAATGGGGGTCTAGAGCTAAAATATTACTGACCAAATCAAAATCTGAATCCGACCTAAAGAAAGTTGAGGTTAGCTTTAGTAGACTGGGGTCCTATCTTATTTACTCTTTGTGTCTAAACCTTGAGACCTTGGCAAAAGCTAAGAAGGCAGTCCCTATTTTTCAGAACACCAAGTTTCCTAACCCCCAGCTTGCTCCTAATCGACCAACCCCAATGGATTCTACTATATTTTCTCCATTATCCCTACCTATAGTTCTGCACGAACTTCCCTTAAACTATGCCCAAATAATTGCACTATATGATGGGGAGGGAAATGTCTCGGCAAAATACCATGTGGGTAAGTTTGATGACTTCATAGACCTGGAGGAAGTGGATTATGAAGATGTCAAGATGAGGCCATTCGCACATAGTTTGTATGGGGAAGCCAAGAAATGGTACAAAGATTTGCCACCTAGGTCTATTCTTAGTTTTGCTGGTTTTCAAATCATATTTCTAGAAATATGGGACGATAAGCAAAGCCCATTGCAAGTCCTGCCCCAGTACAACAATCTCAAGAAAGGAGGTTTTGAGTCGGTCCATGAGTTTTCTAGCATATTCATGAGAGCCTATAACTCGATACCTGCTGACATTAAGCCTTCACTCAAGGCAGCTAAGCTTCATTGTGCCAATGCATTTGATAATGATTTTGCTTTATTATTAAGAGAAAGAAAATCAACCACTCTCCCTACCATGTTCACTGATGCCCTAGAGGTAGAGGCCAATATGATGGCATATGGAAAGATAAAACCGAGAGCGGAGGTTGACAGGAGCAAAGGTAGAGAAGAAATACACCCCACCTCTTCTACTTCTTCATCCAGTGATGTAAAGTTTGAAATGATGCTCAAAACTATGGAGAAGTTAATGGACCGGCTAACGGTGGAAGCTAAGCCAATAAATCGAGAGCAGAATGAACCTCAGATCCGAAATCCCAATTTTAGGAGACCGATTCCTCCCCCACTCCAACTGAATAGACAAAGGGATGTGAGGAATCCAAGGAACCAAGAAGATCAGTAGATTATACCTCCTTTCCCTGAAAACTATGTAGCTTCCGAAGACGATGCAGAATCTATTGAAGATCAAATTCATCATTTTGGTGATTTAGACTCTGAAATCTATTTGACTGAAGAGGAACATAATATGTTTGCACAAGTAGATGATAATGCCCCGATGGAAGAATTGGAGCAATATCATAAGGGATATATGCATGCTATAGATGATGTTAGAAAGATCAAATTAAGGAGTAGAGACATTGCTATAAACAAAGGAGGGTTAAATCCAAATCCGCCTTCTAGTAGTCAGACCAGCCTAGAAAAAGGGAATGAGAAACAAAAGGAGCCTGTTGTATCTAAAGAAGTGGGAAAAGGAATTGGTAATGTAAAGGAGCTGAAAAACACAGTGCCTGTGGAGCTAGGAAAAACCTCTTCCATGTTTGACCTCCAAAGCAAACTTGCTAAGCTGAAGATTTCAATCCCTTTCAATGAATTACTGAGGAATCAAGAATACAGGGACACTATAACAAAAATGATCATAAATCAAGGAGAAGCTCACCTGGATATTTTAGAACTAATAGAAGACAATCCTACTATTATCCTGGGATCTAAGATTGATAGTGTGGACAGTGAAGATGAGGAATTACCACCCTTTTACATGAGTTTAAATGTGCATGACATGGTGTTGCACAATCCTATGTTGGACTCAGGAGCCTCACATAATCTGATGCCAAAGGGAGTGGTGGAAAGTCTGGGGTTGGAGATTACTAGGCCTTATAAAGACCTATATTCCTTTGATTCTAAAAGGGTTAAATGCCTGGGTTTGATCAAAGACATGGGGGTATCCTTAAATAAATTACCATCTAAAACTGTGGCCATGGATTTTTTCATAGCTAATATTCCCCCCAAGTTTGGTTTTATTTTGTTATCGAGGTCTTGGACTTCAAAGCTAAAGGTTAGCTTGCAAATGGATATGTCTTACGCAACAATTCATGTTCAGAATGAAAAAAAAAGGCTGTAGAGTGAGAAAAGATTACCTTACATTGTGAGCAGTCAGGCTCAACCTGATATCCATCATGTTTATGTTGTTGATATAGACCTAGGGTCGTCTATTTTCTTCAATGATATATCTCCTTGTAACTCAAAGACTGTTGTGCCACAGAAAGGTAAAAATGATAAAGAAGAGACAAATGAACGGGAGACTTTGGAAAGGAAGCAGAAAGATGAAGGACTATGGAAGATGTATTTCGATGGATCGGTGACTAAAGTAGGTGTTGGTGCAGGTGTGTACATAATCTCCCCCATTAGAGATACTAAAGCTTATTCTTACAAGTTGGTTTTTGAATGCACTAATAATGTAGCAGAGTATGAGGCTTTGTTGCTGGGCCTACATGCTTTAAAGGATTTGGGAGCCAAAAGGGTCCAAATCTTTGGAGACTCGGAACTTGTAGTGAATCAGGTGAATGACAACTACCAAACTAGGCATCCAAGAATGAGGGCCTACCGAAATGAGGTATGGGACATGTTTGGGAATTATTTCACCGAACACAAGGTCCAAGTGATTCCTAGGTATGGGAATACAATGGCGGACTCTCTGGAAACCATAGCCGGGAAATTTGAGACTCCTACCACGGGTAAGAGAAAATACAAATTAGACATTGTGAATAGGCCCTCCATACCGGACAACACCAAATATTGGCAGGTTTTCGAAGATGATATGCAAATCAAAAGGTTTCTGGAGCTGTCTGGTGATTTTGTGAATACCTGCATAGATGAAGATGATGCTAAATCCAAGAATTTCCTAGATGCTGGTGGGAAGGAGGAGGAGACCATTGAAGCAGGGAAATTGAAAGACTCTTTGGGAGGTAAGGATATAGTCCAGTTAAAAAGTAATCATATCCCCAGAGGTTTGATCCTCTTAGAGTCTCTTTTTAACCAAAATGACGTCACCAAAGATCCGAAGGTCGAACCTGTTGAAGACGCTGTAGAAGATAAAAATATTGGCACTGAAGAAAACCCGAAAATTATAAAGTTGTCTAAGAAATTACCCGCTAAAGAAAAGGAAGGGTATGTGAACCTGATGAAGAAATACATAGATGTGTTTGTGTGGAGTTATGATGACCTCAAAGAGTATGACACTTCCATCATACAACATACTATCCCAATCAAGCCTGGAGAAAAACCATTTAGGCAGAAGCTCAGGAGGATCAATCCAAAGCTAGTACCTATCATTGAAAAGGAGATAAAAAAGTTGTTTGATGCAAAAATAATTGTGACTCTGAGGTTTTCAAAATGGGTAGCTAATTTGGTTCATGTTAGGAAGAAGAATGGGGAGATAAGACTATGTCTGGATTTCAGAAACTTGAATAGAGTTTCTTTGAAGGACAATTACCCGTTGTCGAAGATGGACCAGATCCTACAGAGGGTGGTGGACTCAGAGAGAATATCTACTATGGATGGTTTCTATGGTTACAATTGGGTGAAGTTGTTACCTGAAGACCAGGAGAAAACCTCTTTCACCACACCTTAGGGCACCTTCATGTACGCAAAGATGTCGTTCGAGTTAATGAATGTTGGAGCCACTTTCCAACGTGTCATGGATATTGCCTTTGCAGATGAAAGGGACAAGTTTGTGGTGATTTACATGGATGATATTACTGTATATTATCGATTGGTCAAAGATCATATAAGGCATTTAGAAAGGGTTTTCATTAAGTTCAGGAAGTATGGCATCTCATTAAATCCAAGAAAGTCAATTTTTCCTCTAGAAGAAGGAAAGTTGCTGGGGCATATTACTTCAAAGGAAGGAATCAGGATTGATCCAAACAAGGTGAAAGGCATCTTGAAGGTGGAGGAGCCAAGAAGTAAGAAGGAAATACAGTATCTCATCGGATAGGTAAATTTCTTGAGAAGATTCATTCCTAGCTTTGTCGAAATCCTAATGGACATTACCTATATGCTGAGGAAAGATCATGAAATCAAATGGACGACGGAAGCCAAGAAATATTTCAAAGATATAAAACATACCATTTCGGAAGCTCCTGTGCTGGTCAGTCCACACTTTGAGAAATATTTTTTAGTATTCTCATATGCTTCGGAGCATACTGTGGCAGCAGTTTTGTTGCAGAAAAATGATCGGGGTGAAGAGCATCCTATAGCATTTTTCAGTAAGATATTGAGAGATGGAGAATTGAAATATGATATAATGGAAAAACAAGCTTATGATTTGGTTAAGGCCTTAAAGGATTTTAGAATTTACATCCTCCATTCCCATATAATTGCATATGTCCCCAGCAGCATGGTGAAAAGCATACTTACATAGCCAGATCTGGAAGGGAAAAGAGCTAAATGGATTGTAGTGCTTCTAGAGTATGACATAGAAATTAAGCCCACAAAATTGATCAAGGGGCAAGGATTGGCTAAAATGATGACAGATTCCCATTGTGATTCTCTGCAGCTGAATTTTTTAGCTGGTCAATCTAATCAGTTGGATGCAGAAGTATCGGTGAAGTCTGATTTTTCTATATCTCCCTAGTATGCTGATATTGTTTTTGTATTGCATAATTTACAACCTCCTGCAATGTTAAGCAAAACCATAGCTAGGTCTATGAAGCTGAAGGCTACAAAATTGTGTATCATAGAACAATATTTCTATTGGAAAGACCCTGGGGGAATAATGTTGAACTGTATTCTGGAGAATGAAGCTCAACATATAATGAAAGAGTTCCATGAAGGAGATTGTGGAGGGCACCATTCCTAGAAGGTAACCGCAAATAAAATTATGAGGGAAGGATTCTATTGGCCTTCATTATTCTCAGATGTATATAAGGAGACGACTAAATGCCATCAATGTCAGATTTTTGAAGGAAAAAGGAAGGTGGTTTCACTTCTCCTCAACCCTATATCATTAGAAGCACCTTTCCAGAAATGGGGGTTGGATTTCATCGGAGAGATAAATCTGAACTCCTCAGGACAGCATAGGTGGATTTTAATAGCTACTGATTATTTCATAAAGTGGATTGAGGCGATACCCACTAGAAGAGCTACAGAAGAAGTGATAATGGGTTTCATAGAAGATAATATTCTGGCGAGATTTGGCTGTCCTAAGCGAATCGTGACGAAAAATGCACCTACGTTTAAGTCCAAGAAGATGATTAATTTTTTGTATAAATATCATATAAGCCTAAATCATTCTACTACTTATTACCCATAGGGAAATGGACTGGCATAATCCTCTAACAAAATACTGGGGATAATTATTAAGAAAATGTTGGAGAACAACAAAAGAGCATGGCACACAAAGTTGAAATGTGCCTTTTGGGCTGACAAAATCAGCACAAAGAGGGCTATTGGTATGTCACCATTTCAATTGGTATATGGTGCCGAGGTAATTTTTCCTGCATCTCTAGGGGTTTGAGTTATGAAATTGTTGAGGGACCCGTTAGATGAGCCTAATCCCATTCAAAGAAAGATCAACCAGATTATTGAACTGAATGAAATGAGGGACAAATCCTATGACAAGGTCCAAATACATCAAAAGAAGATGAAGAATACCATTGACAAAAGAATAAAGGAGGACGTTTTTCAGGTTGATGACCTAGTGTTAAAATGGGATGCCCTGCATGAAGACAAAGGAAAACATAGAAAATTTGACCACTTATGAGTGGGCCCATACCTTATCGTGGTACTCAGAGGAGACAATGCTTTCATTCTATAGTATTTGTATGGGTCACAGTACGAGGGAGGCCCAGTGAATGGGAGGTTTCTAAAACATTACCTAGAGTGAAGGGACTAAGGTCCATGTATTATAGTGTAAATATGTTTTATGTTTCAGTCAATACAGATGGTGAATCGGAAGATTTGAAGCCCGCAGAGAAGGCCCTAAGATCAGAAGAGGTAACCATTTTTCAATTATGCTTTCTTTCAGAAAGAAAAATAAGAGGATGTTGTCAATGGATTCAGTGAGTTGTCTACGGGTTCTTTGCTAACTCACTGGGAGGATAGCATCCTTGTGGAGCCAGTTGTTAGCACCATATTCAAAATTTTTGATTATGAGGGATATGTGGGGGAAGGACCCTATTGAAGAGGTGTTGGGAAGGAATCCCCAGAGTTTGCAGGGGTGTTGAAGGCATCTATGAGATGACATTCTACCCCTAGGACAAGCGACAGCAGAAATGAGGTAAAGTACAGTGTAAATAGACGGCCGCGACTTGAAATGATAAAGATCGACAGTGGAAAGGAATTTCACGGATCATAGATGCAAGGTAAAATGGGGGATGTAAAGCGGGTGACGTCGGATGAGATGAATGCATTAAATGGGAGCCATAATAGAAGGTTGAGATTAATCTGAAGACAGATCAATGGCACCAAAGAATTTTGCGCAGCGAACGTGCTCGGCCAAAGCCACTTTTTCGAATTGCAAAATAGATTAAAGAGCAGAGACAACTGACGACTGACATAGGAGTACAAGCAAATCCACAACCATAAATGATTTCGCATCCTGGACTAGCAAGGATATAGTCACGATTTCAAACTGTGAAAAATGGTACTGGCCGCAAAGATCAATGGTCACTACAAGGGTGGAGATAGATATGCGATCTTGGTTTATTTCACAATCTGAACTAGCGTGGATGGGGTCAGGATCTCAAATCACGAAAGTGCCAAGTTTTTCTCAAATCAATGGTCGCGAGGAGAGGTCGATCTTGATCGATGGATAAGAGGCATACCACGAGGTAAATTCACTCACCAGACCAGGAAAGGAAGAGTAGGTAGAAGGTTAATGTTTTTAGATGTGAGCAGCCTCAATGAAAGGAAGTGGGAGATCGACGCCGGAGGTCAACCTTCCTAGATTAAGTTGTGCATGCAGATAGTGAGGAAGAATTTGGCATAAAGGACCTCACATATCCAAAGCTCAGATCGCAAGGAGAAAGATCCACGGTGCAAACTACATGGGAAGGGCACGAAGATTATGCAGTATAGAAAGCTATAAAAGGGTCTACATGGAGTTGGAAAGGTTTTTCTTTTCCAAAGCCTCAAGATCGCCGAATGCCCCAATCACATACATAGCGCCAGTGCAGACAGACCAGAAGACTGTGCTAGAAAATCAAGGTAGGCCCCTGATACTCCCTCAGTGCTATTTGAAAATGGAAAAAGTAGGAGAAGTAGAAGTGGTAGATGTGAGAGATAATGCACAACTAGAGGTCGTATGTTGAAGGATAGAGGATATTCTCGTGGATGAGAATGTCAAGATTTTCGATACCATTATGGTGGGGGAAACCATTGAAGCCGCTAGGGATAAATTGGAATTCCTTAAGGACCAGGGTAGCGATACCTATGGTGTTTTTAAATCTTTTTTCCATTTTTTCTCTGTTGACCAAACCCCCCATTTCCCTGAGTTTGTTGAGTAGCATGCAAACAATTTCTCTGTTTCCGAGGGAGTCATTATGAATAGGTCAAAATCCAAAATCCTCTGTTCAGTCCAGGCTCCCATCGTCCATAAAACCCTTCACATCCTAGACAAGTTTGTCCAGATATCCCAAAAATACCAAGAAGAGAATACCGTACATTTCTTTAGAAAGTCTACTGTCGAAAATAGAGAAGCTTTCTTGAGGGCTTGTTCAAACCCTAATGGTGAATTCATCATCTTGTCTTACCCCATCAAGTACCTTAGCCAATTTAATGAAGAAACTCAATGGTGTATAGCCCTGGCCAGTCAGTTTTTAGCTCTAGATACTAACGAATATGTCACAGAGTCATTGTTGAGTCTACTGTTCCTTTTGAGTACCTGTCCTACCGAACCTGAATTTCCAGGACAATATTCTCAGTCATGTTGTCTTAAATTTGATGAATTCCTAGCTGAGAACATTCATTCTCAGTTAGCGAATTTCCACGGCACCAAAGTATTCAGATTCCAGTCCTTTTTGTTGAGAATGTTTATAGCTTATAACGAAGAAGACTTACAAGTGCCTGAGTTAGAGATCACTAGTGAGATGGCCAAGGACTACTGTAAATTCATGAACCATTTGATGGCTGAAATATATGACCTTTTTCTTTCAAGAAAAGCCACCCAGGGTGTTGCCTGAGATGAGGCAAGTACTGCAGTTGTCTCATAGCAAGATGATAGGAGACCGGTTCCTGACAGAATTTGGAACGATCATAAGATTGTACGGCTTTATGCATCAACCCTACATTCTTCCATCCTTTCTAACTGCCAGGGTTTTCTCCTTGGAAGTAATTAGGAAAAGACTCACTGTTGAGGAAGAACACTTTTTGAATTATAAGAAGAGCTCAAATCTAATTTTCCCCTAGGAAGTGGGACCATACACAATCGGGACCAAAGATGCTTTGCCACTGGTTGGAAACTTACTCAAAGACATGGGATTTTCTCTAGAACAAGTTGTCAATTACGACCCACATCAAATAATTTCCAAAAGGAGGAAGGCCAACAAGTGCAAGCCTTTTGAGCACAGTGAAATACCCGGTCTCAAAGAAGCGTCAAATTGATGATTTCCCTAACCCTACTGCGATGGATATTACCATAGGACGAAGCTCTGTCTCACCCCTGCCATGGGTAAATTCTCCCCAAAGGGAATTGTCCAAAGTAGTTGCAATAGCTGGGAATTTCTCATCGTTGGTCAGTTATTTAGGGAGTTCGATGAAAAGATGATTTCCAGAGCCTATGGAGACTGAAGAGGTAGACACTGCCAGCATGCCCAAAAAGCAGAAAACATAACAAGAGCAGCAGTTAGTGCAAGTTAAAAAAAGCAATACAAAGGGGCAAATGAAGAAGAAAAATGTGGAGAAAAAAAAAACAAGAAGAGCCCAAAGCAGCCAAGTTGCAAATCCAGGAATATGTATTTGATGGACAGACTCCAAACAAGCATGCCTATAAAGAAGATTGACTCTTACCGAGAAAGGGCTGATAAAAATTTTAAGGAGACATCGGAGTTGTATAACGAGGCAACGCAGTTGCCCTACCCAAATGTGGCATTAAAGACTATGAGGGATCACGCAACTGACACCCTCAGCCTGGATTTGACAATGGGAAACAAAGTGTCGTAGGTTAATGTGAACCTCGCAAAGGTTCTTACTACTGACATAATACACCTTAACAGAGAGACCGGTGATATCTTGAATGCTAGATTACTGAAATCCACACTATAGATATCCAAGCTAAAGGCAAGTAAAACAAAAACTCTAGATCTTTTGAGGAAGGTAAGAGTCGAAAACAAAACCCTCAAGGCCCAAATTAACAATCTGCAAAATGAAGAAGTACAAATAGAGGGACCAGCACCTAAGGGATTTTTGGCTCAGAAATTGCTAAACAAGAAAGAGAAAGAGATCCAGATACTAAAAAAGAAGTTGAAAATCCCTTCTACCCAGCTCGCTCAGACAGATGAGTTGGCTGAATTTGAAAAAGAGAAAGAGACATTGAACACTGAGCTTATAGATTGCAAATCCAAGCTCCTAAAGCTCGAAGAGAAGGAAAGGCAGTGGGAATTAGATACCAACCTTCTTAAGGAGAGCGAAAAAGAGTTAAAGGATACACTAGCGATAAAGAAAAAAGAGCTTCAGGAAAAATGCGCAGAGATTGCAATTCATCCTGTAAGTGTAGCTGGAGAAGTAGACACCAGCTCTCTTTCTAGAGCAATGTCCCAAATAGGCCTGAAAGATATAGAGCTTAAAAAGCTAAAGTAGCAGATTAAGGAGCTAGAGGAGGAAAAAGGAAAAGAGGAACAAGAAAAGAAAAAGATAGAGGAGAAATGTCAAGAATTGACACAACAAAATGCCAAGTTAAGCCAGTAGATGATCGGTAGTTCAGCCTTACAAGGGGCTAGACATTTGATCTGGGATCAAATCATTGCAGAGGTTGACAACTTCAGACCTTATATAGACTTCATCGTAGACCAGGAAAATGTTTTGATAGAGGCCAAGAAAAAGGTTTCGACGGTATTAGGAGAAGTGCAGAAAAGACCTGTAGTAACAACAGAAAATGTCATTGCTTTCCTAAGCGCCTTGTCGGATGATTTGACCAATCGATACAATATCCAAAATAGATTTGTTGTCATCTCCTAGGCTAGAAAGGTAATTGCTAAACATAGTATGTTGGACACTGTACAAGCCAAAATAGATATTATTGAGCACAAGGTCAAGGAGGTTATCCAGTTATTCAAACCACAAGTAGACAAAGCAATTCCTTTCTTCTGGGAAGAGAAGGGACCCTTATTGTCTCAAAAGGCGTATCTGGAGTGTTTGGTTCATTTCCAATCAGGCAACATCAAGTTTCGAGACATGCAACAATCCTTTTCAAGCAGGACCGTTTTCAATAAGCTATCTAGTGAATTTGAACTATTGTTTGATTTCAAAGCCACCTGTGCCAAAGCACCTGAGACCTCGTACCCAGAAACTATGGAACTCAAAGTGCAAGCATTGGACATGGCGGTCGCAACTTTTCCTGGTCCTGACCAATGGAGGTCAATTCAGCAATATGGGTCGAGCAAGTTTAAGACGCAACCATAGAGGTGACAATGACAGTATGCAGGAAATTTTCTCCATGGACACACCCCTCCAATGGTCACCTCTCCCAGAACTTTGTACAGCTGTCACCTACCAGATGGAAACATAAAAGACTCTTGCGCATATTTTCTCTCGCAGTCCATAGTTCATTTTTCAGTTTTTATGTAAATTGTGGCAGATACGTCACATTAGAGTTTGTTATAAGTTGTTTTTGAGTTGTAACAAATTTTGATTCCCGAACATCGGATTGGGAAGTCCTAAAATACTACAAATGTACCTCGTGGAGAAGGGGAAAGGGTTGGAACCGATGTAATTGTGCATTGTGTGCTTTCAATATTTTTTAATAAAGTTGCAGAGCCGAATTTGGTATTTTACACAGGGATTCATGTGTTGTTTGTGTTACAATCTGTTTCTTCCTTTCTCATGTGAATGTTTTTCCAGTTTATCTTTCCCATTATGTTTTCTTTCATGTCTAAAATAAGTGTATAACAGTCTAAATTCATACATGCTATGCTTCGTCTGTTCTTTCAGATGTCCACTAAAGCTTTCTTCTAAAGTTAATACATAATTCATTCTCAAATGCTCTGTGTTGATGGTTTGTTCATGTTCTTCTTTTCATCCAGACAATTATAATTTGACTGTGGCTGAATGGCTATCTTGCCTCTGTGTTAAATCACCTGCATAAGTTTTGTTTATTTCTGTTACACATCTTGACTCCATCGCCCAATGGTTCAATGTTCAATTTCAACCCCCTTACAAACAATTCATTTTTTCACTTGTACATATATGGCATTGTTAATATTTGGTGAGAGATCCCTCTCGGAAGATTAGAAGGCTAGTTCTCTCTTCGAAAGTGGTTTTGTTGTTACCTAGGAATCAGCCTTTCACCACCTTGGGTTCAATTCCAATGCTAACAGAATGCTTTGACGACAATTCTCAAGAAGATTGTTGGTGCATTTTGAAAACAATTTTTTATTTCTTTCATTCTCTTGTCTTCTCATCAAGAAACTTCTTCAATGTGCATGGAACAACCTCGACAAATTTCTCATGTGTTTTAGAGAAAAAATTCTCTCTCGCTTGAGTAATAGTTCACTTGTTTCTTCTAGCATAATTTTGTAAGTAATTATTTATCTTCATGTTCCCCCATTCTCTGGTTTTTTTCTCTGTTATCGTTTGAACATACTTATTGTCATCTCATGGATGTACTACCGGGAACAAAATAATGTTGTATTCACTCTAGTCACATAGTTACCAGTAATACCTTACTAGATCACACAAGTATTCACAAGATTTAATATACACAAGACAAAGTAATGGAGATAGAAGCAACAAGTCTTATATTACTCAATGGAGACCATACAAAGTGTAAACAAAAGATTTATTACATTCTGTCTCATATCTAGTTCTCCATCCTATACTTAAACAATTTACAATTAGCTACATAACGATTTTGTTGGCTTAACTAACCGACAAATATGTGTTGACAAGTCGAGACCGACAAGTAGTTGGTCGGAGGACCTAGTCGTCTAACCGACTAGGCTCCTCCAACAAGAACTCTATGCATAGCCATTGGAGAAGGGATTGAGATGTGTAAGGTTTAATTCTTTTTCTTTTTAAAAGTAAGTTTAAGTTTATTTTAATGAAAATTTAATCAAATAACAATCTTTGTTGAAAAAAAAATTGCAAAATATATATTAAGAATACTTTTAAGCGCAAGAAATTTCAAGTGATTACTTCTCCTTGGTTTATTGTAAGTGTACACAATGTGTATATCAATTATTCACTTTCATATAAACATGGTATGAAATACACATTTTCTATTAACGATCTAAACAAAGGTATCGAAAAATTCTTTGTGGGCTTACCAATGCTAATGTTGAAAGTTGATGAGGGTATGGATGTATATTCCATTAACAAACATTATTGAACTAATATTGGGGAATTAGCTAAGTTCCAAGTTGAAAGTATTATTTGTGGTTGGATCAAACAAATCCAATGCAAGGAGATTAATACAGAAAGGTCGATGAAAGGGAGCTTGATGGAGGAAGGTTGACAAATAGGGGATCAATAAAGGAAGGGTTTGATGGAGGAACTTTTAAATATCATTTTGTCAACACCATGCCCTTTAATAGACATCCATCAATGATAGAGTTATAGAGATGATCAAGTTGATGACAAAGTCATTAACAAAGTGAAATCTTATTGATGTCAGCCACATTAGTGCTATATTCCATTAATCTTAATCACATAAAATATATGTTGACATCAATTTATTATCATGGAAATTTAATCCAAGTCAATGATATCCAAACTGGGATTTTAATCATGTGTAAATCGAGCCTTAGAAGAAGAGGAATCACCATGATTGATGCTTATAAGGATTTAGTATCTAAGGAGGATTAGCACTCCAAGGAGGGGTTCACTTATGTCTACTTAGTTCTTCCATTCTATTTGGTTAAGCATAGCTCTCATGGACTAATAGTTAGATACAATTGAGAATATAAGAGATTGTAGTTTTAGGGAGAATTTTAAGGGAAAAATTTAAGCCATGGGCTAATTTTGAATGTTTTTTTTCCAAAAAAGATTTGTCAATTTCCATTTTTTTCTAAAATTATTCGCCCAAATTCCATAGGATAAAATTATTTTACTCTAAACATTGCCAAAATTGTCAAAAAACTATATAAAATCCTTAGAAACTTGAATATTTTATAAAAATATTGTCAAACATTTTATGGTTAGATATTTTAGAATTAATAGATTCACCAAGTTTTCGACACTTTAAGAAAACTAAGGATCATTTTCCCAAGTAGATCTACATTTATCTCTTAAACAAACCCCAATCCAAGCACTTAACATAGATCACACAAACACTTCACAAAGATACTTCACCCATAACCAAGAAAAACAGTTCACCACAAGCAGAGCAAAAATGTATAGGTTACCTTAGGAAAAAGAATAAATGAATTCGCTTGAGTGAAACAATATTACAAATGAGGTATATGGTTTATTTATACCACTCCAATAGCGTTAAAGTAGTAGCCTGGAGGAGGAGACTACGTTGACCTTATCCAAAAATACTATAAAATGTGATAAAATGTAATAATGGGTGTACAAACTTACAACAAAGCACATATTGGCTTGGCATGTGACCACAAAGTGACGACTACACACATTCTCAACAACACTCTTGTAATCTAAACATGGAACCACATGAGATGATATTAAAGTACATCATGTTACCCCCTTGATAAAATCTCACATACATCAGTATGTGTATGTAGACAAGTAAAAGTGGATTCTAGAAAGGATTTGGGGGAAATATATACATGTAAATCTTTAAAAAAAAACCTCACGAATATTTTCCATGTACATAAAAATTCTAAATATAATGCATTAAAATCTCAGTATATATAATTCATCAAATCACAAATAAACTCAATATTATATTACTTTGTTGATCAAATGAAATTACACTACAAAAAACATTATTTAACACACCAAAACACATTCACATCTCAAAAATATACTTCTCAACATGAAAGCGTCACTCATGAAGATCAGGCCCAAACAAAATCACAAAACAATAAGATAGATATCAACACCCATTGAATAAAGAATACCCATGTAAGTAATGCTACTAAAATAACGTGCAATGTCCTTAGTATTCTGCTAATAACTCTCGTGATGCTACTTAAAATGATTATTATAATTAAAATTATATAACCAAATCTATTCAAATCTATTCAAAAAATTTGTAGTATGTGGGAAAAGATTATATATATATATATAAAACTTACGACACAAGCAAAGGCAGAGTGAATCCCAAAGCATTCATTGACACTCAATATATAATTGAAAGGGAAGGGAAGCTCCAGTCAAGTAATTGTTTTAATTCCAAGAAAGCGATGCAGTCGCATGAAAGCAAAATGCCATGGATTTATTCTCTCCGTATTTATTTTTGTATCCTTGTGTTATATAATGTACTTTACATTCCCTCCCTAAAATTTTACGTTATATCTTATTCTTAAAGCCTAAAATATTATAAGTAAAAATCCTTTGGTTTCCCAATCTAATATGTGTGCATATTCCATGGGAACCAACGACATATTTAATACTTTTATATATTCACATAAAATAATTGTTTTCCATCAAATGTAGAGCCCCACATGTGTCAACGAAGTTACCATCACCAAGTGAGACGTCTTTGATATGATTAGGACGAGTAGAGGATTTTTCATGTAATTGTTTTGAAAAATGCATTTATGAGGGGTAGTAAGTGTAGCACTGTCTTTGATGTTAAGATATATTTTTGATATGCATTATGTTTTGAAAAATGCGTTTACGAGGGGTCGTAAGAGTAGGACTGTCTCTGTCTTTGACTATAAGAGACATCTTTGATATGAATAGGATGAGTAGAGGATTTTTCATGTAACTATATCTTTTAACTATAGGAATAACAAACTCCCAAGAGTATATTTAACAGCCTGCAAGCTAGATATATCAATAACTTGTGACTTAGTAGGGTTCGAGATGTCCCGAAGCCCATCGGGGTGCTCCTCTATCCCAAGGTTGCCTACCCTTCGAGCCTTGTCACAACATGCAAATGAGAAACCCTACCCCCCGCCGATTTTGAACCTGTGACCTCCAAGGAGATAACACATGTTCTTAACCATTAGGCCCACTCAGGTGCTCTTTTCATGTAACTATTTTGAAAATTGCATTTATGAGGGGTGGTAAGTGTAGGATTGCCTTAGATTTAATGAATAAGTTAAAGTATTGATTATTTTTCAAGGTTTTAAGATGTTTTTGTTTGGATAATCAAAAGTATCTTTGTAATAGGAGACTTAGAGACTTCAATAATCATTGGACGTATTTGTCACTACTCTATTGTGAAGAATCACAATATAGCAAGGTTTCTTATTATAATTCAAAAGGAAACAAAGTCATTTGAGTTAGAAGACTTCTTTCACGTGCTAAAGGATTAAGGTAGACAAGTTGACCACATGGCTAATGAAGTAAGTAATTAGATTGTGAGAATTTTAAAGATAAAAGGAGTGGAGCAATACCATATATTATGTCCTATACGTTAATTAACAATAATCATAGTCCAAACTTACAATGAATGGCACAATATAAGTTGCAATGAATGACACAATATAGTGGCACAACACATTCAAAGTGAAGAGATGGGAATTAACACCCCGTAGATCCCAAGTGCCTTCAAACACTTTATTCTCAATGGTAGAACAAATTCATAAATAGAGTGGAATGGACTCGAAAATCAAAGGTGGGATTATTTTGGTTCTTAGCCCAATTTTGTTTTTCCTTTGTTTGTTTTGGATTTAGGGAAGGAGGAGGAAACTATGGTCTAAACCTCTCCTTTGATGTGAGCTTTAACATGAGGAGATCCACCAACAATAGGTCACTTTCAAGCAAGAGACAGACAGGCACACACATTAATTCTTGGACAGAGGTTGTCAAGGGTGGCAATAAAACCCCTCCTCTTCTTGCGGTTGAGGAAGTTATACAAGACAAGCTACTTGAAGAGCACAATCGGCAAGCTCAAGAATTAAACTTGAAGGTAGGAGGGCTTCCCTTACCCTCTCCTTCCATGGATCCCATAGCTTCTTATTCTACCTAGACTTGGTTCATAAAAGTGCAATATAAAAGGAGGTGAGAGGTGGTCTCCTCATTTCCTTTGTAAAGCACGCAAATTCTAGGACCCACTTTACCTCTTTTCTAAATCAAATTCCAATTTAGGTCCCCATTATTTAGCGTGAACCACATTAATGACTTAGATTTAAGAGTCAATATGTTCCAACTTTTTTCCACCACCACTAAATCTTACCTCCCCTGGGATCAAACAAGGCAATGTATCCTAGCTTGGGGGTGTAGGTACCCCTTAACTCATTTAATACGCATATAAGATCATCTAGATCTAAGGTCATATTGGTATATGTACTTTGAATCTCTACTAAAAACATATCCTAGTTGAGGGCATAATCCCCATCCAAACCAAAATATGTGGCCTTCAACCATCCTTGGTTCCACAAATAAGTCTCAACAGGATTCTCTATCATATTAAGGGTTACCTTACCAATAAATTGTAAGTGATGAATCAATTCTTATGGAAGGGAAACCTTCCTATTATATCCCAGTACTACATCAACTCCTATTCTAACATGGAACCTATCTCCAACCTTCCAAGCAAGTCAGAGCCAATAACATGGAAAGCCAGTTTCATGGCATTCCACTTATTTGACAAATTTTATATGTTTTTTCATTCTTTCCTTTTCAAATCCAGCAAGGTGCCTAGAGAAATATACTTTTGAATTAGTGTCGATTTCCAAACACTATCCTTGATAATTACATTCCATAATGACTTTTCTGCTAAATATTGACCAAATAGATGAATAATTTGCCCTTGATGCTTTTGGAGCTACCAATCTATGCCATTTGACCAAATGTGTCTCTTTATTTCAATATTGCCTTTCCATAGGAAGTTGAAATAGTATATTATGGTTTTCTCCAAAATTCCTTTGGGAATGTTGGTTAATGAATGTCAATACACTCACATGTTCTCCAAGAGAGACTTAACTAAAATCAACCTACCTCCTCTCAAAATCCATCTATTACAGCAGTGAGATTTTTTTTTTAACTTGGACACCAAACATAGCCAATATTTTTTCCCATACTGGTTAGGTTTAATAGTGAATCCCAAGTACTTGATTCCATCATTCAAGTCCAAATGCTCAAAGGGTAAATACCTTTCAAAATTAGAATTATTTGCCTCATTCAAACCAAATGTATATAAGGTAGATTTAGCTCCATTGATATCCATCCTATAGGCCTTATTACAAAGTTGTAAGATACATTACAGCGTGGCCCCCTCTCTTCTAGAACCAAAACAAAAGAAGTATATCATCAACAAACAATAAATGTGTAAGTGTTTCCATTATTTCAACATTAACCCCTTGTAATGTCCCCATTCTCCTTGCTTCATTAGTAGATCTACTCAACCCCTTTTCTAAAAGTAGGAAAAGGTAGGGGACAGGAGAAAACCTTCTTTGGGCCCTCTATAAAGCTTGAAAAAAATAGATGCAAATCCATTTATGAGTATTGCATAAGATGCAATGCCATTATCCACTTCACCATAGGTAGAGAAAACCAATTGAAATAGTAGTAAACGAAGATACAACCAAGAAACTCTAGCATAGACCTTCGACAAATATAATTTGACCACTATGGTAAGCGAATGTGACTTATTTATGGTATGAATTATCTCCTGGAATTCATGTGACCTCATGTAATTGTCTCCCATTGAAGAAACCAAGTTGTTATGTTGTGATATAATCAATAAAATTTGGGTTTAATCTGATTTCAATCACTTCAAAGATTCTCATATAAACTATTACAAAGTGAAATAGTTTGAAACCCATGAAATGTCTCTGGACCATCAATCTTGGGAACCAAGACAATAAATATAGCATTGAAACTTATGGGAACCTCTCATTCCTCCCACTTCCTCCACATCCCTCAGCAAATCATCAACTATAACATCAAATAACTCAATGTAAAATTCCACCATCCACCCATCTACTCTAGGAATCTTATCCTTCTTAAAAGTATTAGTAATAGAGAGTAATTTTTTATTAGACACAAACATAAGAAATATATCATTAACATCTTCATCAACCATCCTAAGAAAGTAAGGATAAACTTGAGAATCTCTTATATGTTTACCCTAACAAAAAAAAATTAAATGTCCTTAAAGTGTCTTACCCTGTCCCATCTAAGTCTTGGAAGCCACTAACACTTGTTATATCATGATCAGTCCTTTCCTAAATAGTCTTGATGTTTCTCACATGGTTACCAAATCTATGAAAGAATTTTGTTTTTTTATCTCCATTGGTGGGGCCTTTAGGCCTTGTAATTGTCATCTTATAATTTGTATACGCTTAACGAAAGGTTTGTTAGAGCGGGTGTAACTCATCCAACCACATTCCTTACGTATAAATATACCATATATTAATTAATACAATTTACTAAACATTTGGTCCAACTTCTATGTTTGTTTGATGGTTGTGTGAATGTTTAATCTTTGCTTGAATGTGATGTGAAATCCCATCTTTCAACAATCTCCCATCACTAGCCAAGTAGCTATGTTCTCAATCCTCTAGTCCATTTCCTTATCTAACAATAGTTTTGTCTTCTTAGCTTCCAATTGCTTCAGCCTAACTAAATCATCCTCCCTAAATATGCTTTCCTTGGAATGAACATGAATGTCCTCTAATTTATGTTAGCACACAATTTAACACCCTTAATAGTGTAGGTCGAAAGCATGATTTGATTTTCTCCCACAACATGAAGACACAGATGAAGAATTAAAAGAGATATAATATCTTAATCCATCTGCTACTTTCCGAAAGGAAAGGTGTCAATGAAGACCCATCTATCCTGCAAGGGGAAGCTTCAATGATTGAATTTTCTACCGAAAGCTAAGACCAAGTCTCCACAAACTGAAAGTGGAAGGAAAATAAATGTGATATGTGTTTTGTGTATTAAATACTCCATTTTTCATGACAAATGCCCAAAACTATGGAAATGAAGGTAAATGGAGGAAATTAAGTTTGGATTCCCATCCCACATTGAAAAGTTCCCTCTCAACACCCAAATCCCAAATCTATATAAGAGGCATTTTGGGTGAGGATTAAGGAGGCATGACTGAAAAGAAAAGGTATTGCACCGAGAGGAGAAGCATGCTCTACAACACAGTATGGGGGACATGTTGTAACATAACGTAATGTTGCATTACCAAAGAGAAAATTCACACCTACTCATAAAATAAAATAAAATAACTTATGAAAAGTAATTAAAAAAATCCATGTCGGCCTGTAAAATAAAATATTAAAACTTAAACCAAGGTCTATCAAGAAAGAGAGGGATCAGATTTCTTAAGTTTAATATTAAAAGGAAAATTGCACCTCAATAATTTGATCCCTCTCTGTGCTTGATAGATCCAGGTTTAGGATGGATCTATGTTGGTTACAGAGGAATAGTGAGAAACTCGTTTGCTTCACACTTTTGGTGATCAAAGGCTTGGTAATTAAAGGAGGGAACCTAAATCAAAGGAGAAGGAATCATATCAGGATGAGGTTCAAATTTTATACTCTTCTTCAAATGAATATGAAAGGATTTAATTGTCCCCCAAATGCTTGAGTTTAGTAATTGTAGGATGTTAGAACCAGTTTGATTGGAAAATCATGAGTTTTGTTGTTAGTAGGATGGATCAAACATGTTGTGAATTAATTTTTAAAGTATCAAGGAGAGCATGAAGAGAAGCCAATATTGAAGAGCAACAAGCAAGCAAAGGCTTCTCCAAAAATATTCCCCAAACAACATGCTACAAGAGGTATTTCTCTCTCTTCTCACCTTGTTCAAACCCTTGAATAAATTATAGATCTAGCTATGGATGATTGTTAATTAATATTTTCATACCACTAAAAATGTAATTCATCAACCCATTGGTAAAGGAATGAGATTTTATCATAGCTATCTAGCTTTGTAGTTGATTCTCCACCTATCAGAATGGTGACTCCACTAGGGAGGGGGTTTGATTTCTATCTCTTCCTCTCTCAAAAATTTGGTGCTCTTGATTATGATTCTTGCCATATATTTCTTTAAATAAGTTTAGAATCCTCTTGGGAATGATTAGGAAATTTTTTAGTCTGTTTGGAGTCATTTTACCCATTTTATAGCTCAATATTTTTTCAATTTTCAAAGGTTTTAGCCCCATAAATCCATCTTTGGGCCCATTCGCATTCTACATAGAAGTGTACATGTAGGGAATTATCACCTTGTATTCTCATTAGGTGTGAATAGGTGAATAAAATCACACCTAATCCTATACACAATTGTGGATGGCGCAGAGTGTTGAAATTTGATCCCTCTTTGGCTTGAAATTCAAATTTTCTTTCAATTTTTCTCTCATTTTTTATTTGGAAAGCTATGGTACTGCATTTAGATCATGAATGAACCTTCTATTTGCTTGATTTGGCAATTTGCATAGACATATTTGTGGTATTTTTATTACATTGCTCATTCCCCCAAATGGTAACTTTTGTAGGCTATTGCTTATTCATAAGCTTTCAACCTGCAATTTGTTGAAAAGATTGAGTATGCAGACTAGAAAACCATGTTAAATTATAGTAAAAATAAAATTGGAGCATGTTAGAATATATTTGAATACTTAAGCCTTAGTAATTTTCAATTTGGGGCCGCCAAAGTCCAAGGAAAATGCTTAGTGGTTAGGTGTTTTTTCTTAGGTAGAATCCCTAAATTGATGCTTGAACATCAGTAGTTAGAAGAGATTGTTTTTTTTATTACCATTTTCTTTGAAATTACAAAGAAATTTTCTATTGCCTTAAGAATTTTTAAGAACAATTGTTTTTAATAAAAAAGGCTAGTATTGGGTGGTCTTTGATTGCTTGCTTGAAAAAAAAAATTATCAATTGTGATGCATAGAAATTTTGATTGGGAAGTGAAATCTTGCTTAATTTTTGCAAGTTGTGGCATGTTTGATTTGAGTTTTAGAAGCATATATGTGCATTGTGTAGCCTCTATGATTTCCCCTTTGTGTGATCTTGCACATGAGAAACAAGGATCTCAAGTGTAAAGCAATTTAGGTTTTAAAATCATATCTGAACTTTGCATATCCTATGTGCTTATGCCTTATGGGATATTGCGCACTATAAATAGGGATATCAAGTGTAAAGAGATTTAAATTCAGTAATTTGAGGAAAATGTTCAGTTTAGGAATTCTAAGATTGAATAAATTACTTAGTGATTAGGTATATTTTTCATTCAGAACCCTTGAATTGATGTTTTGGAAATCTTGAATGTTGTTTCAGAACTCTTAAATTTCTTATTTGGAACTCTTGAACTGATGTTTTGGAACTCTTGCATGATTGTTTCAAAACTCTTTAATTGATGATTTCGAACTCTTGGATTGATGCTGTCCTTAGATTCGAAAGTTTAGTTTCAACATTTGAGAAGAGTTACATGTAATTTGCAAATTGAAAAGAATCATGTTTCTGTATTTTGCATTAGTTTAAAGGCTTGTTGGAAAAAGAAAAATAAAAACATTAAAGCATTTTCAGTTTGAATTTTTTTCTTTCCCAAGTAGTAGAATTGAATTAATTTAAGCATGTCATATGTGAATCAACCTTTTGAACCTTTGCCTTAGATTTGTAAATTAAAAAAAAAAAAAAAANACTTTAAAAAAACTTCTTTTTTTCAATTTTAAATAGTGATTACTTTTGAAAGATTGCATATTACATAGGACGAACCTCTTAGCTTAGAGTCTTAGCCAAACTGAAAGCATGAATATTGTAAGCATATATGCATTGATTGGTTTGACATATTGAGTCACATAAACATTATCAATTTCTCCATCATAGATTTGAAAATATGCAAATTAAACTAAAAATCAACACTTTAATCTAAAAACAATCAAGACTTTATCTTGATATATCACCTGCAATATTAAGCTAGGGCCTTGGATTAGGAGTGGAGAGTTAACATATTCGGGGCCATAAAATTTTAAAACTAGGAACCGCTAAAGATTGAAAATCCATTAGTAGAAAATAGTGCTTGCTGGGAAATCAATTCTAAAACATGTGTCAAGCACAAGGTCAAGCTGAATAAGAAAGAGTGGTACCGCCCCCCCTTTTTGCTTGTTTAGTGGCATATAAGCACACTAAAATATTATAGTAAAGTGACAAGTACTTGGGGTGAAATCACTTTTTTGTAGTATCTGGTCTATGTGATTTAACTTTACTTACAAATGTTCTTCCCATCCATCTATTATGAAGTGGTAACCATTGTTGTTGTTCCTAGGATATCACATGGGTGTTTGCGTGTAGGGGACATTTGTGTCACTTGAGACAAACATAAAATATCCATTTCAACTCCTTGGGAGGGTGTTAGATGAAGGATAGTACTTGCACCTTTTTTTATTTGTTGCATGGAATATTAGTGTAACTATTTCTCACACCTTCATGTAGCAATTGTTGAGGCTTGAGACCCCTTAGTAGCTACTATTTCAGAAGGACCTCTAATTGTTGTGTGAATTTTTTTTTATTTTTCTTGAGTCTAGTTGGCCTTAGGATTATTTGATTGTATTTCACATTTCATAATAAACAAGTCCTTAATTAAAACTTCAAAGTGGATAACCTACCGATCAGTCATTTAAAGTGGCAGTGTAGTGAGTCACCAGAGTTTGAAGGCCCCACTCCATCGCGAAGGAAAATACAAGAATCACACCATAATGACTCAAACATAGAACTACCTTTGAATAGAAACAAAATTATTGGATAGTAAACCATCAAACTGAATTTGAAGAATCCCCATCATATCACGAATCAAACACGGACTTTGTTGATGACCTTGATCCTTTTGAAATTGAAAATTTAGAGGATAATCCAGCTGCTTACGTAAATCCACCTTTAACAAATCACTCAGATCCAGTCATACTTACTGTAGGTGAGTCACCATTGGGTCACACTTCCCTTTTCAAAATTTGGAGAGGCTTTCAACACATGTCATTTGAGCCATTGTATTCATAAGGAGAACATGGGTCCACATGCACATAGACCCAAGTGGCTATAGGAGGTCATAATACTTCCACATTGATAGTACACAACATACCATGAACATAATTGAAATTCCAAGCACAAGTGTACTGATCCCATCAGTTAATGTTCCTGCACCTAGCATGATTCCAACAATCATTTTAGTGTTATTTTGGTACATTTCCAAGTTCCAATCCTAGAAATGCCTCTACTTCATCGACAGGTAGACCAAGTGGTTCGTCTAGCCTACCAAACATGTGTTTTCTTTATGGTTGGGTTGGTCAATCCCACACCACACACACATCTAGAGGATCTCCAAATCTCCAAGGTATGTGAAATATTTGGCTAGGTTCTACTTCTGGGGGAAACCCTTTACAATGGAATTTCAATATTTCTAGTCGAAGTTTTGGACCTTGGAACATGAACACCTCATGGAGTTATCCTCCGTAGATAGGAGGATGTGTCCTTGGGGGCCATCCTCCAACTTATCCTAGCACAATTCGTGGTGGAAATATCATACCCCATTAGGTACCATGCTAAGGGGAAATCCACCTATCTACCCCATTCCACAATGGAGTGGTCAAGTTCCAGGAAGTACCCAATATTCTTGGGTCCCACCATACACCTATCAACCCATTCCAAAATGGAGTGGTTAGGTTCCAGGAAGTACCCAATCTTATTGGGGACCACGACCGTGAGGGGGGAATCCACCTTGGAATGCCAATCAATTCCAAGGACAATATCCATGGGGCCATCGGGCTCCACCTGTGAAACAAGCTTCTACAACGGCACCTATGAAATCACCATTTATGGATATGCTAAATCTAACATATTTATCCCAACTGACGAATTATCGTGTTCTACATATGAATTGGTGGCTATCAATACTAACCAAACCCCCATCAAATATACCCAAATTTGATGGAAAATTAGAGGATGACCCATCAAAACATGTGATGATATCTCACTTATGGTTCTCATCAAATTCCTTATTTGATGATAGTATCAGGTTGTGTTTGTTTCAACGAACCCTCACCAAAGCGCTACTAAATAGTACATTGACTTACCTCGCAATACACTCACATATTTTTCATCTTTAGCTATGATATTCTTGACACATTTTCAACTACCTGTCCACTATGAAACATGTATAGAAATATTGACTTTGCTTTAGAAATCCACTTCTAATCATATATTTGATCATATGCATGAGTGGAGGAGGTGCAGAAGGACTATCAAAGCATATATCCCAAATCAATTCTTAGTAGATTGGTTCGTAAAATCGTTGTTTCCTACTCTTATAAATATGTAAGTATGTATGATCCATGGTCGAAGAACAACTCATTTAGAGTGCCCGACAAATGGATTTGATTTATTCACAATTAGACACTCTTTATCATATATTACCCCATGTCGCAAGACCTGATTCATATCTAGCTAGGCTACCCCATGGACCTCATGTTGATAGTGTGATAGGTTCTTTTAAATAGCTTGATCCGGTTACCTAACAATTGGGAAACATGCTTGTTCAAACTTTGCAACCCAAAGTTGTCTAGGCCAAACAAAAATATGTTAGTCCTTCCGAAACTTATGAATTCCTTACATTCTAATCTACAAATTCTAAAGTAAAAATGAAGAAACAAAAGAAAAAGAAAAATTCCAATTTTGGGACCAGACTGGAACCTAACTAGAACACTCCGAGAGAAGGAACCCAAGAGAACCATAAATTCAATTTCCCTTGTAAAATTTGCCAAGGAGATCATTTAACTCATCAGTGAACATTCATGGAGGATTCATAGAATGATGTCTCATTATGGTGGGAAACAACAACTCATTGTTTGATGCAACCCTTTCGGTAGTAACAATGAAAAGTGCTTGCTACGACACCAGTACCTCCACTAAGAAGAAACTAGATGAATGTCACACAAGGGGGAAACTCTCTCAATGTTAATGTCTTCATGTGTGATCATGAGGTGAATATTCAAACAAGAGCTCATTCTTATGATGTCCCTCATAGTACTTTGGATCCATTGGCATAATAGCTCAGTGATTCTCTCACCATTGAGAAACCAGTCATAGACATAGTATAGAGCCCCCCAAAGGTGTTCTACACATAACCCTAATGTGTGAGATGCTCAAAACTATAATCTTGTTAAGGACCTAGGTCAAGCACCATATTTCATGTCGGCTCTAATGGTATTGCAAAGTTGTCCCACACAAAGAAACACATTGTTTTCTGCAATTGGTGATATTGATCCATTTGATACTACTTTGATCAAATTTGATTTTTTCCAATCAACATGTCGGTTCCCTACCCAAATTTATTTGCAAATTAAACTAGCATCTCATGGTAAGAACATTTTTCAAACCATGGTTGATGAAGGGGCTTATACTTGTGGCATGTCATTGAAATGTTGGAAATCATTAGGATCACCCACCTTAGTTCCATCCCATACTATGTTAAAGTAATTCGATCTACATTCATTCCCTCCTCATGGACTTATAGTTTCCTGCTCGATTGAATTGGGAGGTAAAACAGTTACAATTGATGCTGAGGAATTATGCCTGCCCATAGACTACAATTTTCTATTGGGTTGCATTTGGATTCACGTTATGACAACTACGGTATCCAGGGATAATTTTAAGAACACCCCCGAAATTATATGTATAATAAATGGGCAAATCTCCCTAATATATACAAAAAGTTGAAGGTTATTTTATCAATAATATAATATGCATATATAATTTTTTTGTTAATCTTTCATTCTATTATAGAATATTCTAAAATATTGGTGAATGTTTCACCAAATTATAAGATATTATAAAATCTTACCGAATATTTCACTGAATTATAAAATATTGTAAAAAAATGGTGAACCTTTCATCAAATTATAAAACCTTGTAACATCTTGGTGAATTTTTTGCTAGGAAGACTCAGCTTTTGATTCTGCAGGTTTCTAAGGTAGTGTAATACAAGAGAATATACTATAGATCGACTCTCTTGACACTTAGAACATCATATGAAAAAATGCATGAATGGGCAAAGGAGGGATTTATTTATACATTTCACAAGAAGTATTGGGTCACTCACAACTGGAGGTGTTGGTGAAACAAAACTACACTACCTAGATTTAGGGAAAGTGGGGACTCCACTTTTATCTCATCCCTTAATGGTCCAACATACATGTGAGGACCCAAATCTTGACATAACGACAAACTGGTAGAATTGAACACTTTACACTATGGAGTGATTATGGCACCCACAACCTGGAGTATTATCGATACCCACAACCTTAATATAGTGTATAAATTACCAATTATCTTATTTTCCAAATCTCTCATTTTTAAGCTACCCTCGAAGAAAAAAATAACCTTCTTCTTATTTTTATATATATGAATGGAACTTGTTCCTTTCTTTTTTTGACAGTCAAAATATGAATTATGTCATTTGACTTAGAATTTTTAGAGTTAGTTAGAAACTTGCAATGTTTAATAGAAATAATAACATACACTAACAAGAATAGAAATCACATTAATGCATCATCATGCATATCAGTAGAGCTAGTCTGTTAAAGACTACTTTGTCGTCAAGTAAACTGAGGAGATTCTTGTATCCATGACCTTGAAATTTTTTAAAGTATGCAAAATGTGGTAAAATTGTTTTAGCATCCTCATTGAATACAAAAGACTAGATATCAAACAACAAAATGTCTACATCTCAGGTCAAACATGCCCTGTACGAAATATATAAAATCATGATGGAAATGAAGTATAGTGTTCCAACTAAACCATATATTTATCATACATAACTAGATCTATTTCCAAATGATGATAGAAATTACACATCAAAACAAATCACAAAAAACATTTTACTTTTGAATGACCCTTACAAAAAACAAAATATCGTAAAACAAGTATCGAACCCATCAAATTTAATTAGGTCGCAAATATCATTGACGAACTTGGAAATATGAATAAACAAACTACCAGTCACTGACTTCTCAATACAAATAAAAGAATCCACCAATACAATTTGGACAACTCTACAAAAAGACATCCATAATAATGACCATTCCACTGTATCCCCGCCTTTATAATTATTGTGCATTCATTTATATTACAAACATCCCAAACATCAACAATAACAAACATAAAATATGAACATATACACTCTCATTAACACCTTAGATCCAGTAATAACTATAGAGAAAGATCTTAATAAAAGAACATTTTAAACAACTGTGCCAAAATTAGTTTGAATATATAAAAACCATGCGGCATCTCTCCATCAAGAGTAGCATCCACTAACAACATATAAATTTCAGTCGGTAGTTTAAACATGACAAGGCATAAAATAAATCATATATTTTAATCTCTATAACACTTTCATGGAACCAATACTCTTAGGATAGCATAAAACCCTAACAACACCAAATGAGCCCTAAGAACCAAGAGTTCCCTAGAATTCAACAGGACTCAAAAAGCATCCATGCTAAAAAGAATTATAAAAGGTAAATTTACAATATAATACTCCACTGTAAATGTGGATAAAAATCATAAAAAGCATGATAAAAATCATACCATGTTAATTATTGCATAGAAAACATGATGCGAGTTTGTATTCTCTAATAAATTGCATATGCAACATGCCTCTTCAAGACCCGAGCTTTCGGAAATGGAAAAGCTATGCGAATATTAAAATGTCGAGAAAACTAAGAATGAAAAGTAGAATCACATCAACCAGAACCTTCACCATGCAAAAACAATCCGATGTGTTTGAACCATGAATCATTGTAGCCTTTATATAGAACAAAATATTCCTTGATTTTCCCTCCAATAGTGTAGAAATCAAGGGCCCCAAGAAGATATCACATGAAATTGACTAAAAATATAGGAGAATGCAACCATATTCCTAAATTACAAGGAAAATGGAGGGAAAATAAACCCTCGGGAGCCTCCATCACTGAAAATTGGGGTCAAAGAAGTGATTTCACTAGATTTTCTCTAGAAATTGGGGGCGAAAGATAGATTGGAGGGAGATTTTTCTAGGGAGAAAATAGATTTTTTCATTTTCCTCATTAATACATGGGAGTCTATTCATTTTGGATTTTTTCTTCTATTAAATATTGGGCGAACATATTTTCGTTGAAAAAACCCTTTCCATATAATAAAATAGCCCGATAATATTTTTGTAATATATCCCATGGGCTATATATAGCCCCTAAAATTATCCATGATGGTATCTCCAGTGTTTTGAGTGATTCGGTTCCATCATCATGGGAAAATAATTATTATCAGCCAGTTAGATTAGTGCATGCCCAAAACTTCTGTCTAATCGAATGTTCCTTTCATCTAGGGTGCGCTAAAGGAAGTTCAAGACATTAGGGTACGATTGTTCAAGATGCTTCTCTCAAGGGAAATTTTATGATCCCAGGACTGATACCCATCCCACAATTTGTTCTAGTATTTACCATTATTTCTCACTTTCATTTTTTCCTTAACCCATTCTAGTGGACCACTCACCTTTATCAAAATCGGTCTCGACAGAATGCTTAATTATGGAAAAGGATGACGAAGTAATGCCCAATTTTGTATAATGTGGTACCTTTGAGAATATCTTTCCCTTATATGGCATAGAATTTTCATACCAAGTTGTTCAGATGGCTTCGATGGATTTGGATTGAAGTCTTCCCTTGGAGGAAAAATATGATTCGATTATTATTCCCATTAGGGATATGAGCTCGCCCTACTCATGTGACTTCTTGGCTGACATTTTATCACCAAATGAAGTTATTCTTGAAGTTATGAACATTTGGTTACACCCACCTAAGGACATCTTTTGTGGGGTCATTGGGAGAATACTTGGTATAAATGTACCTAAGTATAGGAGCAGTATTTGCACGTTCATTGATTTGATCAGGTATATTTGGAAGCTTGTATATAGGTTTAGGTTATCCCCCTGTTATGATGCATTTGAACCTTTCACAACCCAAAATTTCCCCAGGGTCGAACCTATTGAAAATTGATGTTTCATCCCATCATATCTGTATTTTACACCACTCAAATAGAAGAGGCTACCAAACATGGGACAGTATAGTAGACACCCCATTACCATTTTGGTGCCCATGCTAAGTTATTCTCATAGTCTTGGGAGCCCTATTAGTACCATCATGACTTGGATTTTGAGACCACATATATATCTCTCATACATTTGTGACCATTTATTGATGGGATCCCTATTTTTTGTCAGTTTACGTAAGCATGTGTTAAAATACTCACATGTAGATCTCTGCCTACTGCTTTGTTTCTTACCGCTTATGTGTTTATTTTCCTTTGCGGACACTTTTTGCTACATGATGCCTATAAACACTTTTTTTTGTTTAATGACCTTATACCATGGAGTAAACACTCATAAGAGTGTACATAACTAGCTCAGTTATTGTTTTTCCCCGACCTTACCCATGCCCTTGGAATGTAGGTGCACTTCCTTGAGACACTCATTTCCTCCAATGTACTATAGCATGCTTTATTCCTTTTTAAGATTATGAATGAAAAAGGTATTAAAAATTTTAAAATACAAAAATCCCAAAAGGTGGATCATTGAATCAATTCATATTCCATCCTGGAAAGAGAAGAAATACTCAATCCTTGTCTCCCTTGAACACGACATGCATTTTTGCATCAATTATCAGTACATCATTTACATTTTTCCTTAGGAAAGTGTACTAGTAATTTGAACAGAACTCCACCGATGGGTTATCCTTCTCATCAAACTATGGATATTTCGTTAATGCATATGGAATTGGTGGATTTCACAAAGGTCAAGTACTTTCCAAGTGTCACTATGTGTTGTGTCATGCATTCAATGGAATTTAAAACAGTGTCGGCCATTCCTCAAATATTCTTAACCAATCATGTTGGCCTTCCCTGTGTTAGTGTATAGTGTTGAATCTTATATCTGTGACCAAATTATATCAAATTATTGATATTTGTTTCGTGCCAATTTATGTGGGATGCAACAATTCCCTCCCTCTGATGGATCTATTCCTATCGATTCCAAATAATCATTTAGGAAGTGTATCTAGGAACCCTAGAGTACCTTGGATCTTGCATTCATTAGGGGTAATTTTCCTCGCAAATGGCGATGGGTATACATCAATGTCCCATGATTGTTTGATTCTATAGGTTTTTTACTTCTTAACATCTATTCACACTCGCTAGATTGTACTTAGTACCTTGGAATCCATCATCATTATTGGTGGTCCTCCTTGAATTTGTCAACGGTAGACATCAATGGCCGGTAATCAGATGGTGTTTTATTATGCTCTACGTCGGCTCATTTATTTGCATGATATAAACTTATAATATCATTGGTTTGCACTGAAGACCTTGGGAAAAACAATTGTATCACTCATCAATGCATGCCCGAGTTACGCAAGATTAAATTGTCATATTGTTAAAGTACCATGAAGACCTAGATATCTCACACTTATCATGGTGCATGTTTACATTTTTTAGGTACTTTTGACATGGATCCATTGTGTATTTCTCATGGCCATGCTTGTTTACTACTGAGCATGGGTATACCCACCTCAAGAACATATTATATATTTGGGACATTGCCTCATTTTTCTTGCAGGTGCTTTCCAACTCATGTGTTCCTAGTTCTCCTCTTTTTTCTTTTGGCCTTAATCAGTAACAACTATATAAGTGAATGTATGCTGGCCCTCGGTGTTGCTTCATACCTCACACATTAGGGGGAATTTGTTAACACACAATTTAACACCCTCAATAGTGTAGGCCAAGAGCATGATTTGAATTTTGCCTGCAACATGAAGACAAAGATGAAGCACTAAAAGAGACTCAATCTCTTAATGCAACTGCTACTATTTGGAAGGGAAGGCATGAATTAAGACCCATATATCACGTAAGGGGAAACTTTAGTAATTTAATTTCCCACCAAAATTTAAGACCAAGTCTCCACAAACTGAAAGTGGAAGGAAAATACATGGCATATGTGTTTTGTGCATTAAATGCTATGTTATTCATGACAAATGCCCATAACTATGGAAATGAAGGTAAATGGAGGAAATTAAGCTAGGATTCCCATCCCACATTGAAATTTCCCTCTCAACACACAAATTCTAAATATATATAAGAGGAATTTTGTGTGAGGATTAAGGAGGCATGATTGAAAATAATTTTTTTTATAGAGGAGTAGTGAGAGACTCCTTTTCTTCACACTTTTAGTGACCAAAGTCTTAGGAAGTGAAGGAGGGAACCTAGATCAAAGGAGGATGAATCATCTCATTATGAGGTTGTAATCTTCAACTCTTCTTTGAATGAGTATGAAAGGATTCAATTGTCCTCCAAATGCTCGTCTTTAGTAATTTGTAGGATACCAGATCTAGTTTGATTTGAATGTCATGAGATTTGTTGTTAGTAGGATGGAGGAAACCTACTGTGAATGAATTGAGCAGGTATCAAGGAGAGCACGAAGAGAATCCAACATTGAAGAGAAGGCAGCAAGAAAAGGCTTCTCCAAAAAGATTCCCCAAACGACACGGTACAAGAAGTATTTTTCTCTCTTCTCACCCTAACTCAAACCCTTTAAGAAATTATAAATCTAACTATGGATAATTGTTAATTAATCTTTTCATACTGCTGACAATGGAATTCACCAACCCATTTGCAAAGGAATGAGATCTTAGCCTATCTATCTATCTCTAGTATTGATTCTCCACCTTTGAATTCCTTCTCAACTTTAGAAATTTGAAAGTCCCTATTTCTATATTTGAGCTCGACCCAATTAGCCATCTTATCCTTCACTTGTTATAATGCTAAATAAAATTGATCACATGCAGATGTCTCTAAATCAAGATCAAATTTTTTTCTAACTGGTCGTGATAAAATTTCAAAATTCCTCCCCAACAACCTATCCAAGATTAAAATTGTATGGAGCCCCAAGTCTAGAGTGATTATGGTATAATTCAAGAACAATTAGGAAATTATCAGAGTGGTTGTTTAAACATATCCAAGAACTTTTCCTTTCAACTTATGAAAGAGAAAATTATGAACCAAAAATATATCCAACCTTCTGGAAACACCATATATCCCAACCATGTTGTTGCTCCAGGTTGGCCTTATCTTAACTAGCTCAACATCCATAAGACATGCTAGTTAAAAAATATTAAGGAAGAAATCTTCTAATATGTATGCCCTAAAATTGGTCCCCCAAACTTCTCTCCTATTCAAAGTAAATTTCAAGTACCCCCCCACCCTTCTGCATAATTAAGTTCTTTGTAATCAAACACTGGATATTAAGAACCTTGTCCCGATAAAGTTTATTACCCTCATATGGACCATAAATTTAGCAGTCAAGGCTAACCTCGTAGTCTTGCTATAAACCTATGGGCATAATCCTAAACATAGAGAAAAAGAGGTAATTAGATACACATTAGGGCTCCATCCAATAATTAACCCACTAGATAAAACCTCTTAATCAATTACAGGAAAATCTCAACCACTCTACATATTTTTAAATCTAAAATTAATTCCTTCCCCATATATTCATGCAATACCACTATCTCAGGTCTATCTACCTCTACCAACCTTTTAAGGGCCAATTTCTTGTCTTGTCCCCCATGCCCTCTTATATTTAGGGAAATAATATTCATGAGGGAACTTGTAGTGGGGATTATCCTACTCTAAGGACCCCAATGATCATTCTTTCCTACCTTGATTTACCTCTTCCACGGTGTTTTCCTAAGCCAACTTGAGATATAAATTCCTACCCAATGTTAATGTCCCCCCGCATTCTTGTGAAGCAAAACCCAATCCTCGTGAAAGAGCATAATCTTAAGAAACAAACCCCTTATTTGGATGAATTTGGTAACAACTTCCTCCTCTGGAAAGAGTAGCCAAGGACATTAAATCAGTACCATCTAAAAACAAGGTCTCAATAAGGGACAAATGGCCAAGGTCACCAACCAATCCTACATGGTTCCTTTCTATATCCATAGGACTAGGAGTACTCAAAACCCCTTTAGAGTTATGGGCATTTCCCATAGACTTCTTCCTTAACCTAATGAATTCCATCGAATAAGAAACCTCATCCACTCAATTGTCCAAACATGCATTCATAGAATTATTGGGAGAAGAAATTTGCAACTTATTTGATAGTATAGAGTCATCACCTTAGAGCACAAGATACAGTCGACCTATTGTGTTGAAGAAGAATAAAATTGTGAGAGCCCAAATACCTCCTCGACTCCATATCTTAAGCAATCATTGGCATCGAACAAATGATCAAAGGTATCGAAAATCCATTGATCAAAATACCCCCATCAACCTTGAAAATTTCCTCCAATCATTATTTTCCTTCCACAATCCTAGTTGTAAACTCCTTAAATCCACCTTCCCTTGCATCCTTCACCTTATATCCAATGAAATATGTTTCCTCCCTCTCATTTTCTAAATATTGCACCACCTTCTTGCTCCAAAGTCCATAGTTTTTTTACAAAAGGCTTAGTAGAATACTTATAGACATGGAAATATCCATGGCATCTGGTACATATGAAGGGAATGCTTGAATAATCCAATACCTACATGTTCCTTTACCCTCCAACACTAGATCCATAGATTCAAATAAACCAAGGCATCTAACTCCATGAGCACTTTAGTAAAGATTAAACCAAACTAGTCCTAAAATTGTCACCAACTAAGAAAGTCTTAACCAAAATATTACCTATTGTGATCAATGCTTGCTCAAACCATAGTTCCATAGGAAAACCTAGTAATATCACCTATACAAGAGTACTCTCCATGAATTCTTCCTTAGCATCAAATAGGGGATGAGATGGTTCAAAGGAAACCAAAGAGATATCAAAAAACCATGACCCCTTCAAGATTGAATTTGCATACTCCTTAGTTTTAAACAAGAATCCTAAACACTCACGAGCCTCGATATGAAATGCATGACCATAGCCTAGAATTGAGTGGCACGCCTGAAAGATATGACTATTTAATTACTCCATCCCAACCCTCCTACCCAAGAAATTACCCACCAAGGTCTTCCCAATAGATCTAGGATTTTATCAAACCTAATATCTTCACCAACAATAATACAAGCCCCTCATATTTACTCTTCACCACCTTCGAGTTGTTATTATATTTAATCTCATCACCAAAACTCAACCCTTCTCCTTGCAAATGTTGAATATTAATCCTACCTCCAATAAAACCTACCCCTTCCAATCCTACAACCGAACCATCGAGCCAGGAGCTTGAGACAAAGGTTGGAATAGTAGAACCAACAAAAACACTCCTAGGGACAAAGACCGGCCCTTGATTCAAAGTTATAGTATCTTTAAAGTCTCACAAGAATGAGGAAATTTCAACTACCTTTGAGGAAACCAAAGGTTCCCTTGTAGTACTTTCAAGATCCTAATAAGATCCTTGACAAGTAGCTACCCTAGAATGATAACTTATTCTAGAATCAGACAATCCTCCAAACTCACTTTTCCAAAGGTGGTTGGAGCATGTCCTTGGAATTTCATTTCCTCCAATAGAATTGGAGAGTCTTTGAACAAGTGTAGCAATGCTAGGCGAGGAGACAAAAATATAGTCCTTGAAGAGTTGGTCCTCCAAGTGGTCCACCAATTGTAAATCATCCCTATCTTCAACTCCCAAATTATATATATATATATATATAAAGTTTTCAAAAGATGTGTACAATTTTGTTAGTGCTATAACACCCTCAAAATGTTTTCAACTTTATTTTTATGGTGTGTAATCATGTTTGTGTTAGTTTTTAAATGATCATATTTTGTTGTGCTAAGTTATGGACATTGGTGCATTAGGCTAATTAGCATGGTACACTAAAAGACATGTTCAAGTCCTTTGGTGCACTTTTCGAAATAATAGCAACATTTCCTTATTAGTCCCTTCCATAGGCTAGCAAGGACTCTATGAAAGGACTTATTGCCTTTTGAATTAGTCTTCATGTAAACCAAAGATACTCTACACACAAATCAAAGCTACAACCTATGTTTTAAGCTTTGTGTGAGATGTACACTTTATTTTGACGAGCTTAATTTTGGTTGTAAGCTTTATTTTGACGAATCAATGTTTTTCATGCCATATTTGGCCTCATATCGAGGTAAGGGGTTAGGTAAGAACATTTCAAATGTGAATTTAACCCAATCTTTCAAACCAAAAGATGGATAACAACATGCATTGATATGAATTAATGTTAAGTTTTGTCTTAACATTTTCTCCGACATTAAATGTTTGATCTAAATTAGCAGTTTGGCACACGCTGGTTCATTGCTTAAGATTCTTAGCCATGAATGTTGCCTCAACAAGCAGCGTGACATGCAAGGCAGGCTACATGTGTCCATGTGCACGTAGCTTAGGTTGGGGTTTCAACCAATCTTATACTTGGTCTGGTAAACCTCTGCAACTTCTGCATCCCATCTTTGTTGTCTCAAATCTCAGAGTTGCGCTAAGCACTGCATCCAAGACCCTTCCAAAAATGGATTTGCCACCCAACGCTGCTTCGTTTCCCTTTCTTCGAGAGATATTGTTTGCCAACAAACATACTTCAATGGATAGGATTCTAAACTGCCACAACTTAGTTCATGCAACATGAATCAACTTGAAACAACATGAAATGAACTTACCAACTCTATGTGGACCATCCATCATGTTTGTACACACTGTCATGATCTCTAAATTTCACAGCAAAGAGGGATTATGAAACCCAAAATAAACACAGCAAGGGCAAAACAATAGGTTGTGGTCATATGGAAGAAGTCGAGGTGCAATAACATTTGACGATGCCCAATCTCAAGTACCAGTTTCACTCTGAAACTGAATATCTAGGGAATATTGGCATGCAAATCAGCAGGTACAAGCTAATTGACCTTTTTTGTAGATCCATTAGTATCTTTTAAACATTGTAATGCTCTTCCTATATGCAGTTTTTGATAAGTTCCCTTGATAACTCATATATACTAGCCTGGGTCAGTTCATTCATGTTTGTGATTACTTCTTACTCTACAAATGCACTCTGAAAATCAAATTCAGATTCCAAAAAATGGAAATAAACCAGTCATACAAAATTGAATTTGCATGATTGATAAAGAAAAGGTTTCATTATTTAACATGACAACAAACTTTTATAGCTATTAAGATTTTTTGGAAAAGAAATTGCAGCCAACATGGAGAAACACAACATTTCAATGTTGGCATTTCAAGTGCCTCAACATTCTCTAAGTAATTTCGAGCTTTTGTTCTCCCGAAGCTACCGATGGAAGCGCCCTTACTGACAACTGCAAGATTCGTTTTGTGAAACACAAGTTTTACGGTGATTAATTTATTCCAAGTGGAGAGTTTAATTTACTCCAAATGGGAATTAATGTTATTCTATCATTCTTATTGTTATTTCGTTATATGGCTTGTTTTAGGAGGCTAGAAATGCACAAATTATTTGAAGGCATTCTAACGTAAACACATTCCAATTCATACTTTTACATCTTATTAATTATAATATAAAAAACAAACAATTCTACTCCATAATTTTACATCTTATTAATTATAATTTAAAAACTACACATCCACTTCATTATAAATACCAAACTTCAAATTACTTTTTTATTGTAAATATAAAACTTTACTTTACATTTTTAATGTAGACTCGAGTGTGAATGTGTATGTTCAAATTTAGTTTATTGATAATGTGAAGTAATTATTATATAAGATGATTTAGGTATGTCCTCCGTCGCTTAAGAGCTAGAATTATACGTTTTTTAGCCGCAAAACCATCTATCTAAGCGCATTCATTCTCCATCCATTGTATCAGTTCTTGATCAATGCTAGGGTAGTCTGTTGTATTCATAGTGTTTTCCATTCGTATAAATCTGAAGGATGAATTTATAGCATACCAAACTCACAACTAAAAGTTGAAAGTGGTGTATTTTGGCTCTCAATCTTCTACCAAAGATGGCATGTGTGCAATAGACCTAACGCATGTAGTCCAGGTGTTTGTTTGTCTTTTCTTAATCAAAGGTAAGATTGAGACAACCTTGAGTCAACTAAAGTCTCGCTTCTAGACTCGATTTCATAAAAAAAATTATTTCCATACGATGGCGGGGGGATGTTCCTTTCTGAAGCCATCCACGTGGAACTTAAATCAAGGGCTAAACAACCATGTGGAACTCAAATCGAGAGCGCCTTGAACTCACTGCTTATGGNATACGATGGCGGGTGGATGTTCCTTTCTGAAGCCATCCACGTGGAACTTAAATCAAGGGCTAAACAACCATGTGGAACTCAAATCGAGAGCGCCTTGAACTCACTGCTTATGGTGGTACATTACTCATATCGGTGCAACAACTAGTAGCTTTAAGTATTCCATGACCAATCCTATTGAAAGAGGCATTTACCATCACCTTATAATAAGGGAAATCACAACTCTATACAAGTAATCAATATGGAAACATAATGAGATTTTTTTAATAGAATTTTTTTTGTTTCACTATGATAGCAGTGATATAACATTACTAGTGTTGTAACTATTATGAATATCTATACTAATCCCATAGTATCACTTATTGGTTTAATGTTAAAACGAATTATGACTTGTAGTTATTGTACCCTTTCACCATGGTTAAACAAGCTCGTAAAAGGAATCACCTGACATGTGAGATTACAATGTTCTTCACTCATTACACAATACTTATACTAGTTACAACTTACAATATAGGTGATACGACCTCTTTAACATGACTATAGATTAATTTATTTCATAATATGAACACGTAAAATTAGTGCTTCACCACATATATGTGATGGATCTAAATATTTTCTTGATTCATAACAAAGTCCTTTTTTTATTCATCACAAACTCCTTCAAGCAGTTGATTTGAAAAAAAGTCCTTAATCCGACCAAACATTGCATGTACCTTGGCTTGCTGCATTCTTGGCAGCTATTGCAGCACTCTAAGAGCTTTTCAAAAAAAAATTGCCTACTAATGCATCAAAGCCCAAAATGCCTACCCTGGAAAAGAAAACACACATAACTCAACTCAACCAATAGTGAAATTAAAGACAAAGCGCTATCCCTAAATTACGATGATCATTATCTTTTGGTGGAAAACTCACCCATGGCTCGTTCAAATTTTGGTCACCCCACATTCATTTATTCAATTAAAGTATTCACATTCATTCAGTACTGGCATCACATCCATTGGTTGGCCATCTTGTTTGCATCATTCAAGATGGCTAGTCAACCCCAAAGGTAAGCCATAGACTTTAGCGTCGAAAGATGAACTAGGCACTAAAGGGATAGTTTTAAGAAAGTCTCATTAATAAGATGTAGGTTTGAATCCTACCTATCCCAAACCAACGAAAGCATTGTATATTATTATCGATGGGTAACTCACCCATCGCTACTGTATTCTAATGGAACTACATTGATTTCATCAAGTTTACTCTCCAATACAACATAACAATGATATGGCATACCACAGAGCTCCACGGTCCTCTGGAAGATATCACTTGACCGAAACTAATAAGCATCAATCAATAAGGTTACTCTCCATTGTCAATATTGTCCTTACCATCTTGTGTTTTTTTCTAGTTTCAAATCAATATGGTTACTCTCCATTTTCTATCTCATCCTTATCATCTTGCGCCTTTGTCTAGTTTTGAGTATCCCGATACAAGAAGGCTCTTGATTATTATATTTATCACAGAAAATGTGACTAAACTGAATTTTGGTTGCTTCCAAGTAGTGTCCTTGCAGATATTACTGGATGAGCTTTCTTAAACACTGGTTATCAACGATACAAAGTATAGACCATGCTTCTGAAGATATTCCATTCAAGATATGGATTGCCTGACGGGATGTCGAGTGAAGAAAATCCCATGCTTTACTAGGCATGTCTTGCTTCAAGTTGTAACAATTGTTTCAGGAAAGACAAGCATTGATGCCCTTAAGAAGACACACAGTGGGCATGGTCTCTTGTTTAGACATAAACTAAAAAATGCCTAGTTATGGGTAGATTGTCAAGGCACGAAGACATACTTTGGAAAGCTTGTTTAAACAAACAATCTTAGACATGCATCCAAGATTATATCTAACGCTAATATTGCATAGAAGATCAATATCTAAAGGCAGGGACTTGCTTCCTTTAGCAGCCCCACTTGTTTCTATAGATGTGCATCGATGCAACCTTCAAAGACAAGTGTACCATCCTATGAAGTGATATGTGCATGTTTGTTCATGTCTTTTGTGTTTATAAATATTTGACAAAACTATTTTTCTTACTTATTTTAAGAGGTACTTCAACACTAATATGTTTAATTATTTCATCATGTGTAGTACTTAGATTGTGAGAAGATACTTCAAATAAAATAGAAAGGAGAAAATAATTAGTCAAAGAGGGAAGGATTTTTCCTTGTGTGAAGTCTCAATAACATTGGTAAAACAAAAAGAGACAAGTTTGAGATAAATTTAAATAAATAAAGCAAGACAGTTTGAAATTGTTGTGGATTTAATCGGGTAATATATTTAATTATCTCATCATGTGTAGTGTTTAGACTGTGAGAAGATACCTGAAAGAAAAAAGAAAGGAATTAGTCACAGAGAAATAGATGAACATTGATAAAACAAAAGGATAGGAGTAGACATAAATTTGAATATAAAACTATGCATTTTAAAATTGGTTTGGATTTAATTAGGTTATTCCAAGTAGTTTTTATGTATTATGTTTATTATGCAAGAACAATTGTAATAAAAGAATAAAAAATATTATGGTCTTAGTGAAGATGACTAATGCTTTATAGGAAAATGTTACCAATAGTGGAAGCGAATTATTAAAAAGTGATTCATTTTAGGAAAATGTTACGAATAGTGGAAGTGAATTATCAAAAGGTGTTTGGCATAAAATCAAGGAAAATTTTAAGGATTCATTATTTTTTGAAAGTGTATAACCTTTGGCAGATTTTACTAATTCTTAAATTTGCTACCTAAAATGTTTGACAAAGTTTCTAAAAAATATTCAAATTTCTAAAGACTTTATACAATTATTAGACAATAACATTGGAAAATAATTTGGGTGAATCATTTAAAAAAAAATATTGATAAATCATTTTTTCAAAATAAAAAAACATCCAAAATCAACATAAACTAAATTTCTACTCTAAAAGTTTTCATACATAACATGTTTTTATCTTATTTTATTAACTTACCTAATAAATATAACATATAAATATTTGTTATCCTATTTTATTAACTTTTCTATATGAAAATATTGAATGCATTGGTAATGGGAGGAAAGACCACATTTCCATCCTAAGAGAATGAAAGTGAATCACATAAACAATGATGAACTAATGGTGTATTTTAGAAGGGAATTCTTGGGAATTAATATGAAAGGTGGATATTTTCATAGAAGAGTTGATGGGTTCAGTGGAAAGGTTGTATAAATGTATTTTCTATTTTAAAATAAAAAATAAAATGGAATTCTTGGGAATGAATATGAAAGGTAGATATTTTTCAGAAGAGTTGATGGGTTTAATGGAAAGGTATAAATGTATTTTCCATTTAAAATTAAAAAAGAAATTAGAGAGTATAGGAATCAAAGCATGAATGGATCTATTTGAAAAGTTAATCGATAGAATCATGCACTCGGGTTCGATGATATGTGTAGCAATCAATAAGTAGTGGATAGCTATATTATAGTAAAGAATCATTTACCATATATTTAATAATGCAAACAATCATATATTTACCATATATTTAATAATGCAAACAATCATATATTTAATAAGATTTATCATATATTTATAATGTAAACAATCATTTATCATATATTTAATTTTATCTTTTACGTTGTTTTTAAGGTGAACATGCATAAGACTAAAAAGTTAGGAGAATGACTAATAAAAACAACTTAAACGATGAAAAGAGAAAACATATTGAATAATTTTACTCATTAAAGTTTTTATTATTATATTATATATATTGGAAAATGTTGATTAATTTATTGTATATTTTAATTATTTAATAAAGTTATAGATTATTTTTATATGTTTATAGTTGAAAATAAATACTACCTATATGTTTTGTTTACTATATTTTTGTTTTTTTTTTATACAAACGATTATATTTATATTAACATAATTTACTAGAGTAAAGTCTATAAGTTTTGACATTCACATATTATATGTTATTTTAGGCAGAAAAAGGAAAGAAGTATAAAATTATTACAATTCTTTATTGTTATGTAGAAATTGTAAATTATATTGTATATAATTGATAATAATAATAAAATAGGATTACATTGCATTTATAAAACATGAGAAATTATTTGCTAATTTGATTGTTGGTTGATTCTAAATGGTTGAGAGGCTTTGTCTATTTTCACATTTTTTAAGGTTGTTGAGTTGTTTCTTCCTTCTTAAAGTGTCCATGATCTTTTTTCATTGCACTTCTTTGGTCCAAGGGCGATGATGTGGAGTTGTGATTCCCATTGTTCATAGAGTTATGAAAAATATCTACCTCTTCTTCAAGAACTATCAAATGTTAACGATGAGAATCCATAGTTTTAGCAGTAGAGGCACTTTGCATTCCCATGTTTGAATCAGTGATGAGATAGAGTGAATAGTTGAGTTGTTGCTTTTGAGATAGTCTTCATGTCGTATAAGGGCCTTCTTCAGCTCCATAATCTTATTGTACATGTTCTTATTGCAAGTTGGGGACTCCATTTTAGTATCCCAACAATTGCTAAGCAAAATCTCCTTCAACTCTTCCCTTTCCCAATCCTGATACCTCTAATTAGAGTAGGGATTCCACTCTGAGTGTTGATAGGAAGAAGTCTAGGATGCCTAAAGAAACATGTGATGGACTGTAAGAACATGTTGTTGGAGGCAACTAACCATACATTCACCACCCAACAAATGTGATGAGTCCTCTTGTTGACCTAAAATCTCTTCAAATTCATTGGGCAATAAAAGCTTTGTTGACAACCTGATTTTGACCTCATATTAAAACCATGGAGCTGAAATTTTGCTGCCCTATGAAAGTGGTGAGACCTCATACTAATTAGGACGACCTATGATTTAACTGAGGAGTGAAACCTTCAAAAAAGGTATGAGATTAACCTAGATTCCTTTAGGACATGAGAGCATGCATGGATACCTGTATATGATGCGATGAGAGATGAGGGTTGAGTCCCACATTCACTGTGAATGTTTTGGAGAAGCATTATACCAATTGAAACGGAGATTAAACCTTCTAAGCTCACGCTTGTGTGAGTGGGATTGTGATATTTTCTCAAAGTTCAGATAGTGCTTGGTGGAGTGTTGAGAATTGAATGTTGACACGTATACAATTCATGAATTGGAGACATTATGGGATGTGGCTTAAAGATATTACCCCTTTTTTTAGAGTCCCTTTGATTCTCCTAGTAGCATTGTTTTATCTTGCACACACCCTTTGATTGTGATGACGTGGAAAATGGAAGAAGTGAATATTATTGAAGATATTTATCTCATCTTTTATCTTTGTTATCCATCAAGCAAGAGCGATATCCTTAGGAAGGGAGGCACTTTACGCCAACTTGATCTTAATATCAAAGCCTCCAATCACCATGAGATGGTATAGTTTGGGTGATCAAGCTTGAAGAAGGCCTTGGTAAAGAGTTGTAGCTTTTTCATAGTTATTAATGGTCTTTCCCAATCACCATTCAAAATACAATTCTTCTTGTCCATCGGGATCGAGGATGATCCCCTCTACACTTGCCACCCCTGGATTTCCGTTTGAGGCTCTATTAAAGAATAATACATTTGTTCTCTAGGATTTTTCCAATTCTGAAATTCTTCAAATGTATATTTTAATTTCCAATTTTTATCTAATTGTAGATTTGAAACTTTTTTTTGTACTAGTAGAAGATCCAACAATTCCCTTATCCAGTCATTTTCATTTTGCTTTAGTTGATGAGCATTCTTATTTGAGGTTGTTTTACTCATAATGCAATATTTCAATAGTCCACGAGATTTCATGGCTATTCTTCAAGGGGTTTCACCTCGTCCTTTAAATATACATTTGTTCCTTGCCATCCAAACTTTCCAACATTGATACTTGGGGGTTGTGTTCTGCATAATTTTGAGGATAGGTTTACTTTGGATATTCCCCTTATAGTGATTTTGCCATGAGGTGAACATCTCCTTGTAATTTGTTGGCTTTGTCCACTAGTCCATTATTCCAAGAAGGCGGCTTGCTAAACCTTGAGAGTATAAGGAAATTATTGGAATATGTTGACCTATTTCTTCAACAACATTACAAAGCACACACCAAGATGGACCTTATATTCCTCTCTTTTTTAGATTGTTTGTAGTTAAAATTCTATTATGGGAAATCGCCCAACATGATGTGTTGACTTTGCAGAGGTTTTCTATGTTCTAGATGAGCTTCCACATCCTGTAGACCAGAGGGAGAGGGAGGTTTTGAAGTTCCATCCTATATTCGTCTTTGACTGAATACCCATTCTTTCCCCAACCTTGAGAATCAACGATGTTATTGATGGGGGCACATCCTGCCAATGCAGTGTGAAGCACATCAAGGAGGGGCCTTAATCTAGTGGGTATGTTGAAGAGTTTCCATATTTTTTAACTATCATTGTCCTCGTTCCAAATGGATATATCATTGAAGACTTTTGAATCCTTGCTCTACCATCCACTACTTCAAGGGACTGATATTTTAACAATGCTTCAAAGGGTCCCATTATGCTATCATTCCATATTTTTCTACTTTTCCCATTTCTTTGGTACCAAGTTAGATTTGGATGAATTATTGGAGTTGTTGCTTTGAGAAACCTCTAGATCATAGAACTTTTCTTTTCTGAAATGGGTCTATCCAAACAACATTTCACACTCCCTTTTAAGTATTTCTTGTGGAGACAACTCTTGCACCATTCCAGCTTACTGGTGACAATTCTCCATCATATTTTAGCACCTAGGGCTTGATTCATGGTGGAACGATCTAATCCCCAAAATCCCCTATTTTCGGGTGCCAAGATAGTGTTCCATTTGATAAGGTGGAGCATTTTGGAGTTATACTTTCCTCATTTCCAAAGAAATCATTGGATTTACAAGGTAATTTGTGACATCACTCCTTTTGGGACCAGGAGAGATGAACATGATGAGGATGATGTGCCCAATCGAATTTAGCCAGTGGGGCATACGTAGATAATTGAAGTTCTTCCACATGTTAGTAGAGGGAAATCTCATAATTATGGCATTGTTTAGGAGGATTATTATACTTACATTCCACCCATATATTTTGATTTTACCTTCATTAATGCCTCCCCCATATTCATCTAGAAAAGAATCCAATATTGATACATATATGGTGGAAAGTACTGTTGATGCTCCTCTAAGGAGAAGCATATCATTAGCAACTTGTGAATGATTTAAGGATTTGATGCCTATAGTGATGGATATGCCTAGAAGATTCCTGTTTTCTCTTTCTATTTCCATCTTTTTGCTCAGAGCCTCCTCCATAATAAGGTATAGGGAGGGGGACATCGGGAAGCCCTACCGAATACCTCTACTACTTTTGAAGAAATTGGTGGGCCTATAATTATCCAGTGGGGAAATACATGGTCCATTGTAACAACCCTGGACTGAACCCCTAGTCTAATAACTAGTTGACTATGAATGCCCAAGAGACTAAAACTTATTGCATTTTTTATAATTCTTAATATTAAAAATCTACAACTAGTCGTGGTTGAGGAAAAACATTGAGAAGTCGGGGACTCATGTATTCACTAGTGAGATGGTAAGGGGGGTGTAGATGGCCTAGGGGGATATGTTATGACTCTGTTACCACCTTAAGTACCTAAAGGAATACCTTAATGCCTTAAGTAAGCCTAACCTCTGTAATTAACCTTAAACATGATTTAAGAGTTAATTGTGTGTTAAAGGGTGATTAAGGGAGAGTTAATGACTCTGAGACGTAGCTCATGGGGAAGATAGGTCTCATGTAAAAGTGGAATCGATCTTGGGACAGAGCTAGAAATTGAATCCCAGAATGAAGAAGGATGAAGAAAAAGAATGTATAATGTACAATGCAGAGAGCAAAGGCGGTGCATGTGCAAAAGCGAAGCAAGGAAGATTTCCAAGTGAATGTCAATTAGGAATTGCTAGTTAGACTAGGAAACCATGCCTAGAACCTGAGCGAAGCTTCCATTTTGACGATTATGTAGTGGTCATCAAGCTAGTCGAAAACTTGAGAGCTCAAACTTGAACCTGCGAGTCAATTTGTGGTTATAGTCATATCCATATTTTCCTCTAGTTTCTCCAATGAAATGGAAAATGGTGCATGCAATTAACTTAATGTAATTCTAAGCACAATGAATAGTAACAGATATCACTGTGATGCTAGTAGAAGGAAGCTAAGGGAATGGATTTCATTATTTGACATGGAATTGGTAGTGAACCAATTATCCTGGTTCTCAAGTGAGAATTCTGAGAACCCTGAAACTAGTGAATAATCTAGTTAATGAGTACACAAGTCTTAGATTGGGGGTGGTAATTCTGCTGATGGATATATGAGAATAATTTCCTACAGTTGGGTTGAGAATGGCTTGCATGAAGCCAGTGGCCAATTATATTTAATTCAAGTAAGTGCTTGAAGGTTTGTCCTGACTCTGTAATTTATTATATAACTTGTTATTTGAAAGAACATAATGTGTATGTTTTTGATGTTGAACGTTGGTTTATTAATTGATAAATTTCTTATATGCTCTGAAAGGGAATTGTTAATATGACTTGTATATTGTGTCTATAATATTGTAATTGCATGATTGAGACATTGGTTGGGAATTGGTAGTTAAGGCAATGGGGTTGCAAAGGATATTAATGAGATTATGTAAGAACGAATGTGTTAGTTTTCTAAATGATCCCAGTTTTATAATCATTTCATGATTGAAACAGTAATGGGAAATGTATATAGACTTCCTTGCTTGGGCCTGAATGTCTGCATTCACGGTAATGTAGGGTAAAGAAAGATATTCCTTAGCCATAACCTTTTGAATACTTGGTTCTTGAAGGATGTTGTAATCCCGAAGGAGTTTGTTAAACATGTTAATGGAATTCTTACCTAAATTATTCAAAGTCTTGTGAATTGTTTATTTTCGTAACAGTTATTTGTAATATGAATGTTTCAAAATTTAATGTCTAGTTGTAAATCTATTTCTCGAACTTAATGTGAATGATATTTAAGACATAAAAGTCTTGTCTTAAATCCCATTAGATAGATTTGTGTTTGAGAAACACTAATTTTTACAAGTATTCAGACTCAGGGTGGATTACTTAAACAATCTTTAGATCTGTTGAAGGCATGTAATTTGGTTATTTAACCAATGGTAATTTTTTCCTTATTCATTTTCTCAACTTCATTACAATTATGTGTCAATTAGTTAGGAGAAATGGACATGTGCCTATTCTATGCCTTAGTTGTTTTTCTTAAAATAGCTAAGTTTCAAACTTTTGAAATTGAAAGAATAGTTACAAGGTTTCAATGTTAATCTAATTGTGCCAACGTCGGGATCGCGTGCTATTGGTGAATGGTTCATTGTCCTAATGTCGATGCGAAGGTGTCGACACCGATTTTCCAATCGGAATCAATATTTCCATGTGGAACTAAAGTTCCATTGCAATTTCCGAGTCAGAGGGTGATTATGTTCAAAGTATATGTGAATCACTAGATTTTCGATGCCGAAGTGGAAATGCCAATGTCGACATCGAAAATCTCACTTGATAGATGTTGTTCAACCAATGCCAAATCTGAAGTCCAATGTGTTGACGTTGGGATCGGCATATTAGTTGTAATGGTCATCAGACCAGTGTTGACCTTCGAGGTCCGACGTGCCAACATCGGGATCGACATGACTGTTGAGAATGAAGTTTTGACTCGTGCCAACGTTCGATGTTCGACGAAGAAAGAACCGAGTTTTGAGATCGGAACGCCGATATCGATAAAGTGTTTTCCATATGTTGCTCCAGTGTTCTGATTTCAGACTCCTGATGTTGAAAAATGTTGGGATGTTATGGTCAAGTCACGAAGGAGAAAATAATACATAGAGATTATCTTTAAAGATAATTTATTAACTTATTAACTAAAAATAATTATTGAATAGGAGATCGAATCTATTTTTAACTACACTTCCGTAATGGTGAGTTGAATGGGGACTCACCAATAATTGTTTAAATAATTTCAACTTAATTTTCAAGTAATTCCAATCTAATAATTGATAAGCTTCCGCTATGAGCATATCATAACATTCGCTAATATAGATTTGTTATAGATCCTATCTAGAGCTCTATGTGTTTTTTGCTACATATGGGTATCAATTTATCTATGTAAAGTGTGGGTTTGTTAATTACACTAACACAATCCTTTATGGCTTTGATATATTTGTCATCACATTTAAATTTGATCATGACTTCAAAAAGGAAGGATAATCTTACTCTATCGAAGGAATTTTCCATATCGATTTTGATCAACATACCTTGTTCCTGCTGCTCTTTACTAGAGTGGACTACTTATTGCACCATTATTATATTATCAACAATTTGCTTGTTCTACATGAATCCACCTTAGTTCTTAGCAATAATAGATGGAAATATTTTTTTAAATATATTTTCCATAATCTTAGTAAAGATTTTATAAGAATAATTGCATAACAATATTGGGCGGAATCCCCATAAAGATGTAGGTTTTGCCTCTTTAGGGATGAGGGATAGGAATGAAGAGTTCATCCCACCTCCTACCTTTTTTTCTTTTGAATGTAGGCATACATTTTTTGAGGTCTTATCTCACTATATCCCAACAATCCCTATAGAAATGTATGGAGAAGTTGTCTGGACTAGAGGCTTTATCTGAAGCAAGTGACAAGATTACTTTGATGATTTCAGCCTCCTCTATTTCTTTATTTTGATCTGAGTTTTTAGTTTCTATTATCACTATATGGATGTTTTCTAGGAGAGGGAAATAAGAGTTGGTCATTCCTCATATCTCCTCGGTGTACAAGTGCTGAAAATTATTTTTGGATGACTCCCTACCTATGCAAACCATGAAATGAGGGAACCATCCTTGGATTTGATTTCTTTTACCTTATTTTTTCTCTATAAGTGTTTCCCAGTGATAGAAGAAATAAGTGTTTTTATCCCTACTTTGAGCCACGGATCCCTATACTTTAGCTTCCATTGCTCCTCTTCCTCTCTTTGAGCTTAATTTATAGACATGATATCCAATCTTGTTTTCCTCTATCTATACTTGAGAGGTGATCTCCGCCATTTGCATTTTCGACTATATAGATTCTAAGAGGGCTAGTATAAGAAACTTTGTTTTTTACGATAGGTTGATGTAGTATTTTTTTTCCCAGACCTTGAGAGCTAGTTTGGTGCGCTTGAGTCTTTGTTCCCAAATGTAAGAGGAGGAACGAGCTACTGAGCAGGCCCAAGAGGAAGAGATGAGATCAAATATGCAGGGGTCATGGAGCCAAAGGGGGTTGAAGCAAAAGGGGATTGGGTTGATGTAAGACTGATCTTGAAAACTAACAACAATGTGTTTGTGGTCAAAGACCATGGAGGGGATGATGCAAGAGATTAAGGTGTCATCGTAGACCAAAAGATCACTATGAAGGAGGAATCAATCGAGCTGAGAAGCTATGTGGTCAGGGCCTAACATGTGATTTGACCAAGTGAAGCATCCATTTTCAAGCTTGAGATCTATCAAATCCCATTCTGTAATGAATTCTTTTGTGTATTCTCAGAAAAAAGGATCTCTTACTATACTCCCACCTTGTTTCTCTTTATTATTTAGGATTGTGTTGAAATCTCTAGCCAAAATACTATTCTTTGTCCAAATAGTGTTACGAATATTCTGCAAAGACTGTCAATATAGCTTTTTTCTTGATAATGCATGGGAATATACATATTAAATATGTTTAAATTTTAACCCGAGCTTGGGTTGATTAATGATGTTAGTATCCAGTGTCGAGATTGGAGATGACTATCAAAAATGAGAATCTGAGGATCCCACATATTGCATATTCCATTGGAATATCCCCTTGAACTTATTGCTTTGCATTAACCTGTTTGCTAGTTCTTATTTGTTAGATTCATCATATCTTGACACTAGTTTGGTTTCCTAGAGCAGTATGAGGGTTGGTCTCTCTTTTCTTATTAGATCTATGAGGGATTCTTCTTTAGTTGAACTGGCCATCCCTCAATAATTCCATGAGAATATTTGCACCATTTAGGCTATCATGATTTGTTCCCTCCCCCATGCTAAGGGATCTTGTTTCCTTGACTCTAATTTGTCCTTATACTTCCAAAACTTTTCTCTATGGTGGCTTGGGTACCTAGATATTTTTATTTATTTTCCTCCTCTTTTTGCTTTTGTTTGGATGTATTTCTACCTACTTTCCTATGCACTTGTTATTCTTAGTGATTTATTCACTCTCCTTAACTTTAGGATGTTGTTTTTTTTTTACCAAAATGGATATATTATATAAAACAGTGGTGTAACCACTAAAACAATACCACAATATGCAAAGCTACGCTTTAGGAGAGACAATCGAAATTCAAAAAATACAACCCTTATAGTGTTTGGGTTGCTCCCTCTACTGCCCATAAAGTTCAACATAGAAAGACGAAGAAAAATTCCTAGATACACGTTATTCACAGCCAAACTTATATAGAAAAAAACAAAACAAACTTCCTAAGAGAATGAGAGTCATTTTGTTTTCGCACCCTAGAAAGAAGAAGAACTTGTGAACACATCAGCTTCCAGCTTCACCACCTTCAATTCCATCTTTTCAAATTTTAATTCCAAGTCTGCCAACATCCCTGTCAGAGCGTGTTCGGTTTGGGAGATAGACTGGGAAAACTCCTTTCTCAGCTGAACCAAGTCCATATCAATTGTTTCCAGTCAGCGTCCTCCCTCGGTATCAATCCTGCTCAAACAACGGTTCATCCTTTTTATATTCTTTTTTATGTCCCTGATATCAGTTTCGACGAACTGGGATGGTACAGAGGATGTCATGGACTCTGAGGACGTATCCATTTTGGAGAGGGCAGCCTGAATGCCAATAATTCCAACGAAATCCTTGCTAGTGCAGACGAAATAGAGTTGGAGTCCGCGGCCATTGCAATATCCCTTATTTATAATCTTACCGCCCTTCGCGTTCAATGTTCCCATATTTTTCGGACAATCCGCCATAGACTTCATGCAGTGGAGATGGGACATGGTACCTTCAGTGAATGATATCTTCCTTAGACAAGACCCAGATATGTACTCCCGTTAAGACTTAGCGCTACTATGCATGTGTAATCCCACATGCCCACCTCATCCTGGATAGCTTGCCACGAGTTGAGGAGCTCGACACCATTCACCACATGGGATGCATGACGTGAGCCCCTAGGACCATAGGCCTTGGTCCTATGGGACTTGGAAAAAATGACTAGCCCCATTCTTCACCAAGACTCCTATGCCAAGGGTGGTGGCTATATTCGCGGCAAGATCCATTTTACCATTCAGTTTCCTTTGGACATGGAAGAAATCAATTTTACGGAAATATTTGGTGAGATTTTGTATTTTTCTTATCAACTGTCAAATCTGCATTTGAGACGGTAATGAGTTGTTAGAGAGAGCTTGGATTATTAATATTGAGTCTCCAAGCACTATCAATTCATTAATTCCCCGATTTCTGGCTAGGAGGAGACCTTGCCAGAGGGCCAGCGCTTCCACTACATTGTTTGTTTCACGTCCTAGACCCCACAAGAAATTCAAATCCAATTTTCCATCCGAGGTGATGAGGACCCCTCCCCCCCTTCCACCCCTAACTTTAGGTTGTTGTTGGGCTTGTGATCTCGTGATAATTTCAATGGGATGAGGGGGGATATTTGGTGAAGGATATGTCTTTTCCTTCATGTCTTCGTTGAGGGAATAAGTGAAGGGAGGAGGGATATGTGGCATACAAGGGGAATTTGGAAGGTTCTTCTCAGAATTGATCATGATTTCCTTGATGAGGGCGTCTTCTTGATGGAACACTACAAATTATTTGGACTAAAAAAAATGATACTTGGGTGGCGGAGGCTTACATTATTGTTGCGTACGAGGAGGGACACAACGTATATTGGTAAGGGATATTGATCAGGAAAGGGGGGTGTTTGAGGAAGGTTGGGAAGGGACCTGGGTTGGATAAAGTGAGGACGAAAGGAGCCCAAAGGCCGCATCTTGTTTCCCAAAGTTCTGAGTTTTCTTCACTCTTTTTCAGGGTTCTTCTTTGTTGATTACTATAATCAGAGGGTTTTGATTTTTCTCACAATTTTTTGCAAAATGTCCATATTCGTGACATGTTTTTCATTTGAAGGGAAACCACTCATAATCTAGATTTTGAAGGTCCTTCTAGTTATGCAGTGATAAAAGGACTGCCACCAATATCCCCTTCTCCAGATATACTTCTATGCATATCCTGGCACCTGAGAACATTAATCCTTTAGGATCTGATTTATCAATGTACTTGCCAAACTTAATCCTAATTTGTCTCAGTGATTCATCTTCACATCAGTGTAGAGAAAAGTGTAGAATCCTGACGATATTGATATAGATGAGGGCACATCTAATTCCATATCAAAATATGGAATCCATCTATTAATATGCATTGCTTAGTTTTCATAGAAATATGGTCCATTCCTAAAACTTAAATCTCTGTCAATTTGCAGCTCAAAGAGGAAGGTGTAAATCCTCTTCCATAAAAGAAATGTGATAGCTTCCCTTGGGTTAGAATAACCCAGTTGTTTCATATCCATTTTGACATGTTCCTTGGCGATGGCTATATACCAGTAAATTATTCGATCAGACCTTTGTTTGTGAGTGCGAGTGGCATTGATCTTGAGGAGGAGTGAAGGAGCTCCACCTCAGGGATATCGTCTAGTTTCTTCACAGACTTCGTAGGTTATGATTTCTTCAACAAGACAAGAGAAGCGATTAGTTCTTGAAATCCAGTTTGTCTTCATCCGGGGAAGGGGGGAACCTCCTCCTGGGGCCGCTTCCATTCATTCGTAGTTGGTCCAAACAGGAGGTGACAATGACTAGGGTAATGGCAAGAAACTGATCTAGTTATTAGGGAGACATTCTCATATTGGGTGTTTGTTGCAGAACATTTCTTAATGTTGTAAGGTTTTGGTTTCACTTGAGTTAGTTGATATCACCAAATTGAGGCACTTATTTTATTTTTATGGGACACTTTATAACATATTAAATTCATGTTGTGTATGTTTATTTTACTTTTAAAGATATTTTATTCTCTACATTTAATCTCATTAACTCACAAGTTTTTGTGGTTGTTCTTATGTCTAACATTAAAGCTTTGTACTATTATAAAAAATGTTATGATACGAGTTGATCTTGGTTCTTCTACAAGCCTAGAATCTCTCTTGGGATGTCCTATTACATACTCCTCACTATCATTTATGCACTTCACTTTGGTCTCCCCTTGGCCTAGGCTACTCTCGCTCTTATTTTCCCTTTCTAATATTGCAATTCATTGAACTTTTTAATCCCTTCTATAGTTTACACAAAGGTCTATGGATTTAGAATACCAAATTAACAGTAGGGGTGACTTTAGACTTCAAACTTTTGAAGTTGAATAATTTGAAGTCGGTAGCAATACGTTGAACCCTTTCAATACTTAAGTAGGATTCAATTATTATGTAGAACAGCATGCCTAAAAAATAATCTTGTTCTTGTGTGTAACATTAAATATTTGTACTATTATAAATAAAGTTAGGATATGGATCGATCTAGGTGGGTCTATGTTCCTCCTTTCCATTAACTACTACTCTCTTTTGGGATGTCCTCTTACATACTACTCACCATCGCAAATTCACTTCACTTTGGTCTCTCCTTGGCTTATCCTACTCTCACTCCCATTTTCCCTTTCTAGTATTGCATTTCATTGTTGTTTTTAATCCCTTCTACAATTCACACAAAGCTTTGTGAATTTAGAATAAACTGTTAACAATTGGGGTGACCTTAGACTTTAAACTTTTGAAGTTGGATAATTTGAAGTAAGTAACAATACTTTGATCCCTTTCAATTCTTAAGCACAATTTAATGATGTCATGGAACAACATGCCTTGACATTAGTGTCTTCGACCCTTAATAGAAGCTCATATAAAAAAAATACCAAATAAATAAATTTTGGATCTTGGTGTTCGACAATAAAATCCCTATATTAAAGGAAAATATGAGAGATGAATCTAGTTTGAATCAAAACAGAACTTGAAAAAATCCTTAAAAAAATATTAATATTTCATTTTTAATTATATTATTAAACTTATTTTAATTTATTCACATAACTTGTAACACAAATATATTATTCTAAAGGAAGTTAACCTATTCTCAAATAATGTCTTTATGGAAAGAAAGCGACGCAAAGAAGTGTGATAATGCAAAATATGCTATTGGCATGATATAATGTACTTTGCAAAATAAATATTAATTCACATTGATTTTGTGTGTGTATTCAAGCTATGGCATACAACACAATTCAACGAACCAACTCTTCCATCATTTGGTGATTTTGTAAAATGAATTTGCAACTTAGGTTTGATGGTGGGCCTAATTATTAACTACTTTTCGTGAGTCATTGGGTTGGACAAGGTAGAGAGCAAAATTGTTAGGTGTTTATCTGATGGTAATATGGGTTGGAATGTACATTATTTATGATTAAAAATTCTTATAAGCCTTCAAGAAAATAGTGAATATATATNATACTTTATCAAACACAATCACCATCAAGTTCGATCACTAAATTTGCCTCTTGTTCTTTTCTGTTGAGTATTGGCATTACCATTGTTTTTTATTGGTATCTTTGATGAGCAATTGATTTTTTATGACTATAGTAGACTCTTTTTTGGTGTGGCGATTTCCCTCTCCACCAATTGCTTCCTTGGATAAGTTATCTGTGTTCGTTGTGTGCTCCCCAAGGATAGGTCTGTTTGTTTTTGTTTCGGCTGATTTTATTGCTGGTTACTTTGGTTAGGGGGGAGCTCGTCCCCTTATCTTGTTATGGCTATTGGGAACTTTATACTTTGGTAGAGAGACTGTACAATTATTGCTCCTTTGTGAATTTCTTTTGCAAATGTTGATACTCTGTATCATGGATATGTAATTTGTTACCTTTGATTCTTCTGAATATCAAAAAACTGCACTTTTTCTTCTTGAAAACATTCGATCACTAAATTTATTTTGAAAATGAAATTTATATAAATTAAAACAAAAAAGTCTTATAAAATGAAATTATAAATCAATAAAAAAAAAAGTTATATATATATATATATAATAATAGTAGTATAAAAGTTTTCATTCAGAGTCAAGTCATATTCAATAATTAAATTTATTTTCACATTTGTATACATTTTAGAAATAAAAGTAATAACTCAATATAAAAAGTTTTTATAGTTATAAACTTCCATTGCAATCAATTTAATAATTAAATTTCATTATGATGAAATTTAAAAATAAAGAGAAATAATTTAAAATAAACATATATATATGAGAGATAAATAAATTTTCAAATAAAGCCAAACATGTTAAAAAACAAATTTAAAAAAATATATATTTAAGACGAGTTGAAAATTCAAATAAAAAGATATATATGAGATAAATAAATTTTTAATAAAGCCAAACATGTTAAAATTAAAAAAATTAAAAAAATAAAAAATTAACAAAATGAAAATTCAAATAAAGAGAAACATTTTAAAATGAACGAAACAAAGAAAATATATATAAATATGAAATAGTATTATGTGGATATATAAATGTGAAATAGTATTAAGTTTCAATTTTTAGTATAAATAGAATACGAGGAATATTTAAAGACATGGATCTATAAATGTAAAATAGTATTAAGTTTCAATTTCTAGTATGAGCAGAATATCACGAAGATTTCAATTTTAATAAAGGTTAACAAAAAAATTGAAAAGGAAACAAACTGAAAAAAAATAGATATATTTATTAAATTATTTAATTTATAAATTACCAATATATTTTATTGTATATGTTGATATATATTTTAGATTTTTTAATTCTACACACATAGTAAAAAATTATTTAAGTAGAATAAAAAATGTTTATTTAAGTGCTTGAAATACCTTCAAAGAAGAAACTCTAAGAGAGTTCAAGCCAAAAAGCTACAAGTCTTCACTTTTTTAAAATAGGCTACATGCATATAGATTTAGATGTTATAATACAAAAACTAGAATGTTCACATACTAACAGATTACTAACTTCTTTAAATATATAGACCTTGGAAATATATTAGCACAAACTCCCTACACATAAAAACTTCACCATCCTAGAATTCTTCTAGAATAAACACGTTCTCTTGTAGCAACATAGCCTCATTTGAAAGTTTGTTTGCAGTTAGATTGTGTTCTCTAAACACGTGTGCAAATATAATATGTTGGAACATACTATAGATCTGCTTCAATTGGGTTGTAAGAGGAATAAAACTATTGATTTTGATTTGTAAGTTGTCACGTACCCATACCCTGGTCACCATGCAGAATTAAAAAATTTATTAAGGAACCGTGGTTCTTTTTTTGAAACACGGGACATGGCCTTGAAAACACTCTTTAATATTCATACTTAGGCTCAAGAACCACTGTAACAATCGTTCTGTCATTGACAAACCCATTCTGTGACCGGGAATGCCTTTTCCGTACTGAAGTTGTCCTTTCCGCACTCTGCCTTCTGCATTCCCCTTTTCGCCTTCCGTTGTGGAATCGAGAATCAGAAACACAATGTGCGACGGAGCCATTCGAATCACCTTCTACCTTCCTCCTTCTTCCTTCGAAAAACGGAAACACAACTTTTGACAGATTAGTTTGACGACCTTCCGCCCTTCCCCCTTCCGCCTTCAAAACTCGGAATTCAGAAAAACAACTTTCGACGGATTCGTTTAACGACCTTCCTCCTTCCGAACTCGGAAGTCGGAAAAACAACTTTCGACAAATTCCTTTGATGACATTTCGCCTTCTGCCTTCGGAAATCGGAAGTCGGAAAAACAACTTTTCTCCTTAGATCTTTTTCCCGTTGTTTGCCTTCCACCTTCCGCAGGCGGATTTCAAGGCGTTGAAAACACACTTTTACCTTAGAATTTTTGTCTCTTTTTCGCCTTCTGTACTGTAGACTTCAGGAGTCGAAAGCTCTAACATTCCGTATTTCTCTTTTTACTGGTTTCCGCCTTTTGCAGGCGGATTTCGGGGCACGGAAACACACATCTTACCTTCAGCTTAACTACATTTTTTGACCTTGTAGCCAAGCTTCTAGCCTCCATGATCATAAGCAAAATGCAGTGAAAGATACAAGGCATAATAGATGCAATGCAGGAACATTCAACAACAGTAAACTCTACTGAAATCATTAACAAGCATTCATCATATTCAACATGTTCATTCATAAGCAAATACATTGTACAATCAGAATAACAGAGAATACTTATCTTTGAAGATGAAATTGTCCCGCAACTAGCTATGTCGCTGCAATGTTCCACCCAACCATACGCCAGTTGTGTTCATCAATCTCTCAATACAACTGCCACCCCTGAGCTGGGCATGATTTCCATAAGGAACTAGTGAACAACAGACTTACACATAGCCATATCTTATCACACACAGTCAAGCCAACCTTCAGTTGGTTTATCAAGTTGTCCAGCCAAGCCAACACATTGTTGGGTTTATTAGACTGCAGGAAACAAGCCAAACAAGTGGGTTTCACAGGCTACACAACCAATCCATCTCACTGCTGGGTTCATAGGCTACACAGCCAAGCCATCTCACTGTTGGGTTTACAGGCTATTCAGCCAATCCAACATAACCAAATGCACAACAAGACACAACCAAGCCAAGATCCAATTGGGTTTATCAGGTTTCCTTACCAAGCCAATATACAATCGGGTTTCACAGGCTATCAACCAAGCCAATCTCCTTTGGGTTTATCAGGCTGCTAAGGCAATGGAAAGGTAGAATGACTAAGCTAGTGGCTCATTCAAGAGCTAGGGACACCTCCACAAGATCTATCTAGCCTGGCATCCACATTACCTACACCCTAACATAAGGAAGCACCCCCCTCTCTGCTACCCAGTCCCTCAGGCTATGCCTTCCCTTCCAGTGCTCTTAAGCGCATGCATAGAATATTCACTAGCCACTCTTATAATTTCATGAGGTTCCTCTCTGCACTAGATATATCATCCCATTGCTCATATATTCCACTCTTAAGCCTTGCATACAGTTCAGACCCAAACCAGGGTGCACATCACAGCAAACCACAGGGAAACACAACAACGCATGCTCCACTCTGTAACACAGAGAAACAAGTTTGCATTCCACTCTGTGACATAGAGGAAAATAGGGTTCCACACCACAATGTACAACAATGTAGTTCAGGATAGCACAGTAACACAACTAGGGTGTCATACACTCTGTAACACAACCATGAACCGCAATGTGTAACATGAGAAACTCTCCACAACCACAATGTAGATGGACTAAACTACACTAAAAAGTGAACCACATTGCACAACCATGACAGAAACCTTCTCTGCGACTCGGGAGAGTGAACAATGCATAATCGATCGGATCGAATGAATGCAAGAGTGGTGGTATGGTTCGAATGACCAAACCGATCAGGTGAAGATCAAGATGACAGACTGGGCACAAAATCACGTGTTTTACTTGCTTCAGAAGAAACAACACAGATTCTGTAACTTCAGACTTGCTTAGTCACGAAATTGACTGCAATGCCTTGCTCTGCCCAGGGAAATAACTGCCTCAACCAATTTCCTGCAAGAAAATTGAATGATCAAGCATAGGGATGAAGAAGGGTAGACGGGCTAACGAACGGGTAACTTTTGAACATATCTACGGCTGAGATCAACCATCAAATAGATCGACGGCTCACAACGATTTCCCTGATCCAACTAGCATGACTTAACACACTTTTCATGTGCGTGAAATTTCTATGGAATATGCTTCATCAAGTTTGGATTCCATCGTTGATCTGTTGGGTACACAGATCCAACGATCCACAAGTATTTCGCTGGTTCAACTAGCAAGTTGTTTAACATCACCTAGCGAGCTTGAAATTTCTATCTAAAAGGATTTATTCTGTCGCACGTCGGCCTGGGTGAGTTGGACGACAAATCAGTGAAGGTTTTTCTGTTGATTAGACCAAGTTTTTTGAGGATTGGACCTGCAATCCATCACCTAGCATCTGTTGGACATATCCCTTCCCATTCCTATGTGAAATCATGGGGCCATTTCTTTCGCGTTGCAGTGCATAGCTAGCTGTGGTATTTTTATTAAATTACATGTTTATATGATATTCAAGATGTGTTGTGCTTGACCATCACTATAACCATGGGCATCAACCTTGTCGCCTATACACAAAATACCAAATCAATGGCAGGGACTTGGCCTTGAGCTCCTCGCCATGATTTCCATACAATATATACAACATGTACAATTTTAATACCATGGGGTCAAAACGGGGGCATTATAGTCCTCTCCCCCTTGGGGTCAAAACCGGGGTGTTACATTCCCCTCCCCCTTCATTAGCACTGTCCTCAGTGCTTTAAAAAATTGAACAAAATTGGATGTGCCACTCACATGGTATCCTCAAGCTCCCACGTAGCCTAATCAAGACCATAGTGCTTCCACTGCACCTTTACCTGTCCAACGGCTCGATTCTGGAGCACTGTGACCTTCCTGTCGAGGATGCACAATGGCTCGGTTTGGAACTCTCCCTTGGGTTCCACCTGAATCACATCCCAATTTATCACATGGTTAGGGTCATGTACATATTTCTTAAGCAAAGAAACATGANGCAACGCAAGTCTATATGCAACTGGCCCTATTCTTTCAAGCACTTCAAAAGGCCCACAAATATCTAGATGAAAGCTTGGCACAACTTCCAAGCTTCAAGGAACTCTTCATTTCCCTCACTCTAAGATAAACATGAACCCCAACATTGAACTCTCTATGCACTCTGTGCTAGTCTTCATAGCTTTTGTGTATGTCCTGGGCTGCTTTCAGGTTTTTCCTGATCTTTGCAACCTATTGCTCCATTTCCTTGAGCAAATATGGACCAAGCACAATCCCATTCACTGGATTATCCCAGGTCAATGGTGCACCTTCTTCCATACAAGGCTTCATATGGACTCATTCCCAATGATGGTTGCTATCCATTATTATAGGAAAATTCTACCAAGTCTAAATAATCTTCCCACTTTGATGGTTTATCCATCACGTACATATGAAGCATGTCTTCAAGCACTTGATTTACTCTCTCTGTGTATCCATCAATTTGACGATGGTAGGCAATGCTAAAGTTCAACTTCGTACCCAAATCTGCAAACAAACCCTTCCAAAAATTGGAAGTGAACTTGGGATCCCTGTAGAGACTATTGCCTTAGGAAATCCATGTAATCTGAAAATCTCTTTTATGAATATCTTTGCAATGGCATTATTTTTTTATGTGGAATTAACCGGTATAAAATGTGATACCTTTTTCAACTTGTCCACCACAACCATGATGGAATCATGTTTCCTCCAAGTCATTGGAAATCCTATAATAAAATCCATGGAAACAACTTCCCATTTCCATTCCGGGATTGGAAAAGGCTGCAATAAACTCATTCGGTGTTGATGCTCAACCTACACCTGCTGACATTGCATGCACTTTGAAATATACTCAGCAATGTCCTTTTTCATTCTTGGCCAAAAATATTGCTTCCTGGTTGTAGCAATTGTCTTCTAATATCCCGGGTGACCAAAATATGGAGCTTGATGGATCTCATCCATAACAATTATCCTCAAGTCTGCTACATTTGGAATATAATTTATGTTCTTATAAGTAAGAAGTTCATCTTCTTCCAATGTATATCCCTCATACCTCTTTTCAAGACTTTGTTGCTGCAACTTGTCCTTGATCTGCACATACAATTCATCCTCAATAGTATGATTAAAAAACTACTGCCTCAAATCTGGTTGGAAAATACTAAGAGATGCCACATGCATTTCATGCACTTTCCTATTGAGTGCATCAGCCACTTTATTTTCTTTTCCTTTTATGCATTTGATTTCAAAATCAAACTCACACAAAACTCCAGCCATCTAGCTTGCCTAGCATTTAGAGTTGGTTGATCAAACAAATATTTCAGACCACAATGGTCTGTCCTTAGCTCGAATTTTTTTCCCATCAAGTAATGCCTCCACATCTAGAGAGCATGTATTATGGCTGCAAGTTCTAATTCATGAGTAGATAGTTCTTCTCATGCTCCTTCAACTTTCTTGACTCATATCATACCACGTGGTTGTCTTGCATAAGAAATCCTCCAAGTCCTTGATTACATGCATCAGTACACACCAAAAATCTTTCTCTGGGTCTGCAATTTTCAAAAATGGTGCACTTGTAAGAAGATTCTTCAACTGCTAGAAGCTCTCCTCACATCTTGGTGTCCATTCAAATTTTATCCCCTTCTTTTGAAAAGAAGTGATTGAATGTCAAACCTTGGATAATCCTTCAATGAACCTCCAGTAGTATCCTGCAAGTCCCATAAAAGATCTTACAACTGTCACATTTCTTTGGGTTGTCCAATTCATAATGGCTTCAATCTTTTCAGGGTCCACATATATTCCTTTATCTGAGATAATGTGACCCGAATAATGAATTCTATCTTTATAGAAGTCACATTTTATCAACTTGGCATACAACTTATGATCCCTTAGCAATTGTAATGTCAATCTCAAATGTTCTTCATGTTCTTCCTCATTCTTAGAATAAATAAGAATGTCATCAAGGAAAACAAGAAAAAACTTGTCCATATACCTATTGAAAACACTATTCATGAGACACATGAATGTAGCTGGTGCATTTGTGAGACCAAATGTTACCACTACAAACTCATAATGTCCATACCTTGTTCTAAAGGTTGTCTTATGAATATCTTCATCCTTGATTCTTACCTGATGGTGACCAGACCTCAAGTCAAACTTGGAGAATACCTTTGCTCCTCTCATTTGATAGAAAAGGTCATTGATTCGAGGTAAAGGGAATTTATTTTTCATAGCGACTTTGTTCATCTGTATGTTATCAATACACAACCTGAGTGTATCATCTTTCTTCTTCACAAAAAGAACTGGTGCTCCCTAAGGGGACACACTTGGCCTAATATACTTCTTTTCCAGCAACTCCTGCAGCTACATCTTCAGCTCTAGCAATTTTGGAGTACTCATCCGGTAGGGTGTCTTAGACACTGGTGCTACTCCAGGCACAAGGTCAATTGTAAAATCAATATCCCTTTTTGGAGGAAGCCCTGGAACTTCATTAAGAAAAACATCCCTGAATTCCTACAATACATGAAAGACCTCCAACCTAGGAGTTTCATTCTCTGTTGCCTCCAAAACATGGGGTTCATACAATCTGCAACCTTTCCTACAGAATTTCTTCAACTGCATTGCTGAAATCTACCTAACAGAAATCACCTTTGGAATGTCTCTTACAACCCATGGGTTTCCTTCTTCATCCATGCATTCAAAAGTCTTATTATAATAGTCAAGCTTAACTATGTGCATTTCTAACCAGTCCATTCCAATGAGAATATCATAGGAACCAAGTGGTAGAACATTTAATTCTACATAAGTGACTAACCCATCCATGACTAATGGGCATTTCTCTACTACTTCACTAACGTTTTTCTTGGTTCCAGTGGCTAGTTGAACTAACCATGATTTGCTATGCTTCAACTTCTTAAAAGCACAACTATCGACAACTCTAGGAGTAATATAACTGTGAGTAGATCCAGGGTCAATCAAAATAGAAACAGATTGCTCAACAATCTTACCTAAAACTTCAACCACAGTTGATTGATGATTTGCCTGACGATCCTCTAGTGCTTCATAAATTCTAGGGATAGTCCTTGCTACTTGACCCATGGTTTCTACTTCTTGGACGTTGTAAGCTAGCCTTACATATCCCTCCTCATGTGGATAGTTCCTGCGTGTGTGGGGTCCTCCGCATCTCCAACATTGGAGCGGTTCTCTGATCTCTTTTGGATCTCTTGGTTTTCCCCCAATAACTCTGGTTGGCATAGTCACAACTTGTGATGGCTTCCTTTGCTAATTTTAGAAGTGAGAAGGTTTGAAACCTTTCTTCCTTTGGTCAAATTTCTCATTCTTTTTGTCCTTCCATGCCTTATGGTAATCAAGTTTTCCTGTGTTCCAATCATAACAATACTTAGTCTTCCTAATAGCCTCTTCTAGCCTCTTCTAGAGTTCTTGGTTCATTAAATTCAATTCTGTCTTTGTAAGCCTGAGGTAATCCACTTAGAAAATGCTGAATTTTCACTTTGTCATCTATGATGTACCTAACATGCCTCGGCAGCTCAAAGAACTTGTTTGCGTACTCTTCCATGGCCAGTTGCCCCAATTTCAGCTCATGGAACTCTTTGGTCTTATCATCATAGTACCTATCAGAGAGGTATTTCTGCTTGAAATACTTCTTAAACTACTTCCACGCAATCTTTATGTCATTGATCTTCCTCACTTGCCTGAGGTGCTCCCACCATATAGATGCTCTTCCATTCAGATTGAAGATGGCTACCCTTGCCTTCATATTTCTTGAGTAGTCTTGGACTTGGAAATATTTCTTCATCCCAAGAAGACAAGCTTCATCTTCTTGACCATACTTTATCTCACCATTAAAGGTAGGAGGCCTTGCCTTCTTGAATTCATCACGTGAACTGTTCATGTAACACCTCTTCCTCCTTTCCCCGTGAGATGAAGAGCTTGAACCCCCAGTGGATCCTTCAGATTCAGATGTTCCACTAGAAGATCTCTTTCTTCTTTTGCTGCTGCTCTTACTACCTTATGGCCTTACTGTCTAGTGCCCAGAGTTCATCCGCCTCTCGATATCTGTCAAAATATGCAACATGGCTGCATTCAACTGATTCTGCTCTTCCTGGGCTTTAATCATTCGTTCATTGTCTTCTCTGTAACTTTGCATCTCCACCCCGAGGCTTCTCATGGTGGATTCAAAATCCAAGGGAGTATCTTGATATCTCCTTCCGTTAGATTCTGTCTCAACATTTCAAACTCGGATTTTTTCACCCATAGCATCTTCCTCATGCTCATAGGGGTTTTGTGCATCATTCATGCTGTAGGTTCTCATGGCCGAGCCACAACCCAAATTTTCCAATCTACACTATGACTCTTCAAAATGTGTTAATAAAACATGTCGTTAGATAGTAAACAATGTGCTTAAATTCTAAGATTGTCTACCACAATGCAATGTTGGTATCAAAGGATACTCTTTCCTCTATCAACTGTTCATTTTGGCCCATTCAAGCCCAACGCTACAACCCGCATCTCTGATACCACAATGTCACGTACCCATACCCCAGTCACAATGCAGAATTAAAAATTTTCTTAAGGAATCGTTGTTCTTCTTTTGAAACATAGGGCATGGCCGTGAAAACACTCTTTAACATTCATACTCAGGCTCCAGAACCACTCTAATAGTTGTTCCACCATTGAAAGACCCATTCTGTGACTAGGAATTCCTTTTTCGCACTAAACCTTTCCTTTCCGCACTCTGCCTTTCGCTGCAGAATCAGGAATCAGAAACACAATGTGCGAAGGAGCCATTCGAATCACCTTTTGCCTTCTGCCTTCTGCCTTCGAAACTCAGAAAACAAAAACACAAATTTCGACAGATTAGTTTGACGACCTTCCACCTTCCACCCTTCCACCTTCCGCGTTCAGAACTCGGAAGTTGGAAAAACAACTTTCGACGAATTCGTTTTACGACCTTCCGCCTTCCTCCTTCCGCCTTTCCACCTTCTGCCTTCAGAACTTGGAAGTCGAAAAAACAACTTTGGACATATTCGTTTGACGACCTTCTGCCTTCCGCCTTCTGCCCTTCCTCCTTCCGCCTTCGGAACTCGGAACTCGGAAAAACAACTTTTCGCCTTAGATTTTTTTTTCTGTTTTTTCCTCCCACTTTCCGCCTTCCGCAGGAGGATTTTAGGGCACGGAAAACACACTTTTACCTTAGAATTTTCATCTCTTTTCCACTTCTAATTTTCTGCCTTCTGTACTACGGAATTCGGGAGTTGGAAGCTCCAACATTCTGGCTTGCTCTTTTTACCGGTTTCCACCTTCCACAGGCAGATTCTAGGGCACATAAACACACATCTTACCTTCAACTTAACTGCATTTCTGACCTTGTAACCAGGCTTCTATCCTCCATGATCATAAGAAAAATGCAGTGAAAGATACAAGGCATAACAAATGCAATGCAGGAATATTCAACAATAGTAAACTCTACTGAAATCATTAACAAGCATTCATCATATTCATCATATTCAACATATTCATTCATAAGCAAATACATTGTACAATCAAAACAACAGAGAATACTTAACTTTGAAGATGAAATTGTGTCGCAACTAGCTATGTCGTTGCAATGTTCCACCCAACCATAGGCCAGTTATGTTCATCAATATCTCAACACAACTGCCACCCTCGAGATGGGCATGATTTCCACAAGGAACTAGGGAACAACAGACTTACACACAACCATATCATATCACACACAGTCAAGCCAACCTTTAGTTGGGTTTATCAAACTATCCAACCAACCCAACACACAGTTGGGTTTATTAAACTGTCCATCCAACCCAACACACAGTTGGGTTTATCAAACTGTCCAGCCAACCCAACACACAGTTGGGTTTATCAAGCTACAGGAAACAAGCCAAACAAGTGTGTTTCACAGGATAAACATCCAATCCATCTCACTGTTGGGTTCATAGGCTATTCATCCAAGCCAACATAGCCAAATGCACCACAAGACATAGCCAAGCCAAGATCCAATTGGGTTTATCAAGCTGCCCAGCCAAGCCAATATACAATCGGATTTCACAGGTTGTCATCCAAGCCAATATCCCTTGGGTTTGTCAGGATGCTAAGGTAGTGGAAATGTAGAATGACTAAGCTAGTGGCTCATTCAAGAGCTAGGGACACCTCCACAAGATCTATCTAGCCTGGAATCCACATTACCTACACCCCAACATAATGAAGCATCCCCTTCTCTGCTACCCAGTCCCTCGGGCTATGTCTTCCCTTCCATTGCTATTCAGGGCATGCATAGAAGATTCACCAACCACTCTTATCTTTTCATAAGGTTCCTCTCTTCACTAGATTTATCATGCCCATTTCTCATCTCTTCCACTCCTAAGCCTTGCATACAGTTCAGACCCAAACCAAGATGCACATCATAACAAACCATAGGGAAACACAACAACATAGGCTCCACTCTATAACATAGAGAAACAGGTTTGCATTCCACTCCGTAACATAGAGGAAAACATGGTTCCACACCACAATGCACCACAACATAGTTCAGGATAGCACAGTAACACACAGCCAGGGTTTCATACACTCTATAACATAGGGAAACCCTGTAACACAACCATGAACCACAAAGTGTAACATGAACAACTCTCCACGACCATAATGTAGATGGACTAAACAACACTGAACAATGAACCACACTGCACAACCACGGCAAAAACCTTCTCTATGACTCGGGCGAGTGAACAATGCATAATCGATCAAAATGAATGAATGCAAGAGTGGTGGTATGGTTCAAATGACTAAACCGATCAGGTGAATATCAGGATGACAAACTTGGCACGAAATCACATGTTTTACTTGCTTCAGAAGCAAGAACACGACTTCTACAACTGTAGGCTTGCTCAGTCACAAAATCGACTGTCATGCCTTGCTCTGCTCAGGGCATTAACTTCCTCAACCAATTTCCTACAAGAAAATTGAATGATCGATCACAGGGACGAACCAGGGTAGACAGGCTAATGAACGAGTAACTTTTGAACAGATCTATGACTGAGATCAACCGTCAAATAGATCGGCGGCGCACAACAATTTCACCGATTCAACTAGCGCAACTTAACAAACTTTTCATGTGCGTGAAATTTCTATGGAATCCACTTCATCAAGTTTGGATTCCATCGTTGACCTGGTGGGGACACACATCCAATGGTCCATAAGGAGTTCGCTCGTTCAACTAGAAATTTGTTTAACATCAGCTAGCGGGGTGGAATTTCTATCCAAAATTATTTATTCCGTCTCATGTCTGCCTGGGTGAGTTGGGCGACAAATCAGCGAAGGTTTTTCTGCTGATTAGACCGGGTTTTGTAAGGATTGGACCATCAATCCCTCACATAGAATTTGTTGGACATCTCCCTTCCCATTCCTTTGTGAAATCATGCCCCCATCTCTTTCATGTTGCACTGCATAGCTAGCTGTGGTATTTTTATGAAATTGAAGGTTTATATGATATTCAAAATGTGATGTGCTTGACCAGCACTATAACCATAGGCATCAACCTTGATCACCTATACACAAAATACCAAATCAACGGCAGGGCCTTGGCCTTGAGCTCCTCGCCATTATTTCCATACACTATATACAACATGTACAATTTTAATACCATGGGGTCAAAACCAGGGCATTACAGACCCCTCCCCCTTGGGGTCAAAACCAGGGTGGTACATAAGTGGTCGTTTATTTAATTGATAGCAAGCAATGAATCCCCAAAGACCTAAAAATTGCTTATTCTCTTATCTAGAGTTGACTTTAGTAAATAAAAAAGAGACATTAATTATCCAAAATTACCGGTTCCTCTATCCATATTGTCTTTGAAATGGAAGTAGTGCAGATCTTAAAAAGTAATATATAAATCCCAGTCCATAGGTCAAATTTTGTCCTTGACATGCTCCTCAAAGAATCCGCATGTAAGAGTTGTCTCCACTCAAAAAGCTTTTAAGTTCCTTGGAACCTTATCTTTAGTAATATTCTTGTAATTCCAAAGTAATGCCATTGAATGAGATGAGACTTGAAATGAGGGTAAGTATGTCTCTTCAAACATAGAGGAGTTCCTCACAGACCATATACCCCAAAGAATCAAGAAGGAAAATTCCTTGTACTCCTTTAAATTCTTCCTAAAAATACAATTATAAAAGCAGGATTCAATTGTCTCACCCATCCAAATATTTTCTTGACCAACCATAGCTTCTAATTCTACCTATACCTAATTTGTAAAAGTGGAATGTAAAAATAGGTGAGAGGTGGTCTCCTCATTACCTTTGCAAATCATGCAAATTCCGGGCCCCACTTCACCTTTGTTTTAAAGCAAATTCCAGGTTAAGACCCTATTATTTAGTGAAAGTCACATTAACAACTTATATTTAGGAGGAACCCATACCTTCCACAGTTTTCACCACCACCACTAAATCTCATCTCCCCTAAGATCAAACAAGGCAATTTATCCTATCCTAGTAGTGTAGGTACCACTTGGCTCATTTAATGCTCATATAACTCATTTGTATCTTAGCTCAACCTGATATGTGTCCTTTGAAGCTCTACTAAAAAAAATCCTAGGAAAAATCATAATCCCCATCCAAACCAAGGTCTATAGCCTTCAAACATCCTTGGTTCCACAAAGAAATATTAGCAAGATTCTCTATCGTATTAAGGTTACCTTAACAACTAATTGTAAGTGATGAATCAATGCTTCTAGAAGGAAAAAATTCTTGTTAAAATCCATTACTACACTGAATCCTATTCTAATCTTGGAGCCATATCCAACCCTCCAAGCCAAGTAAGAGCCAATAACAACGAAATCTAGTGTCATCGCCCTTCATTGAATTGACATGTTTTGTATTATTTTTCATTTTTTCCTTATCCAATTCAGTAAGGTGCCTAAAGAAATATACTTTTGAATTAGTATCCTTTTCCAAACACTATCCTTAGTAATTGGATTCCATAATGACATTTCTACTAAAGATTGACCAAATAGATGAATATTTTTAGCCCCCATCCCCTCAATTCTTTTGGAGATGCCAATCTATATCCCTTGACCCAATGTGTCCCTTTATAATCACTACTACCTTACAAGAGGAAGTTGAAACAATACTTTTTGTTTTCTTCGAAATGCCTTGGGAATGTGGGCCAGTGCATGTTAGTACACTAGAATAGCCTCCAAGACATACTTAACTAAAATCAACCTACCTCCTCTTAGGAGAAATATTTTATTACACCAGTGAGAAATTATTTTTTCAATCTTGGACCCCAACCACAACCAATTTTTTTTCCATAACAGTTCGGTTAAGAGTTAATCCCAAGTACTTTTTTCCATCATTCAATTACTTCTCTTCAAGGACATCATCAACAAACAGTAAATATGTAAGCGCTTCCATCCTTCGAACTTTAGCATGAAATGTCCTCATTCTTCTTGTTTCATTAATATATTTTCTCAATCCCTCTGCCACAAGTAGGAAAAAAAGGTAAGGGGATAGGGGAAAACCTTGTCCTACCCCTCTAGAAGGATTGAAAAAAGGATATGCATAGCCATTTATGAGTACTACATAAGATGAAGTGGTTACACAACCCATGATCCACCTGACCATATAAGGTAAAGATAAACCAATATGAGTTAGTAGTAAATGAAGATACAGCCAACAAACTCTATCATAGGCCTTCAACAAATCTAATTTGACCAATGCAATCGAAAAATGTGAGTTCTTTATGGTATGAAATCCCTCTTGGGAAGTCCATATGGCCTCATGTATTTTCTGCCCTTAAAGAAACCTAAAATTTGTGCTAAGATATAATAAGACAAAACTATATTCAATCTAACTACAATCACTTAATATGAGATTATATTATATAAACAACTACATAATGAAATAGGCCTAAACCCATCAAAATGTTTAGAAAATCTATCTTGGGAATTTAGGGAATAAATGTAGCGTTGAATATTTCAATAACCCTTCCATTCATTCCCACTTTGTCCACAACCCTCAACAAATTCATCACCTAGAAGATCAAAGATCTCAATGTAAAATTACACCATCCACACTTTTGGTCCAAGATCCATATCCTTCTCAAATGTATTAAGAATAAACAGTAGATCTTTCTTAGATATAGGATTGAACAATATATCATTAACCTCCTCGTCAACCATCATAGGAAAGTAGGAGACAACCTTGAGAATCTCTTCTATGTTTCCCTTGTTAGGTCCTTTAAAAATGTCCTCGAAGTGTCTTACCCTATCACAACCAAGTCATGGAAGCCACTAACCCTTGTTCCATCCCAATCAATCATTTCATAAATAGTATTGGCGTTTATCTTATGATTAGAAAAGATATGAAATAATTTTGTGTTATGGTCTCCTAGCTCTAGCTAGGTAGCTTTGTTATTAATCCTCTAGTCCGTTTCTTTATCCAACAATATTTTTTCTTCTTTGCTTCGAACTACTTTAGTCCAACTAACTCTTCCTCCCTAAATATGCCTTCCTTAGTACGAACACCAATGTCCTCCAATTCCTTCTTAACTTCAGAAATTTGAGAGTCCCTATTTCTGTATCTAACCCCATCCCAATCAACCACCTTATCATTCACTTATTTTAATGTTAAAGCAAAGTCATCACAGGAAGATGTCTCCAAAGCAAGATCAATTTTTTTCTAGTTGACCTTAACCAAATTTTGAAATTCGTCCTCAATAATCAAGCCAGGATAAAACTTGTATGGAGTCCCAAGTTTAGAGTCCTTATGGTCTAATTTAAAAAAATGGGAAATGATTAGAGCACATGTTTAATCAATGTATCTAATACTTATATGTTTCAACTTATGCAAGAGAATATTATGAACCAAAAACCTATCAAACATTTTGGAAACAACATATGTCCCAACCATGTTGTTGCTCCAAGTTTTTATTATTATTATCTTAACTAGCTCAACATCCACAATGATTGTAGGTTCAAAATGATTAAGGAAGAAATATGCTAATATTCCCACCCTAGCACTATTCCCCCAAAGTTCCCTTCTATTCAAAGTAAAATTCAAATACATCACCCCCACCCCCCACCCCACACACACAAATAAGTTCTCTATAATCAAACATTGGATATTAAGAATCTCATCCCAATAAAATTGTTGACCCTCATATGGACCATACACATTGAGCATAGTCAAGGATAACCCCATAATATTGTTATTAATCTCTATTCATAATATTGAAGATGGAGAAAAAAGAGTTAATGGGCCTTAAGAAGCTTTTCCCAATAAAAATTGTTGACTCTCATATGGACCATACACATTAAGCATAGTCAAATTAGGCTAACCCCATAATATTGCTATTAATCTCTATGCATAATCCTGAAGATAATGAAAAAAGAGTTAATGGGGCGGGGATTTCTCAACACCGCTTTAGAGTTATGGGCCTTTCCCTTAGATTTATTCCTTAACCCATTGAATTTAATCGAAGAAGCAGCCTCATCCAACTGACTATCAAAAAAGAATTCATAGAATTATTAAGCGAACAAATTTGTAGCACTTAGGATTAAAGTGTCATCTCCACCCTATAACACATGAGATAGTCAACCTTTTGTGTTGAAGAAGAAGAAAACTATGAGATTCCAACCATTGTCCTTGAACCCAAGATTAGAGGTATCGAAAGGTTTTCGATCAGAATACACCTATCGGTCTTGAAAGTTTCCTCCAAGCATTCTCTTCCTTCCATAATCCTAGTGACAAGCTATTTCAAGCCACCTCCCCTTGCATCCTTCACCTTAGAACCGAATGAAGATGTTTCCTCCCTCTCACTTCCTGAAGTTTGCACCACCTTCTTCCTCCATATTTTCTTAACAAAAGGCTTAGTACAATCATTACAAACATGGCCATATCCATGGCATCTGACACATCTGAAGGGAATGTTCGAATAATCCAATACCTAAGTGTACTTCCACCCTTTCCAACACCAGATCCATAGATTCATATAAACCACAACTAACATCTAACTCCGTAAACACTCTAGCAACATATTGAGCTGAACTAATCTTAAAATGGTCATTAACTAACAAAGACTTACCCAAGATATTACATATTGTGTTCAATGCTTGCTCATACCATATTTCCATAGGCAAATCAGATAATTTCACCTAAACATGAGTACTCTCCCTTAATTCTTCCTTGACATCAAAGAGGGGATGCCATGGTTTTAAGGAAATCATAGGGCTACCCAGAAACGATGACCCATTCTAGATAAAATTTGCATCCTCCTTAGTTCTAAACAAGAATCCCAACCATCTATGAGGCAAAAATATGAAATGTAGGCCCATAACCTAGAATCGGTTACCACGCCTGCAAGATCCAATTGTTTAACTACTCCATTTTGAACCTCCTACCCAAGAACATTCCCACCAAGGTCTAACCTGAGAGATCTAGGATCTTATCAATCCTAAGAACTTCACCAATGACAAGGGAAGCCCTCCCACCTTTGCTCTTCACCACCTTCTTGCTCTTCTTAGCTTTAATATCATCACCACAACTCGACCCTCCACCTTTTGGATGTTGAAAATCAATCCTACCTCCAATAAAACTTGCTCGTTCCAAGCTTGTGATCGAACCCTCAACCTTGCAGTAGCCCTTAATAAAGGTTCAAATCGTGGGACCATTAGAACCACCCCTAGAGACATCGAATGACCCCCAATTCGAAGCTGTAATATGAATAAAGCATCACAAAGATGAAGAAATGTCAACTACCCTCAAGGAAACCAAAGGTGCCCCTACTGCACTATCAAGATCTTGAGAGGATCCCTGACAAGTACTTTCCCAGAATGATCACTTGTGCAAGAATTGGACAAGCCTCCAAACCCATATTTCCAAAGGTGGTTGGAGCATGTCCTAGGAATTTCATTTCCTTCATAGACTTGGAGAGTTTTTGAACAAGTATAGTGATGCTAGGCGAGGAAATGAAGATCTAGTCCTTAGAGAGAATATCCTCCGAGTAGTTTACCAATTATAATTTACCCCTTCTTCAACTTCCAATATATATATATATATATACAAGTTTTGTGGATATATTTTTTTGAATATGTGTATAATATTATTGGTTCTATAAAACCCTAAAAAAATTACGAACTTTTAGTTATGAGGTGTAAGCATGTTTGTGCTAGTTATTTTCTAATGATCCTATTTTGTTGTGTGCCTCTTCTCAGTTATGCACACTGTTGCATTAGGATAATTGCCATGGTTCACTTTAATGCTTAATTTTAAAAACATGTTCAAATGCATTGGTGCACTTTTTAAAATAATAATAATAACAACAACAACAATAATAATACGTAATTTCTAAATATGTACATCAATTACACCTTTCAAAAACAAATGTACAATAATACGTGTATATCTTTATAAATCTAAAATGAAATTACTTTTAACTTATTTTAAGTACTTCTAACACACATATGTTTAGTTTTTTATTTTCATGTATAGTAGATTGTAAGAATATTATAAAAATGGGGGAAAGGATTTAGTGGGGAGTCTCAATGCATTGGCAATTCAAACATTAAAAGCTGACATAAATTTGAATTAAAAAAACAATGCAATTTGAAATTGGTATGGGGATTTCATAAGATAATGTGAAATAGTTATTATGAAAGAAAAAAAAATGACCTAAAAAATCCTCAAAAAAAACTTAGTGAAGATGAGTGATGCACTTTGGGAAATTGTTACGCATGAGAAAAGTTAATGCATGATACACTTTTATATCAATAAAAAACTTCAAAATACTTTGTGAAGATGAGTGATGCACTTTAGGAAATGGTTACCCATAGCAAAAGTCAAGTCAATATATGTATCATGTTTTATTGACTTATCTAATAAATTTATAATAAATATATATGAAAACATATATTGTATTAGTTATTTTAAGAGTCCAAGGAGGAAAGATCGCATTGCCTTTGCTTTCGTAGTAATAAGAAAATGAAAAGAAAAAAAGTGAATTGCATAAACAATGATGAACTATTTTTCAAAGTCAATAGGGAAGGTAAATATTTTTCTAAGTTAGTTGGGGGTCTTGCTGGAAAGCGTGTATACATGTCCTTTTTATTAAAATAAAATTAAAAATAAAGTATGAATAGAGTTATTGATAATTTAATTGGTAGAGTCATGTAATGAGGTTTTGATTATATGTATATATATATATATAGTAGTTATGATATATATTGTAATTATTAAGTAATATGTATCTATAAGTATATTGTAATAGTAGCAAATAAAATTAATTTTAATTTATGTTTTGAGGTAAACCTGCAGAAGACTGAAAAGTCAAGAGGACGAAGATCACATGCATATTAAAAAAATGTGTCACCAACTATCCAACGGTTGAATATATAATTATTAAAGAAAATAATTTAAGTACTTAAGTGATGAGTGAGATAATATTTTGGAAAAATCTTTAAAGCCAAAAGCTCCCCTAGGTATTTGCGTTGACATGTTTTGGGCTTGAGGCTGAAAGTTTTATCCGCTATCTTAGAGATGCTAGAAAATCGTAAAATGTATATTATAATTGCATTATTCTTTTAGGTTTATATTAGCCTCACTTTTTTAGGTAGATAAAGTTATGACTTGAAGTATCGAGAAAGTTATGACTTGAAGTATCTATAAAAAGTGTTATATTTCAATTAATGTAATACTATTTTTTAAAGATTTTTTATATATATGTTAATTGATTAAAGTTTTTTTATTATTATATTATATATAGGAAAATGATTGATTAATATATATTTTAATTATTTTATATGATAAGCTTATAGATTATTGATATATTTATAGTTGAAAATAATTTATTTTTTTTAATGTATAATTTGTTTACTTATTTTTTGTGTAATCAAGGATGTTGAATCCATTTCTATAATCAAAAGTATAATTTCAACAACAAATTGTGTCGTCGGATTCCAGCCAACTTACCTGAGAAGATGCAAATCATCTAGACTTTAACTCACTCCCTTACTTTCGTGGAACGCTTTATAATATTTTTGAATTTATATCGTGTATGTTTATCTTTTAAAGATATTTTATTCTCTACATTTAATCTCATCAATTCCAAAAAAAATTGTGGGTGTTCTTGTATTTAACAACCACTCACACATTTTTTTAATAGGATCTAGTTAAATCTCTCCAAATAATAGAAGCATTTGAAAACTATTTTTTGTTGCATTTTGATCCATTGGATCACATGAGACTCCTTCAAATATATACCTTTAAGAACACTGCTCCACAAACCATCTCCAAAAATACCTCTCCAAAGACTCTTCAACCTCAATCCAGAGCTTAACTAGTCCAAAACATTTAATTCCTGCCCTCCCAACTTTTTAGGACAAGACAAACTTTCCTGTGAGATTAAATGGAATTTTGAAGAAACAAAGTTGCATGCCCAAAGGAAATGAAACATTCTCTTTCTAATGCCATTGATAATAGACATTGGGATTTTGTCTACAGAAAACCAATACACTGGAATGCTTTCAATCACATATTTAATCAATATAAATCTACCAACAAGGGATAACTAACGATAAGTCCAAATGCTAATCCTCTTTTCAACCTTTTGAAGTAGCCAATTCCAATCTTCTTTTCTATAAAAATTGGATTTCAAAATATACCCAAGATATTTAAAACCTTCCTCCATTGAAGAGATCCGGTAAGGAAATAGATGTTGAATATGGTCACATATCCCTTGATCCTTAACATTCTATAGAAACATAGATTTATGTCCATTGACTGCCATCCCCGAGGCTTGACAAAAGAGTTGTAAGATAGACTCACAAATATCCCACTTAGTTATTGAACCCATACTAAAAAATAAAACATCATCCATGAACACAAGGTGGGTACTGAAAATATTTTAAGAGATTTTGATACCTTTAATCTTCTTGTCCTTCTATGCAACACCAATAAGTTTGCTTACCCCCTCAATGATCAAAAGGAGCAAGAGAGTGGATAATGGGAACCCCTTCCTTAAACCCCTGTAACCTTTGAGAAAGGAAATAGGATATACATTGACCAAGATGCAAAATTTGTTGAATTAATACACCCCATCATCCAATTAGTGACTACCACTGGAACCCCAATCTGAATGAGGACTAATATTAAATAAGTCCAATCCACACGATCATATGTTTTGATCATATCCATCTTCAATGAAAGACCATGCAAATACTTGATCTTGATCGTATGAAGACTTTCTTGTGCCACCTCGACTACATAAAGGATTTTCTTATTGGAGAAAAAGCCAAACCGTTCCTTCGAAATGTACTTGGACAAAATAGGTTTAATTTGGTTTGCTATGACCTTAGAAATAAATTTGTAAATTAGGTTACATAAAGAAATTGGTTTGTAATGATTATAGGTAATATGCTTATCCTTTTTCAGAACGAGGGCAATAAAAGTGGCATTCATGTTACCAAGCACATAACCATAAACTATGGATTCTTCAACTGCATCTAATAAATCTTGGCCAACCACCTCAAAGAAATGAAGGAAGAAATCTATAGTCCAGACATATGGACCAACGCTCTTATCCTTGGCAAACATTTTCAAAATACATTTAATCTCCTCCAAAGTAATAGCCTCCCCTACTTTAGACCCCTCCTCACTATTAAAAGATATAGGGAAATAGGGAAATTTTCCAAGACCTTCAATTATGCCTCTAAAGTGACATAAGTACTTTTCTTATAAATCTCCTTAAAATGATTAATAACCTCCCTTTCCAAAGATTTCTACTTAGAGATAATTCCACCCTTTACATCCTTTAGTACATAGATAACATTATTTGTCCTTCTCTAATTAACATAATTATGAAAAAATTTAGTGTTATCGTCACCTTTTGACAACCATATGGCCCTACTTTTAAGATGCCGTGTTTCTTCCTCCTACTTAAGTATGGTAGAATTTTTTTTCCTCCAAGCTAATCAAAATTTTCCTTCCTTGAGACAAAGAAAAAATCATCATCAAGACAGGTTGATAATATATCAATATCAGCTTAATATGAACCAACTCTTTCGTATTATTGGAATTGATCCTTTTGTTGGTCCAAGAGACAATTACAAATTGTCTGAATCTTTAGTTTTTGAACTTCTCTTTTTAAACATTCGGGTTCTTGCTCGTATCAAAAGGTGTGATAATTAAAACAATTTCTTATCCTATCGATACTCTAAAGTTGACTTAGGTCAGTCTAATGGGGTAGCTAAGGAATGGAACTCATATGTTGTGGTTTTAAATAAAGCAAGAATCAGGTTGATTGAAAAGGAGGATGTTCTTGTATGAGACTAGAAAGGGGGAAAAGGGATTTGTTTTACTAAGAAGTCTTATGAAGCTATCTCATAGGATTTGGTGAAGCCTTCACCAAAATGGAGGGAAAGGACCATTTGTAAATGGAAAATCCCTTTGAAATTAAAATGGTTCATTTGGATTAGTTTAGAGAATAAGATACTTACTTGGGAGAGTCTTCTTAAAAGAGGATTCTATTAGGATTAATTTGTAATCCTCCCTTGTCCATCATAGTATAAATGTCAGTTTCCTAGATTAGGAGTATGTTTCCACTTCATTAGTGCCATGGGGAAGTTATCTAGGGCCCACCTACCACTTGATGTGCCAATCTGCATGAGTTTAGAAGCTCTAGAGGCCAAACCCTATAATTTAGGAACCCACACTAAGTCATGGGAGTCCCACCATTAGTTAACCCTAGTCTGTGTTGAGTTATTCCCCGATGGGCATCAGTTAGTTCATCTTCAGTTAGCCTAGCGCCACATTTTCATGATTTAAGGAGGTTAGGTTCCTTTTATTACCTACCTTGGCCAGTTAACTGATTGTGAACTGATTTAGTTGTACGGAGTTACACTAGTGAGTCTTCAGTGGTGATTTTCCCATAGTTAGTGATATCTGGAGTCATTCCAAGTCATGGAATTCGAATCACTCCTAGAGGATTTGAATTCTATTGATTGTATCATGGATGTATTACATACAGGTTAATGATTATGAAATTATGGTTATGCTGTCAAATTTTTTCCTCTTGTCTGAATATTTTCACCATGATTGTTTGATCGTTCTAACACTAAAATTATTCTTCCTCGTTCATTCTTCTTTCATAGTGAGGTTCAATCTAGGATGATGATCCTGTATCTTTGCTAAATTGTACATGGTATCAAAGTAGATTCTTAGGCCATCTTCAATCCTCGAAACTTCCATTGATGCACCAGAAGCAACTGGGTTCCACATAATTATTGGTATCTTTGCCTTGCTCCCTCTGGATTTATCGAGAGAAGTCTAACTAGGTGTGAAGCACCTTGATAATGTGCACATGTCGAAGTAGAGAGTGATTGAACTGGTTTTCCTTTGAATTGAGAATTTTATGTCGGTAAATTGAAGAATTCAGAAGAATTGTGTTGCTCCTGAAGCTGCAAAATGAAGAATTCAATAGCCTTGACACTGAGGATCCTCACACCCTTCAATTATATGAATTGGATCGAAGATATGCAGATTGTGTTGTGCAACAAAGTTCTGTACATGGTCACTATAGGCAAGGACGTCGAACCCCAATATCCTTTAGAGAAATAGAAGTATCTGAATAAATTAGATGAAGCCTTTGGTTTAATGTGCATTCAAATATCCAGGGAGTTACTCTTCCATCTTGATGGATTAAAACACTAAGGGAAGTATATAAGAAGCTCAAATCATTGTTTGGAAAGAAGGATGAGCTGAGAGGCCACATTTTGGAGAATGAACTGAATGCTCTTCAACCAAGCAATTTCAAAACCATCCAACAATGCTTCTCCAAGTTCAAGTCTTTGGTCATGCAATGCAAGCAGTGTGGAATTGACAAGAAGGATGAGAAATTAATGCTCTCCATTCTAAGCAAGATTGGCCCAAAATTTTTAGTATTTGTTTCTACCTTCCACTCCAGGAGACTAACTACCCCAAACTGGTGAATTCCCTCACTTGATACATTTACTAAATCCCTCATTCAAGAACAAGACAAGTTGATTCAAATGGGAGCCCTCAAATGCTCCAATAATCAAGCTCTTTTGGTTGGGGAGACAAAGAATGCGCAAGCTAAAGGGAGACAGAAGGGGAAGGACAAAAACAACACTGAAACCAAAACTAAGGAGAAGCAAAATCCTTCAGATGGAGCCTCTAGTTACAAGAAGGACAACCAGAAAAGGTTTGAGAAGACCAAGTGTTTGTATTGAAAGAGAAGGAATCATCTAGAGAACCTATGTATGAAGAAAACTATAGACCATATGTCAATACTCCTTGAACAGGACAACATTTCCCTCCCTAAAGGCACAAGGAAGAGTGATCCTGGAAACAAGATTGAATATCGTGAGAGATGCCATGCACTGAAGGCAGGTTTCTCTCAGTCACAAGACTTTATCATTGATTTTGGAGCCTCCAACCACATGGTTGCCTCTAAACACATGGTTTCCTCTAACCACATGGTTTCCTCTAACCACATGGTTGCATCCAAGAATTCATTCTCTTCTTTGGATCTCTCTAGTGGTCCTACATACACATGGGAGATGTCTCTCAAATCCCAGTTGTTGGGAAGGGTTCAATTCAGTTTGAGCATGGTGTGTTAAAAAATGTCCTCAATGTTCCCTCTTTGGTAGCAAATTTGTTGTTTGTATATCAGATGACCCATACAGAATCACCAAAGCGAGTCATATTTGAACCTAACTCAATGGAAATCTCATAAATCTATATTGGGAACCTAATAACGAAAGCAATTTCAAATCATGCCTTCAAGGCATATGAATTCTCACATTTTCTTCCTCACTCATACCAAAGTGCCCTATTGACTCAAACTAATGAAACCAGCAGAATTTGGCATGAGATATTTGGTCGTCTAAATTTCAAATATCTCCAATAGGTGCATAATGAAGATATGGTTGAGGGATTTCCTCTCATCAAGTCCTCTCAAGGTGTTTACAATGGTTGCATGGTAGGTAAGCACCCGAGAGAAGGTATGAAGTTGGGAAGGCAATACAAGTCTCCTTTTCACTTGATTTGGTACATAGTGATGTCTCCATACCAATGCCTACAACATCCATGAATGGATCCAGATACTTTCTGACCTTAATTGATGACTGCTTCAGGTATTGTTGGATCTACTTTCTAAAGCAGAAGTCTGAGGTGTTTGAAACCTTCAAAATTTTCAAATCCTTAGTTGAGAACACTCTTGGGAAGAATATTAAAGCACTCAGATCAGACAATGGAGGAGAGTACATCAATAGAGAGTTTCAACAGGTGTGTGCTTCATAAGGTATTAGATGCAACATTCAGTCCCATACACACCACAACAAAATGGTGTAGTTGAGAGGAAGAACTGATCATTGAAGGATATGGCTACCTTCCTTCTTGAAGTAAGAGATCTTCCATCATATCTATGGATTGAAGCTGTGAACTATACTTCATACACATATAACACAGTACCTCACAAGTTAGTGTTTGGGGTCACTCCATTCGAAGCATTGACTGTACATAAGCCTAATGTCTCACATTTGAGGGTTTTTGGGTCCAAATCATGGGCCAAAATTCCATCTGATAAGAGTAAAGCCTTCCAACCTGAAAGTAGTGAATGCATTTTGCTGGGATATGCAAATGATGAAAAAGCTTATGTCAAGTTGATGGAGATTGCAACAAGAAGATGCTTCATAGAGCGGAGTGTCAAATTTAATGAAGATCCGTTGCATGAACTACAACCAGCTGAAGAGGAAGGTATAAATGATCAATCTACTCCAATTGCATATGATGATGTGTCTATTGATATTTTAGATTCAAATTCTGGAGATGAGGATCAAGAGGAATCATATCTTAATATTGAGAATTAAGATCAATCATATCTATATCCATATCCAGCTCCTTCCCCCAATCCAAGTCCTAAATGGGCCCAACAACTCATTGAAGCTATTAGGAACAATGTTGGGGATCCATTTGACAAAAGGAGAACCAAATCTCAATTTCAGGATGAGAACCTTACACTTTGTCATACTGATTCACTTCTCCCAGAGAGGTGCTACATGATGCTAGGGTCTGATTCTCAGTGCTAAAAAGAGGATTTCCATGATCCAAGGTGGAAGGCGGCCATGGATTATGAATATGATTCACTACAAAACAACAAGACATGGGAGCTTGTTCCCTTATTTTTCAGGGAGGAAGCTTGTACAATGCAAATGGATTTATAAAACCAAACTAGTAGTAGATGGATCTACTACCAAGTAAAAGGGTCGGTTACTTACAAAGGGCTACTCACATGTTCATTGGTTATATTACAATGAGACATTCACCCCTTTTGTAAGAATGGATTCCATAAGACTAGTTTTGGCCATTGAAGCTTTGACGAAATGTGAGTTACATAACATGGATGTGAAGAGTGCCTTCATCCATGGTGACTTGGAAGAAGAGATCTACATGAGACAACCTGAGTGGTACACTGAATATTCCTCCTTGGTTTGCAAACGAAGGAAATATCTGTATGGGATCAAGCAATCCCCAATAGCATGGTATGCCAAGATGGATTCCTTCTTACTGTCACAAAAAATCGAAAGGTGCAAGGCTGACTACAATGTCTACATATAACAGAAGGGAGGTTGCTTACTATTGATTGTCTTATATGTGGATGAATTGATCATTACCAGTGGTTCAACTGTTGGATTGAGGGATATCAAGTCAACTTTGAGCAAGGCATTCTACATGATATATCTAGGGTTGCTGAGGCAGTTTATTGGCCTTGAAGTGAATACAAAATATTCGAGGATCATGATTACTCAGTCTAGATACGTAGGTGATTTTATCAAGAGGTTCCATATGATTGATTGAAAAAAAACATCTTTCCACTTCCTATTCGGCATTAGATAGGAAGAAGGTGCATCTACACCCCTGGTTGATAGTACGCTCTATAGACTGTTGCTTGGTAGCTTATTGTACCTTACTCATTCGAGACCAGACTTGTCATATGTTATGAGTGTTGTTGCTAGGTTCATGCAAGAGCCACATGATATGCATTGGAAGGAGTTACTAGAGAGTATGGGATTCAATATTCTCTTGGTGCTCAACTAGATCTGATTGGTTTTATTGATTCAAACTCGGCTAGAGACAATACTGTCATAAAATCTACTTCAACATTCATGTTTATGTTGGGATCTGGACTAATCTGTTGGTCAAGCAAGAAGCAAGAAACTCGTGCTCTCTCTTCAGCAGGAGAAGAGCATTGAGGGGCTGTAAATGTATCTATTCAAATAGTTTGTCTACATGGTATTCCGATAAAGTTTAGCATTCGCACTTCTCCTTCAACAGTCACTTTCTGTGATAATCAAAGTGCAATTAAAATTTATAGTGATCCAATAGAGAAGAAATGAAATGTGCACTAAATATGGGAACTAGTGCATAGTAATATTATCATTCTACATTACTTTTATCATCCCTACTTGTAAATTTTGAAAAAAAAGTGCAATTAGGGCAATTTTCGAGCTTTACTAGTCAAGACTGTAGGGGGGTTCCAACTAACTCCAAACGATATCGAATTTGAAATGAAAGGGTAGGATGAGTCTTAGAACATCCCAAGATGACCTATGAACACTTTTTATATAACTTTAAGCTTTTGCAACTTGTTTTGGGGCTAAGGAGAGAAAGTGCAAATTTCCTAGGAAATTGAGGTCAAATTCCCTAAGGGGTGGAGGTCGATTTGGCTCTCCAACTCAAGTATGAACCTCAAAAACTTAAGAATAGAGTATGGGGATATATATAAAACATCAATGTATATCATTAATTTTTGTTATTAAGCTCTGCAAACTGGTTATGAGGTGCAACATCTATATGGTAACTTTCAGGGAAATTGCTTATGGGGAAATTACATTACTAGTTCGAATTTGACACATGAAAAGTAGAAGAGATGGTTCTGAAAGTAACATGAAATATAGTGGTCATATATAGTATACAAATGGATTTCCCAACAACATCAAATTCAGATAATAACCCTCATACAAATATGATATAAAACTCCTTCAAGATTGAAGCCAAATTCATGAAAACCGGTGATGCAATGGCATGAGAATGCAAGCTTTTCACACAAGAGTTTCTTGGATTTTGAGATATATAGAATATGGTCATGAAAGTACAAAGTCAGAAATCATTTATGGCTTCCCAAACATCAACAAACGCAGAGAATAACCCTCACACAAATCACATATAAAACTCTTTCAAGATGGAAGCCAAATTCATGAAACCTAATCATTTAATGGTATGAGAATGCAAGCTTTTTACATATGAATTTGTTGGATTCAGAGTTACAGAGAATATTGAAATAAAAGTACATAACCATACATCATATATCCAAGCTTGGGAATCAAATGGATGCAGCAAAGAGAAAGCAACCCTCCAATAAGTGCGCCATCAACATGAGAGTGTGAGGGGATGGAGAAGAAAGAATGAGAGAATAGGGAGATAGATGAGAACTCGAGGAATGGACAAATCAAGTTTCAACTTCCTTCGAACAAGAGCATAAAGGTGAATGGTGACTAAATGTAGGCAGCATAGACTTGATATACAAAACTGGGACATCTCTGCGACACAAGAGGCATCAACAGAGGCTCCATAGTGACTGGAAGCTTAACCAGTCAGTGGAGGTAAACTTAGAAAAATGAGTACATATCCTAAAGTCAAACTACTAACCCAACCAATGGATGTGATATACAGTGCTCTGTTCGAAGGCGACATGAATCGACTGCTGCCAAAGATAACATCTTTTCCTGTCTGGCTTTAGGTTTTATTTATTTATTTTTGGACTTTTTCAGATATTTTGAAAAGCTTGAAAAAGAATAAAAGTGATTTATAGTTACAAATATAGGAGGAGACGAGTGTTAAGGGGAAAACAAACTAGTTCCAAGCAGCGGAACATACCTATGCTCAATGCAAGGAAACATGTGCAGGATAACGACACTCGGGGGGAAATCCCCTCCCGGTAAAAAATGGGGAATCAAGCTGCAAAAGATATATAAAAAGGCTCTGCTTGGCTAGGCATGAGACAAGCTCGGGCTATATGGCTGATAATCAAAGTTAGGGAACCCAGTGTAAGGCTCAATAAGGAAAGCAAAACTTATGATAATGTAATTACAACTTGCCATATACAAGGGAGTCCTGGGGAAATGGCCATCATAAAGTTCAAGAGGAGTATGAAGCTCTTGCTCAAAGTCATGGCAGTACTATATAGAGGACTCCCACACCCTAAAGGTGTCAGCATGTGCACCAAATGCAAAAATAGGATCTAACTAGGGTACCCATGTATGGTAAAGCTCTACCATTCACAACATGTCACTTCTAAAAGCAGCAAGAAGGATCTATGACAAGATGGAATGGGTTCGTACCTAAGGTTAAAATGAAATGGTCATAAGGTTATGCAAAATGCAAATGGATGTGAAACCTAACCCATATGCTGGTTTATACATAATACCTGCGATAAGCACGAACAGGTCAAAGCCACGGTCAAAACCGCACTCAAAATGGATTCCTACAACAGCAAATTAGTTCAAACGGTCCAAAACAATAAAAAACTATAGAAAGTGGGTAAAAATCTCAAATTTTTTCTATAAATAGTGAAAAATTTAAAAAATTTCATACCATTTGAAATTTTTACCCAACATAGTGCATTTGAGCTCAGAACTTCAGAAGTGAATTCCGGGAGCATCGTCCAACAGAATCTCTCCCCGTTTGATCCAGGTAAATTCTCATGCTTATCTCTTTCATTTTCATGCAATTTTTTTGAAATTTCATGGTCTATTTTATTTTTTGAGCCATCGAAACTTGTGCGTTTTCGCCCACGCGGAAATCGGGCCTTTTTTTGCGTATAGGGCTCGCCATACACGGAAAATGCATCGAAATTCGTGTACATACGTGGTTGTTTTGAGAACATATGTGTACAGGGCCGCAAATAAGGTTTTAAAGGGCAAAGACTGATAAAAAGATTTGGTTTTTGTGCAATATGGTGCTAGAGTGGAGAGAAAGAGAGCATGGTGATGTTGAGGAAGTTGTGCAAGGTGACCTCATGGCCCAAAAAGCATTACGAGCATGTGGCTTGTACAAGTTTTGGTGTCTTGGCATCCTGAGGGCCAAACCAAGACTACTCTAGCTACTGGTGGACTATTGGGATCCAGAATCTGAGACATTTCAGATAGATGGGATGTCGCTCAACATTGAGGTTGAGGACATATATTTCATCATGGGTTTGTCCCGATGAGGGGAAATGGTGAACCTCCAATCTCATGGGCTAGAAGGTGGGCTGACCATAGATGAGTACATAGTTGTGTACTGCTTTCGAGAGACGGAAAAGGTTGGGATTCAAATCCCGACAAACTCTATCCAGATTCTAGGGCTGAAGGCCATACTTTTGGCACTAGGTAGGATTACAGGGTTAGCTTCCCTCCACCAGGCCTCACGGCCAATGATGTTCTATGAGGTAGAGTGCATGCGACATATAGTGTATGACTGGAGTACTACACTGCTGAGCAACATGAAACAACAGCTCAGTGACTGCAATATGGGAAGGGTTCGGAACTTTGGGTTCGAAAGTATATTGAGCACGTTTTTCTTTGAGTGGGTGCCAGGGATAAGACCTAGGGTATACATTGCTCCACATGGAGTCTGGGATCCATCCCAGTGACACTGGGCGAATGTCATGCGCAGACTGGGCAAAGGTAGGGTGGCTAACCCCTACCCAGCAGATTTCTTTCCATGGTGGCGGAGACAGATCGTCTCCATAGATGACTACCCCTATGCAGGGATAGACTTCTGCAGAGACCCAGATATGCCACTACCACCAAGAGCAGCTTATGGTGACATAGGTAAAGAATCTCAAACCCAATTTTTAAGTTTTGAATTATTTAAATTTTTGTGTTTTTTGATATATTAACTCAAAAGACATGTTTTTGGTGTGAAGACACATAGTGACAATCTGTCATGTATATGCAGATGTAGGAACACGATGGCCAGATGGCTTCCCTCGTCATCGACGGAGGGGAAGAGGAGATGATATCATGGGTGCAGATGCGGAGCGGACGCTCCAAATCATCCACACGAACTTTGTTCATTTGACATACAGGGTACCCATGGCACAAGTTGAGGACTTGCCTGAGGCCATGCAGTGCCAGGTGGTTGGTGTACCATGAGCATGGGTTTGACTATTTCGATGGCTTGCTACAGCCGTATTGCTCTATCATGATCAGAACCCCCCTCCACCCTAGCCTTAGAGACTTGAGTGTATTCATTTTTGTATGATCGTGTAGTATATTTTGGTGGCTCGGAAGCCCCAATTTTGTATATGACACTTATGTATTATGACGTCACTTTTTGGATGTTAATGAAAAAAAATTCATGATGATCGATTTTATTTTATTTACATATGTGTAAAATTTGTGTTTGTGATATGCTTATGGTCTATGAAACAAATGCCATTCTAACACATAGTTAGCATATGAGTCATCAACTTGATTAAAAATTCTTGGAACATGGATGTATGTTATATTCTCAAATTTTCGTTCTCGCAATCTAACACGTAAGAATCTTCGTAATAATGTTGAATCCCTAATGCGATACAAGCCATTAAGCTATGAAACCACTAACTGTGAATCAAGATGTACCTCAAGAGAATGAACACCATGTGAAATGGCATCACACAATAACTCAATGACGGCACTATATTCGGCAACATTGTTTGAAGAAGGCCGTAAACATACGCCTCCTGAAGAAAATACTTGACCCGTAGGAGTATAGATCACCCAAGCAGCCGGAGTTGAGTTTTGAGTGTGGCAATTAGCACCATCAGCGAATCCTATGTGAACAGAAGACTCCATCGACATCTGCCATAAGAAACGAAAGCTAATCAACAAACCCGATCACCATAAAAAAACCTAACTATGCAATGCAAAACTGTACAATAATATACAACAATCAGCCCTGGTTGAAGATCATGCATAGTATTTTTTGAGATAGATCCCATTTCTAGGCTCCGCCAAGGCTATCCCTTCATAATCAACCAGCTCGTAGGCGCATTTCTCTAATACTTGTTTAACCACGTAAGGACCATGCCACATGGGATTAAATTTCCTTGCCCCCAAGGGTTCCTTAGCTTGATCCCACAAAAGGACCAAGTCACCTTCACTAAAATTCCTCGGATAGACAGACTTATCATATTGGACCTTGACGCGGCGCTTGTTAACCTATAGAGCCACTAAGGAATCTCGGCGCTTCTCATCAAGCTGCTCTAAGTGGACCAAATGCTCTTCCAATGCGAAAGTGTCAAGTAAAGGCTCCACAACTAGCTTCAGAGAAGGGATTTCACATTCAGCCGACAAAACTGACTCCACCCCATGTCCAATATGATATGGAGAGAAATCGGTGGCAGTATTAACCGCAGTTCTATAGGCCCACAAAGAAGGATATAACATGATATGCCAATTAGTCTTGCTTTGTGCGATGGTTCATTGGAGAATAGACTTAAGTGATTTGTTCACTGCTTCAACTTGTCCATTCACTTGAGAGTAATAAGAAGAGGAATTCTCTTGCTTATACCCTAACTTGGAAGTCAACTCTTCCATCATTTTATTCTGAAAGTGCCTACCATGGTTAGTGACAAGCTTTTTCGGAATGCCAAACGGGGTGATAATCTGGTTGAAAATGAAATGCGCGGCTGTCTCACCGTCTGATTTAACTGTGGGCATAGCCTCTGCCCATTTCGTGAAGTAATTGACAGCCACAATAATGTGATGATGTCCCCCAGCCGAAGCTGGGTTGTAATCCATAAAATCAAGCCCCCATTTGGTGAAGGGACCGACGGTGAAAATAGGATGTAACAGGGCTGGACGAGAGCGCATATTACGTGCAAACACCTGGCAAGGGTGGCACTTCTTGACCGCATTAACACAATCTTTGAAGATGGACGGCCAAAAATAGCCCACTCTCAAGATTTTTTGGGCTGTATAAAGCCTAGATAAATGACCACCACACACCCCTCCATGGCAATCATTGAGCACAACCTCAGCCTCATCATGGGTTAAACAACGACGCAAAATGCAATCTACCCCATGGTAGTACAAAGTGTTATCCACTATAAGGTAGTTCTTAGGTACATGACATAATTGTTGTCACTAATCCCGTGAAAGATGAGTAGGGACCTTCAATGTTTGAAAATATACAATGATATCCCCATACCAAGGGTCCACAGTTGAGATAAGGAAAATATGCTCATCGACAAAAGTATCCTCATAAACCTCCTCCTCCTCCAAACTTGGAAAATTGGATATAATATCCGTAAAGATCAATGATTTCTTCAATTTCACCAAAACGAACTCGAGATCAAACTCTTGCAAAATGGCAATCCATTTATTGTATTTTCCCCTAATCATCCTTTTAGTGAGGACGAACTGAAATGGATTGATATGAGCTACGACTAAGGTTTGGCGAAGGAGAATGTAATGTCTCAAACGTTGAACCGAATGAACGGTAGCCAAGGCTAGCTTCTCCACATGGGAATAGAAAATTTTCGCATCTATAAGGTTTCGAATCAAATAATATATGACATGCTCATGGAGCTCCTCATCCTCCTGAACCAAAACCATACCAACTATCTCCATAGACGCTGCCACATAAATCAAGAAATCACGGCTATAGTCCGGTGGACTAAGCACGAGGGCCATTGCTAAGGCTCGCTTAAGAGCATTGAAATACTCCTGGGCTCGCTCATCCCAGTAAAAAGGGGTGTCCTTCTTCAAAAGATGCAGAAATCCTTTAGTCAAGTTGGAAAAATTAACCACGAATCTTCGCAAGAAGTTCGCCATGCCTTGTAAACACTGAAGGTGTCTAATATTACATGGGGGAGACATTTGAAGTACTGCTCAACCTTTAAGGGATCGACTCTTATACCCTCCTTCGATACAATGAATCCTAGTAAATGACCAATAGTCACGCAAAAGATGCACTTGTGAGGATTCAAACGAACTTAGTAATGGCGACATCTTTCGAACACTAATCTCAAATGATATGGATAACACACTCTCAAATAAGAGTGAGCAGCGAGATCATCCAAATATAATTCGATAATAATTTTAAGATCGTGAAATATTAAGGTCATGGCCCGCTGAAATGTGGCTCCGGTGTTTTTAAGGCCAAAGGGCATCTTCCAATATGAAAAAGCACCCCAAGGACAAATAAGTGCGGTCTTATGTTGATCCTCAGGCTTAATCTGAATCTGATTATATTCGAAAAAACCATCCATAAAGGAAAATACCTCACTTCCTACACACTCATCCAAAATCTGATCAATAAATGGTGTGGGAAAGTTATCCTTAAAACAAGCACGATTTAAGTCACAGAAATCAATGCATATATGGATCGCTCCCTACTTCTCATCCACTAGAATGAGATTTGAAACCCACTCCATCAAGGGAATGGGATAGATAAAACCAGCTTTCAATAGTTTCTCTATCTCAGCTTTAATGGCAGGTGCTTTTCTAGGATTCACTGCACACAAACGTTGTCGAACCGGTTTTGCATCCGAATACGTTTTGATCTCCTGTTCAACAATACGGGGGTCTATGCTCGGCATTTCTTCGTATGACCAAGTAAAAATGTCGTGAAACTCTTTAAACAACTCGGTATACTTCTTGATCTCATCGAGGGAACAACCCACCCCAATGTAGACATTCTCAACCTTGTCAGGATCATGAGAAATATTGATAGGAATGGTTGGTGATAAATTAGCCATGTTTCCATCAACCATATGACCAAGAGAGCTTAATGGAACCACAGGGATACCAATCTTCTCGCTAAGAATCTCCCTAAATTCATCACACTCCATACGATCGAGCTTAGGAAGGAAATATGATCGATGATGCAACTCTTCCCAAGGTTGCTCAACCCCAGACATGGCCTCAAGAATAGATTCATCCGATGGAAAAACACCATCAAGGAAATCATGTGAGTGAGATGACTCTACTGCCCATGCAGGTAGCACATACGGGTCCTCCTCCTCCGTTTGTGAAGAGGAAGGACTAGGCTCTGCAACCTGATCAAGATTCGCTTGATACGCCACCATTTTTGCAGGAAACGACACGTCTATCTCAACGGGCACACTCGAAGTACTCAGTGAAGGAAGAATCCAAGGATATTCCATATGGGTAGTGCGAAAAGACACCGAATTCGACGAGGATGAAGCCCCACAAAAAATAGACCCAACCATAAGAATGGGCGTAGGAAAACTAAAGGTTCCCATAAGAGAAGGATACATACCCATGCCCACACTCCCAGTTTCCGGCTGAGAATGATTGATAATCGAGATAGAAGCTCCCGATGATTCATTGACACTCAGATTATGGAATGACTTTTGATCAATCATAACAATCTTCCCATTAAGTGGAAAGCATATCACTCGAAAGAGGGAAGAAGCTACGGCTTGCATACTATACATCCACTTCCTACCCAATAAAAGATTGTAGTCAAGGGGCGCATCAACCACCTCAACCTAGATCGCGACGGTCTTCCCTCCCAATTGGATCTCTAGAGAAGGAAGAATCCCGTGCAACCGAAACGATCTACCATCGAAAGCTGTCAACATAGTGGTGGATTGAGACAACGTGGGAGAACCCAAACCCTTCCAACACGACAAAGACATCACGGAAGCAACACCACCTTAATCAATGACAGTATGCTTGACAATGTTGTTAAGACACTCTACATGAATCAAAAGAGACACGTAGTAAGGAAAGCGAGGTTGCACTCCTATGGTTTCAAATTTGATCATGGTAGAAGAGTTATCATCACTAACCCCAAGAGCAGACAACAAGGCTTTCCTCTGTGGAGGACAAGTCTGAAGCACTTCTAATGCGGACATCGCACAAGGAGTCTGGCCCAAATCCTCGACAACTGAATAGTTTTAGGCGGCTCGGGCATTAGGAGTGTGCCCCGAATGCTTTAAGACTCCCTTAGGAATGCGAGGTGGAGCTTCAGGTTTATCTGTAGGCTTTTCGATTCGCAAAGGGCTCTCGGGTGGGGAAGGTTCTTTCCCAAGATCTGGTTGTGATGAACCATAATCTTTTGCACGAGTCACAACCTTAGTAGCACGCACCATGTTGATGCAACCATGACCACTATTGGCCTCTCATGGATTTTGATTTCCACCCGATGCACACCCAGGATCAACGGTCCTCAAGTTCATACTTTGATTTTTGGGTAAAGGATTAGTTAACACAGCTGGGCCCTGTGCTATGAACCTCGAGGCATCTTCCATACGAGGGCACAAGTGAGTGAGGTGGTCATCCTTACACAACTTGCAAGGAAACTTCACCTTACGTTTAGAATGCTTGTCCCCCCCAGCATTTTGAGTGTTCTTGTCATTATTATTAGCATTTTCGTTCTTATTCCCACCCTTATGATTATTTTTTCCTTTTTTCTTATTCCTTCCAGGCTGCTGGTTGCCTTTCGGGTTCGACGATTGCATGGACAGTACATTCGCCGATTGGGCAAGTTGAGACAAAGTCGTAGCTTGTCCCAACGCAGACTGGTTAATTGACAATTGGCTCACTTATTTCACAACCGAGTCCGTATGTTTGGTACTTGTAGAGCCCACAATACCATCAGCATGTGGCCTAGGCTTGATCTTGGGTTCAAAAATATTGGACCTAGGAGCATTAGGTATAATATCATACAAAAGTCTGGATTGAGCATAGATCAAATCCAACTCGTGTGCCCTAAAAATAGCTTGTTCCTTGTTTTGAACTCTGGATGTAGAAACATCCTTCGCTATGTAAGGTAATAACAATTTGAGGAACCATTCAAGAAGAAACTCTGGTGGTATTAAGGCTTTGATTAACTGTTTTCGTCTATGCCACTCTTGAATATGATCCGAAATGTGTGTGGCTTTATCTTGCCGGAAGGTCGACAAGAGTTTGGTACCGATGTCGTAACATACGGGTAGCTGGAAATGATTAAGGAAAGTCAACGCAAGATCATCAAATGTAGTATAAGCCCCCCCCCCCCACCCCCCCCGGTAACTCTATATACCATTTCACCACAGGACCTATTAGGGTGCATTGAAATAGCCTCAAACGAATGGAATCGTCATGTAAGGAATTGGAAGAGCACCAAAGGTGGAAAGTGGTGATGTTGGGTATATGTTATATTCTTTGCATGTGTGTATGGAGGGGAGGTGCGCATGTCAGCGCTGCAGCTCGGCGATCACTGTGTATATTCTAAACAAGCTGGTGATCACTTCATTAACATAGTTCTGTATGTTGATGACATGTTGTTGATTGGAAACAACAAAGATGTTATAAAGGAGGTGAAGTCTCAACTGTCCTCCAAGTTTGATATGAAAGATCTCGATGCTGCAAACTTCATTCTGGGAATGGAGATAAGAAGAGATCGTGCAAACAAAATGATAAGTTTAAATCAAAGAAAATATGTTGAGACGGTACTACAGATATTTAACATGCAGGAAAGTAAGCCGGTCAAGGTTCCTATTCCTATAGGTGTAAAGTTATCTAAAGAGACATGGGAAGAAGAAGAAGACATGTCATAGGTTCCATATTCTAGTGCAGTTGGTAGTTTAATGTATGCAATGGTCTGTACAAGACCAGACATTGCTCATGCAGTGGGATTTTTGAGCAATATATGTCAAAACTAGGAAAGGAGCATTGGACAGTTGTAAAGAGGGTCTTCAGATATTTGCGTGGCACCACAGATTATGCAATCTACTACCAAGCAAGACCTAGACTAGACAGAGTAATAAATGTACATGGATTTGTTGATGCAGACTGGGCTGGAGACCTTGATCATAGAAGATATTCAAGTGGGTATGTGTTTAACCTATTTGAAGGAGCTATCATTTGGATGAGCAAGAGACAAGTTGTAGTTGCACTCTCAACTACAGAAGCTGAATACATGGTAGCTACTCATGCAAGCAAAGAAGTTGTGTGGTTGCAAAGATTGTGTTCAGGTATTGGGTTTGTACAGAAAGGTGTAAGGTTAGAATGTGATAGCCAAAGTGCAATATTCCTGGCAAAGAACCCTGCTTATCATTCTAAGACAAAGCATATTGATGTGCAATATCACTTTGTGAGAGATATGGTTGAAGACAAGAAAGTGCTACTGGAGAAGGTTGACACCATGAAAAATGTTGCAAACTCATTAACAAAGTCTGTTAGTACAAAGAAGTTCTCTTAGTGTAGATAAACTATGGGCATTGATGCCTTGAACCCGTGACTTTATGAGTACATGACTCATTTCTATGTAAAGGAAACAACAAGTGGGAGAATGTTGGGTATATGTTATATTCTTTGCATGTGCGTATGGAGGGGAGGTGCACATGTCAGCGCTGCAGCTCGGCGATCCCAAAGGCACCTTCGACGGAAACAGGCCGTAGGCCCTATTTTCGTTCGGGAATGGCCACGAGTCCGTTTCCGATGCGAGCGCAATGAGCAATTTTTTTTGGCTATTTATAGTTGTTTGTGGCTATTTTTAGAATTTGTCTAAAATATGTAACTTAATCTTGGTTAAGGGATTGGAGTGTTCTTCTAATCCGGGTTAATGGATTAGGGTATTTGGATGTTGTGGAATATCTATATTTTGTATTGTGAGGATTTCATAATGGAATGAAGAGAAAATAGGAGGTGTGGCTCCAAGGTTTTTTGGTTTTCCCGGTTAAGGGTTTCCAGGGTAAATCTTTGTGTTTATGTGTGAATGATGTGTTGTGATCTCTATTTTGCTTAAAAGAATCTGTATGCTTTGCTTCTCTGCACAGGTTTAAAACTTACAGGTGACATGCTCACCAGGATCTTCACCAGCCTTACCTTCAAACTTGGGAATGTTTGAAGGAAGCTTGGTAGGGACTGTCGGCCATGCCGGGTCATGAGACACGGGATATTTCATGAATATCGACAGGTTAGGTAAGTTCAATGTCACAAGGAAAGGGAGACTAGGTTGATCCGGTCGGTTCCATGCTCCCTGGTAGTTTTGATTCATGTAAGGTTGATTGCTATAAATACCATGGCCTTGGCCATAATAACCTCCTCCCATTTGACCCATGTAGGGCTGTATGGAAGCATTGTGATGTGGGGTACCTTGATTATGAGGAGCTACAAATCCATAATTAGAAGAGTAAGCAGATTGTTGATACCCGTACCCATAGGGTTGGTAGTTTTGTCCATACTGCGGTCCATAAGAATGTCCATGAGAAGCTCCATAAGGTGTTCCATGGGATGTACCATGAGAAGGTCCATAGTTTGGTATATGGGGAGCTCCATGAGGTGGAACATGAGATGATCCAGAAACAGGTACATGACTTGTTGACACAACAGGAGGTACTCGGCTCTGAGATACAAGTGTGTTAGCATTCACAGAATGAACATGGCTAGTAGCAACATTCCATCCTGAAGGCCCACGTGAATTAGGGGGAGGATGAGTCATTAAAAATGCATTCGAAGGAACGAGGTTCGAGGAAAAAGAGACATGTGAAGGAATGTAAGTGGTGTTCCCAATGTTCACTCATCTCGGTCATGGTATCTGAATCAGATTACTAACACTAGGCCTAGGAGGAGCATGTGAAGATGCCTCCACCATAGGGATGGAAGGTGCAATGTGACTAGTGCCCCCAAACCTCTCTACATGGAGAAGAGTGGGAGTGCCCCCAGGCGTAGAACTAGGGTCAACTTTCGACTCGGCATGATATGTTGGATCGGGCTTAGGGATATCAGGTATGTCATATCTAACATAACTAGTGCTTGTGGGTTCATAGTGAGTCTCATTGCCCAGAAACCAATACCAGTGACCTGTGAATGAGGGATCATAACCAGATCGTGAAGGCTTCTCATGTGAAGGATCATATGTGATAGTAGGATCTTCCTCCCCAAACTCATGAGGTGGCGAAGACATCTCTGGAATCTCATCCTCATGATCTCCCATGGTGTGTGAATCAAAGTGAGAAGTAGTCCGCCTGGACTGTCTGGTTCTCTCTCCCAAAGGAGGAGGAGACGTGGAAGGCGGAAATCCTACTAAATGACGATAACGGCGAGGTGCCGTGCCCAAATCCACGATGACTCAAAAAATAAAAAGACTCGATCTAATTACGCAAACCCTAGGAAAACTAGCGTGCACAGAGCATACACCTAAAAATGTAAAGCCAAATCACAAGAAAACCAAGGGTAGGATATGTGAGCTCCCGAATGAAGCAGGTATGTCTCTCCTAGGAGAGGATTGAGACTTCCATACATAATAAGTGGAGGTTCGTAACCAATTATAGTGGCCCTCAGCTTCAACGCATATAGCGACTGTGCTGTCCAACCCCTACCTGGCTAGGACACTTGCAGAATAACCTCTGCAAATACCCCCTCGATAACCTAGGTATGACAACTAACGTCACCTCGATATAATCAATGCTCAGGCAGATAGTCATAGGTGGGATTGACCATATGGGCAGGGTAACAAAGCCTGAAGCCTGAAAGCACAGCTAGTACCTCAGGGGTGCACTAGCCAATACCTCAAAGGCCCCCAGATACGAATACAATTCTGGAAATATCTCTGGTGCTAATCAATCACAATCAGGGGTCATCCCAATCATAATTGCTCACACTGCCTCGTGCTTAACTCCCTCATAAGAGGAGGATCCTGAGAAACACTAATTATATAAAGGATTTCACACTCTCACCTGGACAAACACCTAATTGTTTCATTTAGTGGTCTTGGAGAATTAACTCACAATGAACTATTCCAAGACCCTAAAACCTAGTCTTGTTGGTGCACCCTAGAAAAAAAAGAGTGTAATTAATTTTATTATGCGTTGATTTTAATTGGCTTTATTACTCAAAGGGTAAATGGTCATGCAAATAAAGATGTTATGACACAACAAGAAGTAAAATGCACACCTAACAATCAATGCAAATGCACTGTGTCGAATGAAAAACAGGGTATGCTACTACGTGAAGTGCAAAATTTTTCCTTCAAATGTATATGCAATCATTCCTATATGAAAATATGACTAATATTCACCAAGCAAACCTAATGCAAGTACCATGCTAATGCAAAATGCAAAGAATGCATAGCTATGCAAAAAGAAAAATGTTTTTGTATTTTTGAATTAAATGAGATAAAAAGCAAAAATATGACTCTACCACCCTCAGACTCTGCAACCACTCACAGATAGCATCCAAACAAAGTACTAAGGAAAAAGAGACCTAATGCACTAATCTCAAAACAAAAAATAGAAAATGAAATGACAAGAACATTTTCAAAAATCAAATCGAAAAGAGTCTCTAGTCAGAAACAAAGGGGAGATACAGACTCCAAAAGCATCAAAGAAGACTCAACAATCATCCAAACTCACCCAACAACACTTAATATTCTCAAAAAGTCAAAAAATGAGGGCATATGCGACTGTTCTCAGAAAACCTGTGTACATACACAACTATTCTAGGAAACCAGCGTGTACACGCGACTGTGAAAGCAAAACCCACGTACATGAAGAAACAGAGAGAAAAATAAGGTAAAAGGACAAACTGAGATAAAATTTACTCCTACAGGACAATACTGGGAAATCATGCCCCCAGACCCGACACAGAAACAGAGAAATCAGAGCAATACAAGCACATTGAATGCTGAAAACTCCCAAAGAAAAACAACTAGGAACCTCCCCAATAAGGTTGCCAATTCTATTACGGAGAAAACTTCCTATGGCATGGGGTGTACCACAACAGACAGAGAAACCACATAAATCAATCCCTTCCCAATATGCAAGAGAAATACAACACCTAACACTAAATGATCTTGAAACATACCTTATTCCGGACGGTTGAAGTAGATCCCCATTGAGCTTTTTCCAATCCCACTTGCATTAGCAATTTACTCTCAACAACAGTAAATAAGGCAAGCATGCTATATAATATAGTGTTAGGCCTACTCTAGCATATATAATCGATAATGCATGAGCAATTAAACGCATCCATGGATTCAATATTCATTTAAATGCAAATCATTGGACAGGAAAAGATATTTCTATTAATAAAATCAGAGATTACATAAGTGACAACCTCTGTCGGCACGTCTGCGAACTAGAGAAACTAAGTCCTCCACCACCTCAATCCTCCATCTCTCGATAGCAAGCTCATAAACAAAGGCAAGCTTGGGAAGAGCACAAAGTGCTCCAAGGGACAAAGGGATGCAGACTCAAGTACAAGCAAGCTACGACAACAATGGACTATAGTTTTCTTGCTCTTCAATTCCTCCAGTTTAATGTATCCAAGGGGTTCCTTATATAGTGCTTCAATGGGGTAATGGAAGGTCAAGTCCAAGCGATCTCGAGGCATATGGAAGGCTAAGAGGAAAGTGAATCGGATCCACATCAAGGAAAACTCCAAAAATATTTGGACTTATGCACACATCTCGATGTATGCGGGTTTAAGCGTAATATACGCAAGAAAGGGATTAAAAGTCACGTACATCAAATAATAGGCGTTTTTAGGGATGATATTGGAAACATCAAAGGTACAATAATAGTCCATCGGGTCCAAAGAGTCTGTAGAGGGACATGGAAGGCCATAAAAGTGTGATCAACCATGTGTGGTAAAATCAGCTGTAACACCTCCTTATCATCCATAACTTCTACTCCTAGTTTATCCCTAAACACCATGAAAGTCGAATTGACTTCTTCACCTTCTTCTCTTCCACTAACAATGTCTTTAGTTTCAGTATATAATGGAGGGAGATAATCAACAGGAAAAATGAATATATAACTTCAACAGGTGCCAATACCATGCTCTGACACCACTATAATGTCCGTACTTGGAAATTTTGTAAAAAAGTGCAATTTGGGCAATTTTCGAGCTTTACTAGTCAAGACTTTAGGGGGTTCAAAATAACTCCAAATGGTCTCTAATTTGAAATGAAAGGGTAGTATGAGTCTTAGAACATCCCAATATGACCTATTTTTTTTATATGACTTTAATCTTCTTCACCTTGGTTTGGAGCTAAGGAGAGAAAGTGCAAATTTTCTTAGAAATTGAGGTCAAACCCCCCAGGGGTGGAGGCCAATTTGGTTCTCCAACTCAAGTAAGACCCTCCCAAATTTAATAACAGATTATGGGGATGAATATCAGACATCAATAGATATCATTAATAATGGTTATTAATCTCTTCAAACTGGTTATGAGGTGCAACATCTATATGGTAACTTTTAGGGAATTCGCTTATGGGGAAATTGCATTACTAGTTCAAATTTGACACACGAAAAGTAGAATAGATGGTTCTGAAAGTAACATGAAATATATTGGTAATATAAATAATACAAATGGATTTCTTAAAATCATCAAACTTAGAGAAAAAACCTCATACAAATCTGATATTAAACCCCTTCAAGATTGAAGCCAAATTCATGAAAACTGGTGATGCAATGGCATGAGAATACAAGATTTTCACACATGAGTTTCTTGGATTTTGAACTAAAGAGAATATGGTAATGAAAGTAAAGATTTATAAATCATTTATGGCTTCCCCAAAATCAAAAAACTCATATAAGAACCCTCATACAAATCTGATATAAAACTCTTTCAAGATGGAATCCAAATTCATGAAAACTGGTGATTTAATGGCATGTGAATGCAAGATGTTTACATATGAATTTATTGGATTTTGAGTTATAGATAATATGTACATAAAAGTATATATACATACATTATACACCCCAGCTTGGGAATCAAATGGATGCAACAAAGAGCAAGCGCCCCTCCAACAAGTGCACCATAAACATGAGAGTGTGGGGGAATGGAGAAGAAGGAATGAGAGAGTAATGAGATAGATTAGAACTTGAACCATATGGAATTCAACCTATAAATAAAACACCTTCATTCATATCCAAATAGATTTATGAATGGAATCTCCATCAACCAACTTGGAAAGGAATCCAACTCCCTCGAAATTGGTTCATGAGCAGGGAGAGTGAACACTCACCGTGGAATGGACAAGAAAAAGCTCTCCAAAATGCCAAAGGCCGATTAACAAATTATTAAAATCCATTATCCTTCCTCATGAAATAATTTTATTAACTTCATGAGGCATCCTAAGGTCGAATTTCCCTCCATGGGATTCCTCCAACTCATCTTAGTGGTTTAGTAAGTCCTATGACACTTGTCTTCTTCTTCATGCTCCAATTTTTCCCCAATTTGAATGGTGGCCTCTAACTCCTAAATGTGCCCTCTTGGTGGCTATTTTTAGACATGTCATGTCATATTTGTCATAGGTATGCAATCCGGTCTGAATTTGTCATATTTGTCTTAGAATGTTCCGTCATTAGTTGTCAAACCTAATTTGAATTCCTTGGATTATGATAGGCCATGTGACACCATCTCACCTTTCAAGAACGTTACATTCCTCATGGGTTCGGATTTGGATGAAGGTCAGGCCAAGTGTTTGTGGGGATCTAGTCACCCAAAGAAGGCACAAGAGTCCAATTGTCTCCGTGAACCAATGCCACCTTATTTTCTTAACATTTATTATTTATGTGACCCATTTTAATGTGAATATGGTAAACTAAGGTCGTTTTGGGTCCTATAGCCCCCTTATTACAACTTTTATGTTTCCATCCCCACCTAGGGAACTAGTAGGTTGGTGAAACATTATTTGCAAGTAGTATTTTTTGGATGGGGACGTGATCATATTTCCCTATAGAGGAGCATGTTGCAGACATATTCACAAAATATTTCAGTGAAAAGATATTTGTGTATCTTAGATCTCTTCTTGGTGTGAATATTTGATTAAGTTTGTTCATGGTTTCACTATTCATTTTGAGGGGGGGGAGGGAGGGGGAGGGTGGGTGGGGTCCCATGAGGTTTTCTCCATTTCCTTGGTTTATTAAGTAGTTACTTTTTGCATTAGATTGTATGGGCGACCTTTGGTCTTAGTTGCGAGGGTTGAGGTTGTCCAAGTTTGTATGAAGGGGGGGTGTTAGGATTAATTTGCAATCCTCCCTTGTCCACCATAGTCTAAATGTAAGTTTCCTAGCTTAGGAGTATGTTTCCACTTCACTAGTGCCAAGGGGAAGTTATATGGGGCCCACCTACCATTTGATGCGCCAGTATGCATGATTTTAGGAGCTCTAGAGGCTAATGCCTATAATTTAGGAACACACACTGAGTGATGGGAGTCCCACCATCCGTTCACCCTAGTCTGTGTTGAGTTATGCTCCGATGGGCATCAATTAGTTCATCTTCAGTTATCCTAGCACCACATTTTCATGATTTAAGGAGGTTAGGCGCCTTTTCTCACCTACCTTGGCCAATTAACTGATTGTGAACTGATTTAGTTGTCCGGAGTGAGTCTTGATTGGTGATTTTTCCATAGTTAGTGATCTCTGAAGTCAATCCAAGTCATGGAATTCGAATCACTCCTAAAGGATTCGAATTCTATTCATTGTATCATGGATGTATTACATACAGGTTAATGATTTTGAAATTATGGTTAAGCTGTCAAATTTTGGCCTTTTGTCTGAATAATTTCACCATGATTGTTTAATCATTCTTGCACTGAAATTCTTCTTCCTGATTCATTCTTCTTTCACAGTGAGGTTCAATCCAACCTGATGATCTTGTAGCTTTGCTAAATTTTACAGATTCATGGATCTAGGTATTTGTGTTTTATGCAAGGCTGGAGAAGAAACATTCTCTCATATTTTCATTCACTGTCTTTTTTTCAAAACTGTTTAGTATGAACTGAGGAAGTTTATGAATTTTCATGATGTGTGGGAGGCTACTAGCTTGTAGGACTGTATGCATAATTGGTTCAATAAGAAAGTTAAATATAAGGAAATTCAACTTTTTTCTATTTGTGAGGTACGGAAGGCAAGGAATAGGTTCATCTTTGAGGATTGTAAGCCAACATTTGTATCTATCAGTACAAGGATAATCAATTTTTTCTTTGAATTCTTTAAAGAAAAGAATATCAAAGGAACTATTCATTTGTGGATGGGGGTTGGCAAGGGTACCAAGACGAAGGTTAAACTACTTTCCTTGTGGGGGATTCTTTGGGCTACTCAAAAGAGGGGTATTTATAAGCTACAAGTTATTGGAGACTCAAAATCCATTATTGATTGGGTTATTGGTTGCACAAATTTGTAGGTACTTCTTTTGTACTAGTGGTCTAAAAGAGTACACGTCTTCAGAGAATGGTTCACTTTTCTTTCCTTTACTCATGCCCATCAAGAGTTCAATGGAGTAGTTGATAGCCTATCCAAAAAGAATATAGGGTATATGGATGGTTTGATCCTATTTAAGGAATTTGTTGATAAACTCAGGGACTTTTGATATCTTCTATTCTTGACTAATTGGTGTATCTTTGTTTAGATATCAGTACTGAATATTGTGTTTTCTTTTGGTAATTGGTAGTATGATAACAATAGAGTTAGTGGGTAGTTTTGTTTAGTTGGGTGAAGGATACAATTATGATGGTTTGTTATATTTTTGAAACTCAAGAACTGTTTTGTAAAGAAAATGTAACTTTGATTCTCCATTTGGATGAATAACAAGTTATAGTTTTTTTTCTTTTTGAAAAAAACCACCAAAGCTTTGTATTATTATAAACAATATTATGATATGGGTCGATATAGGTACTTCTACATTTCTCATTTCCATTAATTACCTTTCTTTGTTGGATGTCCTCTTACATACTCCTCACCATTGCTTATTCACTTCACTTTCGTTTCTCCTTACATACTCCTCATCATCGTGTATTCACTTCACTTTCGTTTCTCCTTACATACTCCTCATCATCGTGTATTCACTTCACTTTTGTTTCTCCTTGCCTTAGCCTATTCTCACTCCCATTTTCCTTTTCTAGTATTGCACTTCATTGTTGTCTTTTATCCTATTTACAAATCACACAAAGTTCCATGACTTTAGAATAACAAATTAATAGCTGGGGTGACCTTAGACTTCAAACTTTTCACATTGAATAATTTGAAGTTGATAACAATATCTTGAACCCTTTCAATACTTAAGTAAAGTTTAATGATTTAGTAGAACATCATGTCTCAAAATTAGTGCCTTTGACCCTTAATATATACTTTAAACAAATTGTCAAATAAAAGATTTGTTGATAGTGTTCTACAATCAAATCCCTATGTTAAGGAAAAAGAGGAGAAATGAATCTAGTTTTAACATGAAGCTTGGTGTTTTCTTTACCAAAATAAAGTTCACATTCAAACAATAAACATAGACACTAAAAAAGATGAAGAGAAGAGATGAATCTATAGTTTTTAGCATGCTTGGTGTATTCCTTACCAAAATAAAGTTCACATTCAAACAATGAACCTAGAAAAAAAAACATGAAGGTTTAAAAAATGGTTCTAATCAACTCAAAGATGATTCTACATTGATGTCTTTTTTACCAAAATAAAGTTCACATTCAAACAATGAACATAAAAAAAATGAAGAGAAGAGATAAATCTAATTTTAGCATGAAGCTTGATGTATTCCTTCCCAAAATAAAGTTCACATTCAAAAAAATGAACCTAGAAAAAAAAAAACATGAAGGTTTTAAAAATGGTTCTCATTAACTCAAAGATGGTTGTAAAAGACAATAAAGATGGTTGTTAAAGACAATATGAATAATAGAAAGGCACCAATCAATTATTCTTGAAGTACTTGAGCCCCATGTGGAAGATGTCCCGCCAAAGCCAAAAGTTCACTGCGAAATTTTTTCCAAGGTCCACAACCTATCCAAATGTGAAAATAGTGGGATTGTGTAATGAATAAAACAATGCCAGCCCCCGAAACAATGCCCTGTTGCTGGGACGCCCCGTCAAAGTATCTCGTGGGGTATTGTAACAAAGTAGAAGAGGAAGTTAAGTCTCTGACAGATATATATTCTGTGCATGCTGTCGAATACGTGGATCCGTGAGAATGGACTGAATGGCGAGGGAACATATAACATCTTTGTGTTCAAACAATATAAGATTTCGATGATGCCATAATAGCTGGTTCTACTTTGAAATAGATGCTGTAATGCAGCAGTGAAATGGTAATCTACTTCAGAAACCAAGAAAGTAGATTTGTTAATATTTGAAAGCAGATTGTTAATATTTATCAACATATTTGTGGTGATATGATATGCGGCATGCTAAAAGGCCAAAATTAATCAGCCTGTTGTATAGTAATGATTGCTGTCGTAGGTTCATTGTTGGTTGTTGGATTTCAGCATCATGAAATTCAACAACAAGTAATGAATCTGCGGCAACAATCATTGCTCTGTTCCAGACTGGTTAATGATCGCCATCTGAAAAAGCCCTAAAAAGCCTTGTCAAACTTATCTCTGATTCCCTCCATCCAGGGTAGGAATTTCAAATGGCGACACCCGTCAAAATTGCCAGTAACTACCAAAATTTTGAAAGGTTTTTTATATTCTAAGCCAGATTTTGAGGGTTTCTCTAAAATCTTGACGGGTAAATTGGCCTATGACAGGGTCAAATTCCATCCCTGCAGTTCCATCCAACCAGCAAGAAGCAGAGTCAACAGTTGACTCTGCTCCTTCCCAGTTGGATAGAGAGAATCAGCAATCGAGATAAGGATGAACCTGAAAAAGCGGACAGACATGATTTAAAAACCAACTATGCCACTTTTGTACCCTTGCTAAAAAACAGGATGTCATCTACGAAGAGAAGGTGCTGATGCTGATGGCGTTACTGATTTTAATTCAAGAGAGCTTTCCTAGAAGCAGTATAAGCACTAACCAAAACGCCTCCAACTCCTCTTAGGTAGATCAATTTTTGTTAAATCTTAATTTGGAGGGTTCAAATGGCAATTTCAGCCATCTGGGTAATTTTAAAATAGACTATTACAATTGCTAAAATAGCAATTTGAAGGAACAATTTTGACCGGTTTTAACAAAAATGGGCAAAAACACTAAGCTTTTTAGTTGTCTTTTATCCTCCTGTGCTTTCCCTCATTCTTCGCCTTCGTAATCAACAAGCTAAGTTCCTTTATAAGTAATAAAAATAACCATGAGAACAAAGGACAGCCCTGCTGTAGGCCTATGGAGCTTCTGAAAAACATATATGCAGATCTGTTTATCAAAACTGCAAAGTTTGCAGTGGTTATGCATCCCATGATCCAATTGGTCGTATGAAAAGATAAGCCAATCTGTAAGAGAATGAGCAAGATAAAACCTTAGTCTATCGACACAATCATATGCTTTGGCCGGGTTAACTTTTGAGTATCGCAATCTTCAATTTTTGTTTTTGTAGCCATCAACATTTTTTTTTGTTTAGGCCAACAACATAAAAAATTCTGGCCACTGGTCAGAAAACCAAATTGTTCTTTTGATAACCAAGCATATAAAACAGGTTTCTTGCAGCAATGATATTTGAGATAACTTTGTAAATCAAGTTATACAAAGATATTGCACGAAATTCATCAAAAGTCGCCAGCTTAACTTATAAAACAAGCAATGCAATTATAAGTTATAACGCAAGCAATGCAATGGAAATGCGTGATGGATTTCATTCTAAAAAGCTATAAATCCCAAATCATTCATAACACTAAAATATATGATTCCACCTAAAGGTAACCTATTCTCAAATAATTGTTTATTTATGGAAAGAAAGTAATGTAAAGATGCGTGATAATGGCAAAATATGCTGTTGGCATGACTTTATCTTATATATTTAAACTTGCATCCTCCTTTATATGATATAGTGTACTTAAGTAAATAAATATTAGATGACACTTGACGGTGGGACTCTATCCAATCTACAGCATACAACTAATTTTAATCAACTAACACTCCATCCATTTGGTGAGTTTGTGAAATGAATTTTGTATCTTAGGTTTGATAGTTGGCCAAATTACCAACTACTTTTTATGAGTTAATGAGAATGGACCATGTAATGAGTGAAATTTTTAGGTATATATTGGTTGGAAGATACATTATTTATCATTAAAAGACTTTTCAAAAGTTCTTAAGAACATACTGAATTTGGATAAAATTAAATTATAAAGTCTATAACTAATTGAGTCTCAAATAAAAGTCTCATTCTTTCAAAAAGTACATATATTTGTCTTGAAAGCAATGTGAAGGTGACTTGTACTCTTTCAAAGATTGTTAACATCAAGTTTAATCAATTATATATATATATATATATATATATAGATTAATTAACAAAAAGAAGTTTTTATAAACATCATATAAAAATGAAATTTAGATGAAGAAATTTCTATTAACATCTTATTCAAGAATTAAATTTATTTTCACATTTATATATATTGTTGAAAATTGAAGTAATAAATGAATACAAAAGGTTTATAGCTATAAATTTATTTTTACTAACTTGATGACTAAATTTGATTTATATAAAGGAAAATGAATTTTCGAAATAAATGAAATTTCAAATAAATAATATATATATATATATTTTAAATGGAACAAAACAAAACAAAAATTGATATATAAATGTGAAAGAATAGTATACTTTGAGTGGATCTAATAGTTAAGAATACATATTTTCTCCTAAAAAAATCATAAATGCAAATTAGTTAAGAATATATATTTTCTCCTTACAAAATCTATTTCTATTTTTACTTTTCTTTTGCTATTTAAATGTATCTTAATTAATTTTAACCAATTTTATTTTTAATAAAATAAAAAATATATAATTGATAATAAAAAAATGAGCACAGGTGGAAATGATGGAGAAGGCATTGATGAGAAAAAACTAAACCAACATTCCATTTATAAAATAAGTGTATAGGAAAAGTTAAGAGTTTAGGAAGAAAAAAACAATATTATTAAATATAATGATGATATTTTTTAAAATAAAAGCTTTATTGATGATGATGATTAAATTTGGTCTATAGGACCTTAAGAAGGATACTACTTGTTTTACTTTAAAATCATAGTTTTGACAAGTCAGGAGGTTATAAACTTTTGTCTTGTAGCTAATACTATGAAACTCAGATCTAATGTGTTTCGCTATGGAGTTCATGAGAGTTTGTTATAATCTTGGCTATATTAATTTTCTAGTTACTACCAAGAGATACTTCTGATCTTCCAAGTTATGATTAATGACCTCCTTATAGTATTTTAATTTTCTCTTAACCACTAAATTTTCCTCACACCATAATTTCTCTTTAAACTTAGAAGTAATAATATTTTTTACATGATTAATGTTATGCAAAATGTCATTTTCATCAACCAGTGGTTTAACCAAGCCATGGTATCTTTACACCAACACCTAGGCGTAGTTGGTTTTGACTTGAGTTTAAAACAATTTTAGGAAGTCTCTAGTTTCCCATGTTATTTATAAAAGTATATTAATATTTAATATGATAAAAATAATAATCATGAGATAAATAAATGTTGAGATATGAAAAGGGATTAGAAACAGAGGAAAATTGTTAAAATATGAAAATTTAAGTAATTTACACGACCAAGGAGGGGTTACTTGATGTGACCACAACCAATATCAAGGCCACATGGAAGGAGGAGGTAACCCAAGGCCAGTTAAGGTTCATGGTATCGTGTCGGAGTAGATTTGACATCTGGAGTTGGCTGTAAGTTCAGTTTGGCAAATGATGGGGAGGTAGAACTCCATTACTCCATGTAATGTGAGCTCTCCCTGGGAAATGATGGGGAGGTACAACTCCATTACTCCATGTAATGTGAGCTCTCCCAAGCATTTTGACCTCAATCATGCAATGATTAGAGCACATCACAAAGATATGGAGTGGTGAATCATGCATTCAAACAGTTTTCACAACATAAAAAGAGGGAAGAACCACACATCTAAGCTTTGTAATTATGCTATGTTTATGTTGTAGTATTTTAGTTTTAATAGGTTTAAAACCTCATCTGAATTAGTGACAAGTGGCTAGTCTTGGCCAGGTGTTTAACCTCTTGACCCCTAGAACAGTCTCTTTAAGACTAGGTATAACTCCTTGGAGTTTAGAGAAATCTCATCTCTCCGCTCCCGCCTTACTTAAGAAGAACATAAACGAAACAACATAGATTAGATTCAAGAGCACTAACATTGTTTTGGTGAAGCGGTCGACTTTGACCTTAGGTGGTGGACACCTGTATCAAGGTTGGTAGTGGGAGTTTGGGGGCATAATGAAATGGAAATATGCTCCCACCTCGGCTAAAATGAAGGGTAAAGTCAGAGATAAAGGAGGAGGATGAGGTATATTTAATATGCATAAAGTGTGGTTGACCACAAAACATCATCATTGGAAGTAATTGCAATCACAAACATGTACTTTTAGTCTCATTATGATGTTATTAAAGCATACGAGAGAAGAAAACCATTGTGAAAAGGGGCATGACTCCCTTGAATTTGGTTGCGCTGAGAAGGCACATTTCTACACCCCGTGTGGAGGGAAGTGTCCCTTTGTACCATACAAAAAAAGAAAAAAGAATGCACACATCAATGTCTGTGCTGTAGCATAGTGGGGCTCGGGTGGGGAGAAGTGTCTATATGTCCTATAAAATAATAATAATAATAAAAAGAAAGAAAGAAAAATAAAAAATAAAAAATAAGAATGCATGCATCAGTGTGTGCTGTAACATAGTGTTAAGAGTGATGTGTGCTTTAATTTAGAGTTTAGAGGTGAAAGGTTTGTAGATTTGATCCCTCGCGACACTTTGTAGAACCAAAGTTGATGGGTATATACTCGAGTAGAGATACCAAGGTCTTCAAAATGATTGAAAAATATTGGTTCGTTAAATCACTCATTGCCCAAGCCATGGAAGAAAGAGGTGCCTTAATTTAATTCAAATATTATGAGAAAGTTGAAATTCATGGAGGACGAGTATGATGTATTGATCATAGTTCTTTCTAGACTCAAAACCCAAATGGCCAAGGAAGACTCAAAAGCTCATGAAAAAGAGATACAAGTTGAGGACAGTCCTAAACTTTTCTAGCTTGACTTTGTTATCCTCAACTTAGACTAAGATAATAAACAATAACCTAAATCTTCAAGTTCCAAGTGCTCTTGTTCTTTAATTTTTGTTTTTCTAGTAAAGAGGGTCTTATAAGATCATCTAGGGTTTTTGAGATCCTCCAAGGTTATAGTTTATAGTTTATAGACAAAGGATTAAAGTCACTCCATATATGCTCATTTTTGTAATGAAGGTAAAGACAAAGGGTTAAAGTCACTCCATATATGTTCATTTTTGTAACGAAGGTGGTGTCTTCCAGTTTAAAAAAAAAAAATCAAACTTGGCTTGCAACAAGTTATCAGCCCATAATCTATATATTCTCGCTTACTCAAGTTATAAAGAGTCTTCTCTCCCAAAGGCATTGGAAAAGTCTCTAACATGCGTAAGGTTTAACTTTCTCTTTTATTAAAGTAGGTTTGTTCAACTTTAATAGACTTTTTCGTTTAATAATAATCCGCAATACAAGAAATCGTGCAAAATAACACACGGTATATACACTTTTAAGCGCAAGAACTCTAAAGGGATAATGACCTTTTGTTCATTGTTGACATACATACTCATACTCTATATATGTGACTCAGGTTTATATACACACTGTATATATAACACTAACGGCTCTTTTCCCACGACTTGCACGGTCGTTACCGACGATCCAGACGAAGATCCCGGGAAAAGTCTCGATGGGTTTACCAAGTCCAACGTCTGACTTTGCTGTCGGCCAAAGACCATCGCCAAAGTCGCCTCTGAAAATAGCGCCGAAAAATTAGCTGTCTCTCTAGCGGAGCCGCTAAAAAATTAGCGGCTCTGTACAGCTGTCGACATCGATATATTCACTCTCTCTTCTTCCCCTGCACTTAACGTCCTTTTGTGGCCATAGCACTGCGAAGAAATTTCTGGCAACCAACCATCCCTTACCGCTCCAGAGTTCGAATCCGGGCACAAATAAATAATATGTACAGAGAATGGACTCAGAACGACGATGCCAACGATGAAGAGGACGAGGACGAAGAAAAACCCATCCAGAATATGTCGTTCTGCGCAGAAAGTAGTTCCGGAATCTGTCAAAAAATATTGCAGAAACCCTAGAAACCCTTGAAATCATTGCTTTGGGGTTTGATAGAACAGTTTGTGTGTACTGGGTTTAGTGGGAGTGACTGTATTGTTTTCTGCCATGGGGGTCAAGAGCGATGGTGGGGGTTCTGGGTTCGAGTCCTTGCTAGCCGCTAGAAAATCCCTAACAAAAACGCTTGAAAAATCAAGGGTTTTGGCATCTACATTGGAGGAAACGGGGCCCCGGTTGGAAGAAATGAGCAACCGCTTGCCCGCCCTGGAGGCCGCGGTTAATCCCATGAGGAACCATAAAAAAATATTAGTGGGGTTAGGGGGCCATATAGATCGTGCAGTTGGCCCTGCTGCTGCTGTTTTGAGGGTTTTTGATGCTGTTCACGGGCTTGAGGAAAGTCTGTTAGCAGATCCGCACTTGGACATATGGGGATATTTGGCAGTGGTGAATAGGCTTGAGGAGGCACTTAAGTTCTTGAGTGAGAATTGTAGTGTGGCCACTCAGTGGTTGGAGGAAATCGTAGAGTACCTTGATAGGCACAGTGTAGGGGAAGGGTGCTATTTGCCCAGTTTGAGAGAGTCTCTGGAGGGATTGAGGGCATTGCAGAGGGACCAGGATCGAACCCGGCTCGATGGTGGGCTGCTGGATGTGGCATTGAATAAACTTGAAGGGGAATTTAGGAGGCTACTTGTGGAGAATTCTGTGCAACTTGTGGAGAATTCTGTGCATCTGCCCCTGTTATTGCCCAGCGATCGGCCTTGCATCGCTTCTTCGCCACTGCCGGGATCAGTGGTGCAGTTGTTGCAGGTGATTTTAGAGAGACTGACAGTAAACGATCGGCTGGAGCGCTGTTTGACGATCTATGTCGATGTCCGGGGTCGCAATGCCAGAGCAAGTTTGCAAGCCTTGCAATTGGATTACCTGGAGGAGGAATTCATCAGTGTTCTGGGCAAGGACGAGTGCATTGAGCGGTGGACTCAGCATCTGGAATTTGCGGTGAAGCACTTGTTGGATGCGGAATATAAGCTCTGTGGTGAGGTTTATGAGAAAATTGGACCTGATGTCTGGTTAGGATGCTTCGGCAAGATTGCCCTGCAAGCTGGCATGCTGGGATTCTTGAAGTTTGGGGAAACTGTGGCGAACAGTAAGCAGGATCCGATCAAGCTATTGAAGCTGTTGGATATCTTCGATGGTTTGAATAAGATGAGGCCCGATTTCAATAAGCTGTTCGGAGACAAAGCCTGCTTCGAGATTCAGAATCGGACGAGGGATCTGGTGAAGATGGTTATTGAAGGGGCTTGCCAAATATTTCGAGAGTTGCTGACACAGGTGGAATTGCAAAGACAGAGACCAGCTCCTTCTGATGGCGGCGTTCCGATGCTGGTAAGTTTTCTTGTGGATTACTGTAATCAGCTGCTAGAGGATCCATATAGATCAATCTTGACCCAGGTACTAGTCATAGAGCGCAGTTGGCGTCGTGAAAGCTTTCAGGAAAGGCTACTCCTTGATGGAATTGTAAGTATAATCAGAGCTCTGGAGCTCAATATAGAAACATGGTCCAAGACCTATGGAGATCTTGTTCTGTCTCATTTGTTTATGATGAATAACCATTGGCACTTTTATGTGCAAATTAAAGGAACAAAGCTTGGGGAACTTCTAGGAGATCCTTGGCTAATGGAACATCAGCAGTATAAAGAGTATTATGTTGCAATGTACTTTAGAGATAGTTGGGGAAAGCTCCCAGCCCTTTTGAGCAGAGAGGGCTTGATTCTATTCTCGGGCGGTCGAGCCACTGCCCGGGATCAGCTGAAGCAGAGGCTCAAGGCATTCAATGTAGCTTTTGATGATCTATATAAGAAGCATTCAAATTGGATCATTCCTGACAAGGATCTGAGGGCGAAAACATGCCACTCGGCTGTGCAGGCATTGGTTCCGATATATCGAAGCTATATGCAGAGCTATGGCCCTCTGGTGGAGCAGGATGGAAGCCCTAAAAAATATGCAAAATATTCTGCGGAAGACTTGGAGCGCATGTTGGGAGGCCTTTTCAAACAAAAGTCCGAGAAACCTTTGATTGAACCAGCCAAACTCAGCAGAACAGTCACCGTTGGGGGAACCAACAATGGCATAATCAACAATGGAAAGACTAGTCTCTTGCGTACCTCTTCTGCAGTTATCTGATCTATATATGGTTTGGCAGGGCTGCAATATTCAATGGGGTATTGATGGGTTTAGATTATTTTCGACTTCGATCAGAAAAATGGAGGGGGTCATGATCTCTGTACAGTTTATTGTCAATAAATATCAAACTAGAAAGATCATGCCAAAATTGTCATGGAATTGACATTTACGAGCAGCTCCGATGACTATGTACATGCCGTTTCAAGCCTTTTAACCGCTGACCTTTCTTCTCACTGTAGCAGTATCTTCAGAAAGAAGCTCAAAGCTTGTTTTTGGAATGAAGATTATTTGCTAGAAAATATGTTTTTTCAGGGATACACCTCACAATTTTACAGCAGCAAATGAACAGAGGAAAACCTGATTAATTGGATCACTCTTGGGTAACTGCTCTGGTGAAAATGTGATGAACTTGCTATTCAATTTGGTAGCATGTGCCATGGAAATGAAATTTTCAAGTTTTTATGGTTCCAATGTAACCAAGTGCGTTTTGCTCCAGGAAATTTGATTAAAACAGTTGACCCATTGAGTTTTTTGGATTTCTGATTGCTCCAAGGAGCCTCTGTTTTAGATCTCTATCTTGTATTCATTGATTACTCTTAATTCTTTGTAGTTTATACTTTTAAGGGCCTTAGATGTTTCGGATTTCAAGCGAATTTGTACTCGGTCATATGCTTAATTCTTGTAAAGAGTTCCAATCAAAACTTTTGAACATGGAAAACAATCTGTCTTGCATTATGAGATGGATTTGAGCATTGTAATGACAAGGTCTTCAAAAATTATTGTTGTCCTCTCAAGGATTTACTGCTTCAATAGTCTTCAGTGGCTTATGGTTTATTCTCCTTTTCAAGATTTAAAAATTATAAAAATTACATCAGAAAATCTGTATTATTTTTCAGTATTGATTACTATGATGGATTGTTATTATCAATAATATTATTTTTCATAACGAATTTTCGTAATGTTATGGGTTTTAAACTTGGACTTCTACTAATTTACCATTCGACCCACTTGACAGATTCTACGGTCAAGCACTCCGAAGTCTTATTTTTCAGTTTGCAGTTTTGCCGTCTGGGATGTATTTTTAATTTTCTTTTGGTTGTGTTTGTCTTATTGAACAATAAGCGCTGATTAATGAGATTTTCTCTGTGAGTAAATTACTAAATACTAATTTGGAAGGAAATCCTTGACAAAGGATATGTCACCGTGGGCTTTAGTAAACTTGCATCACATAAACAACTATCAGAAGTAATGGATGTTTTCTCTGTTGATTGGCTTCTTTTTTTGTTACAACCACAAATAACGAGTGTTGTCTCTTAATCGCCAAGCTCTTTTTGTTTTGAGAAGATATCATGTAGAGTTTTCGCTAAATGACATAAATGGCATGAGTTTTCAAAATTTGACATCAATGGCATGGGGTTTTCAAAAATTTCTCCATTTCTGCTTAAACATTTCTCCATTGCTACTACTTTTTCCTTTTGGCTGTATGATAAAATGGTTATATAGAGACTGCTGGCTGTATTATAAAATAGCTCTATAAAGACTGCATAATGCTGTGATATCTTTGTGGGGAGTCATTTCACTGTTTGTGTTACTACTAACTAGTACTAATCTTCTGAATTTTGATTTATTTTAGTCATTTCTCATTTATTTTTAATCATTGTGAAACTTTCTTCAGGAGTGTTGTAAGAAGTTCAAAAGAAAAAAAGGAAAAAAAAGAAGTGAGAAACATTTTTCATTGAACAAAAATAGTTGATTTGTTCTGTTTTGTTGAGACAAGTATATGGGCAAGGTAATAGTCATTTGGATGCCTCTCTTCCAACAAACTAGAACGAATTTAACTGCATTATTCTGTTTCCCAACAGTTGTGTGTACAGGACAGCCATTTATTCTCAATGACTCATTGACTAGTTAGAATGGTTAGAATGTAAGGTAATAATCACTTGGATGCCTTTAGTCACTTGAGACAAGTATACGGGCAAGGTAATAGTCACTTGGATGTCTCTCTTCCAACCGACTAGAACTAATTTATCTGCATTATTTTGTTTCCAAAAGTCACTTGGATGCCTCTCTTCCAACCGACTAGAACTAATTTATCTGCATTATTCTGTTTCCCAAAAGTTGTGTATACAGGACAGCCATTTATTCTCAATGACCGGTTAGAATGTAATAAACAGTGTATATAGTGCATCATCATTCTATAGTAATAAACAGTTGTGTGAAAAAGATCTTTTTCATAAAAAATATAGTATAATTGCTGCTTATTTGCATTAGCCTCTTTTAAAATAATTATAAATAAGACCAAATAATTGGTGAAAATAAAATCCAATGCAACTTTCAAATGATTTTGAATGCAATGAACAACTCTGAACATTTAAAAAAAATTATTGGTTTTGAAAAGCAATGATGGGCTTTTCAAATAACAATATCCCCTGACACTTTGCAAATCAACTCCCATGGAGCACTTGCTGTTATGATATATAAACCAAGGTACAAAGATTAAAAATTAGAAACACTGGACTCTTTCACAAGGCTAGCAGATGATGGAAATAGGCAATCTCTTCAAAATTTGCATTAATTTTTTAAAACAGCAGAACGTCCCTGAATTTTGACTCCTATCATTATATAACACAATGATTGTCTGATATAAACTGTTAAAACTGAAAAAGCGAAACTGAGCTTGGTAGCTTAACAGTAAAGCTGATAAATACTAAAGAAGAAATTAGTGTGCCCAGTACGGAACTAGGAGGCCATGGTCTTTGTTAACTACATTTGGCTTGTTAACTCAAGTTTTTTAATTAAATGAAAACCTGATCACCATATTGATGGCAGCACTATTAAATGCATGTATTATACAATATTAGAGACTGCATACACACATGCTTGCCAACAAGCAAGCAAGTGGGTCTCTGGATGGGATTATGAACAGAAGGCCCCACGCTATATTCCAGATAGAAAGATGGTTCTCTGGATGAGTAACGGAAAGAAGACCCCACGCAATATTTCTAGACACAGAGAAATGGAAATATGGTTTTATAATTGGAAACTCTTGATTTGGTGGGAACGATTTTATTCGACACTGAGCACAGGCCACTTTTTATATGTCCAGAATCTCAGCACATTTTTTTATTCTTTACAATGTTGTATGCCTGGATTTTCATCACAATTCTTGTTTATTGTGTTATTTTATTGTGTTCTTAAATAAAATTAGAGGTTTCATAATTTTTTTAATTATAAATTTTAAAATAGAATACCTGTCGATTGTAAGATATGGTATATATGGTAATAACCGTAAATTAACAAATAGATATTATTTAACCACCCTCTATTTTGTAAATAGTCTAATTCAGCCAATGAACTGCAAAAAACAGAAAGGATGAAGTATGCTTACAAGGACTTTAGTTGTTCCTCTAATTAGGTTGGTGGTTGACTGGGAGGGTTAAGTTCTAGTGGCTCATGGCTATTGCTATCAATGAGACATTCGGTTCTTCTTAGTGTTTAAATAATCATTCATAGTTCCAACCAAACCCATTTGATTGAGTGGATTAAACAAAGCCGTATTTTGACTTTATGTGCTCATGTTTGGGTTGTTTTCAGAGCATAACTTTATTATTGATAATTTTTTAATATTCGTAGAAAGATTTGGTAAATAAAAAAATTAACAACGTTTATGTTTATTTTTCGCATTTGTAAGACAAATATATTTAACCTTTACACCTCTCACTTGAATAAGAAAGACTTGCGTTGCGCAGATGATCATACCAAAGAAGGCCTTAAGTTGATAGCTAAACCTTGCCCATGGTGGAGGAAAAGTTAAAACCAACAAAACTCAGATGAAGAATTAGAAGCCTTAAAATTCTAGCTTGGGGAATAGAACTGACTGGAAACCCTGCAAAAAATCTTGGGTAAGAAGGCCGCTGAATGTGAGGATTTCAGGACTGAATTGCAACCAGAGGAGCAGGAGAGAGAAAAATCAGCAGCGAACAAACCAATAACATATCGAAACCTGTCACTACCCAAAACAATCAATATGACCAAAGCAGCTAAGGGTTGCGAACTACTATTAATAAGTTAAGGTTACAAGTAGAGCACATGAAAACGGACCACCCGTTAGATTTTGAAATCATAGAAGCATACCTTTGGGCTACAAAGGCTAACGTGGCAGCAATGATTGCCTTACTACTACGACCAAATATACCAAGGCATAGATATCATGAAGAACTACAGAAAATTGCATCTTTGTAAAAACAACTTCAATAGGATAGGCTCATTTTAGTGCTTCCCTTGAGAACTCTTGCACCATTAATTTTCAACAGTTTTGGTGCACTTTTAGATGATACCAAGATGCACGTAGGAAACTGCATCTTTGTACAAACAACTTCAATAGGATAGGCTCATTTTAGTGCTTGCCTTGAGAATCCTTGCACCATTACTTTTCAACAGTTTTGGTGCACTTTTAGAGGATACCAAGATGCACGTAGGAAATTGCATCTTTGTACAAACAACTTCAATAGGATAGGCTCATTTTAGTGCTCCTGTTGTGAACTCTTACACCATTTTTTTTGAACAGTTCTGGTACACTTTTAGATGATGACAAAGATGCAAGTTGACTTGGTTTGATTGTGACTTCATTCCTACCTCTTCAACCCTAGAATAGTGAGGTTGAGGAGGGGAAATAATGGGATCCAAGGACTCCTTGTACACTCATTTCAACATCAATTTTCACAGCTTTTGCATGATTTGAAGAACATTTTGGACAGAGAAAGATCTTTGGATGCTAGATCACTTGGATCACTGGTAGCGATTTTAGACATCAAGTCAACACCTTTTTCGAGTTACAAGAAGCATGCCTTCTCTTAGCCTTCACTGTCAGGATATCTTGCCTTCCCCTTTAGGGTAGGGTGAAGGAAATTCATGCATGCCTATCTTAGTTACATCATATTTAGTTAGACTTTTTTCCAGCTGTTCTTTGATATTCAAAATAGTTAGACTTGCTTATTAAAAGGTGTCAAACTGAACGGTTATTGTGAACTATTATAACTAATCATAGTTTTTAATATTTATAGAACTGGAAGATTATTATGAACTATTAAGGGAAGACTCTTTTTTACCAGTTTTTTCCCTCTTTCGGAAGGCAAAGAAGGGAACAAGCAATAACTAAAATAGATTTAATTCATTTTTATGTGAGTGGGTTTTAAACTGGTATATTAAAATTGTAAGAGGTCATTGAGTTGGTGAAAGTAAGCTGGGTATTCTCTTAGCTTCAGCCAGGGTTCAAATCTCACAAAAAAAGGTCAGTTTGTCCCTGCAAGGATGGTTGAGAGGCAGTACAGAACCCCTCCCCATCATTGAATCATGTTAAGTTGAGTAGGGTGGCTTCACACTCCTCTGGATTAAACACTGTAAACAGTCCAGGTGACGTTTCTGGGAGTTTTATTTTGGTATATTAAATTTGGAAAAGGTAAATCGAGTTGGTGAAAGTAAACAGTGCAGGTGATGTTTCTGGGAGTTTTATTTTGGTATATTAAAATTGGAAGAGGTAAATCGAGTTGCTGAAAGTAGGCAGGGTATTCTCTTAGCTTTAACCAGGGTTCAAATTTCACAAAAGTGGTCAAGTTGTGCCTGCAAGGGTAGTTGAGAGGCTGTAGAGAACCCCTACCCATCATAGAATCATGTTAAGTTGAGTAGGGTGGCTTCACACCCTGTTTCTAAGATTAAGAATCTAAAATGATATCTCTGGAAAAATTCTCAATTCTTTGACATATTTAATGCACCAAGTTGGATAAAATAAGCTCCCATTGTGACATAGGATATGCATGTCTCTCTCGCTCTTTTGGATTTGTTTATTCGTTCAATTATTGATGTGATCACTGGGATTTCTTTAATTCAATAGAATGAATGGTACATGTTAAATGTGCCTGAAGTAATTTATTTTTAAATAGACAACAATTTTGCGATAACCTAATCATAAAATAACACAATTTCTACCCCATTCTTCCAATTGTAGGTGAGATGGAAATCCCTGTTGGAAGTTTAAATCTTGGATTAACACAATAGGCTTAGGGTTCTTCGTGGTGTTTTAAGGATATAATCCGAACCCTAGGAACTTGCCTGGTAATGGTCGGTGATGCGACCACTGAAGCCTGTAATCAAAGTTACAGTGTAAACAACCAACACAAACACAACGCAGAGAACACGGACGAAATTCGAAGTAAATCGTTATTTTTCAATAGGCCAAATCTACTGGGCATTTTTACAGTCTCACTGTTTACACAGATCATTTTCAGATATCATTGGATCTTATGATTCTTTTTCATGCCGACATGTTTACACTGAGATTAACAGGGAGGCAGACAAAGCCTGGAAGGAAGGTCTACTATTGACGTTGGGTCAATGGAAAATCAATGAAAAATCTTGAACAGGTTGATGGTGCTTGCTCATGAATATTACCACATGATCTCTGTTTTGGCTTCTATACAGGCTGTTTTTTTCAGTTATTTTAAATTTTGTTTTAGAAAGATAAATGAAATTATACTTTTTTTTCTTTCAGAAAATGTGTAAATTAAAAAAAAGGTTTTTTTTTTCTTGAAAAAAAGTTTTTTTTTTCTTGAAAAAAAAGGTCTTAGGTTCTCTTCCTAAATTCACTGTTCAAAGCATAATAGCATAATTCCGCTCTATTGAACTTTTCTGTAAGGAAATTCAGACAAAATTAGAAAATCGCCTAATGGATACAATTAAAGTTGCTTACATTTTTTGACTTATTTTTTAAGATAAAAATTATTTAAATTTTATTGTTTTATTTTTAATTTTTTTCCAACTGCTTATAAATGCTTATAAGTGCTTAATTAGTCTAGTGTTAGTTTTACATTTTTAAAGTATAAAACTTTAAAAATTATAATATATATTTTGTTTTATATTTTAATTTTAAATATCAAATACTTGATTATTTTTTTTATATTAGGTTTATTTTATAATATAAATATAAAGTTTAGTAACTAGTTATAATATTAGATATTAGATTTTAGTTATTATAATACTTTTTTGGAATATATTATTAGAAATTGGTTTTATCGTTTTATAATTTAATTTTGGTATTTTAATTATTTCATTTTTTAATAAATAAATTTTTTAATATATTATATTTAAATGTTTTAAGATGTATATTTCAAGTTGTTTTTAATGAAAAATAAATGTTATAGCAAAAAGAATTTGGAAAAATTCTAGTATTTTTTGGAGACTATATAGACTTTTTAATGTTTTCTTTGTTTATTTTTGTGACAAAGTATAAAATATAGAGTGTATTTGGCAAGCAAAATGACCCATGACAAAGCATTTTCTTGTCAAATTCTAATAAGCCATACAAATTGAATGGTTAATGTATATTTTAAGATTTTCTAAAATTTAAAAGATAAATTTTTTAAATTTATAAACAACCCACTCCCATATTTTTTAGGTATTAGATTTTTTCTTTACATTAGAATCCATATTCCTACTCGAATTATGCTTCAAAGAACTATCAACACTTACATGCAATGCATATATTCTAATTAAAATTCAAAACCAAGAACTCACACAAATGATTTAAGAGCACTTGCCTGCATGCAATGCATATATTCTGATAAAACTTCAAAACCAAGAACTCACACAAATGATTTAAGAGCCAGTAAAATTGAACCATTTAACACCCCCATTCAATCTTCGAATTGGTATTTATACAATGTCCTCGGAATTCAATTGGTCTTAATTGTTTCCATTATCGCGGAATTTGAGCCGTCCCTTGATCCCATCATTCGTGTTATTCGAAATTCATGGATTTTTCGTTGAGATGGTCGGAGGCCAGATGCCAGTTGATTGCGGAGTCTCAGAAACTGAAATCCCTTTAAAAATACAGACTTATTCTTATATTTTTTCCTTTTTCTTCCTCAAATCCCTTTGGTTATATTTTGTTCCAAACTTTTGGTGCTCGAACTTTCCGAGCTTCTAAGTGAAATGCCTAATGAGCGCAGAGAGAGATTTAAATGCTAATCATTAACAAAACAGATACAACCAATAAAAGATTTTCTTACCCTTTTCTACAACTCAATCAATCAACTTGATTTCATTAGATAATTGGACTGCTTCAAAAATAAAATAAAATAATATGTATATTTTCTTTTGACTGTGGGAACTTTTCCAAACCTTCCAGTGAGCTTTGTCATCTGCATCGCCTGGATACCAAACTCAGCCTTGGCCAGCCTAAATGTTGGACAGGAGGTAATCAATGGGAGTATTGCCACCAAGAATTACATATATATATTTTCTAAAGTAATCCACCAAAAACTAGATCTAACAAACAATTGACAAGTGAACTTTGGAAGACACAATACAATGTATCTAGATCTTTCTACAACTAATTTGTTCCACCAGAGTAATTAGCATATTCCAACACTCCCTTTAAATTATTGTCACTAAATGCTTCAGCTTTTACAATATCTATATTTTGTTAGTGGAACTCAAAACCATCTCTTGTCAATAGCTTTGTGAATATATCAACAAATTGTTCTTTTGATTTACAAATTCCAAATATTTTTCACCATTGTTTGCAAGCTCTCTAATGAAGTGATATCTAGTGTCACTATGCTTGCTCTTTTGATGAAAATCATGGTTATTTGATAAGACTATTGTTGAACTATTGTCACAATATATTGGAGTTAGTCCTTCTTGTCCTTGTTTAAGATCATCCATTACTCTATGCTACTAGACTGTTTGACAAGCTGTTGCTGTAGTTGCTACATACTCTGTTTATGTTAATGAAATTGACACAATGGGTTGCTTCTTAGATGCTCATGATATCACAACTGAACCAAGAGGGAAGACATAACCATAAGTGCTCTTCTTGGCATTCATGTTACCTACAAAATCATTGTTAGTATACCCAGCCAAAATATTATCACTAGTGCTAGAATATCAGATACCATATCTTATTGTTCCAACAATATATCTTAGGATTCTCTTTACCTTCCGACATATCAATTAGATCCCATGTGTCATTCTTCTCAATGGAATACATCTCTTCATCCATTGCTTTGACTCAATTCTCTTCTTTAACCACTTCTTCAAAATATATAGGTTGGCATGAAAATAATGCAAAATTTGAATGAACATCCAACTAATTATAAATTTCCCTTGAACTTCTTGTCTTTCTAGACTTTAAGGAAGCAAGTGTAGGATCAAATTCAATGCTAGAATGGGGACTAGAAGAAGAATGATTAGCTGGACTAGATGACTCATCTTGAGAAGAATTCCATGGAGTTCTTGTTGGAGTACCTCTAATTGGTGACTGGGCTTGTGAACGTTGCAACCCATCTTGTGCAATCTACTCATTTTTTTCTTCTTCTTCTCGAGGTATAGTTGCTCCAACAATTCTAGTCTTGTACATACTCTCATCCCACGCTTCTTCTTTGAATTCTACATCTCCATTGAGAATGACTTTCTTTGTGACTTGATTATACAACTTGTATACCTTATACTGTTCATTGTACCAAAAGAAGATGCATTTCTCACTTATGTCATATAACTTTCTCCTCAATTGTTCAAGCACATGACCATATGCCACATAGCCAAATACTCTGAAATGGGTTGCACTACAGCTCAAACATGTCCACGCTTTATGGGAAATCTGTTCAATACATAAATAGAACAAGCTATTGTTTCTCCCCGATAATCATTTGGCAAATGTTTTGCCTTCAACATGCTTAGCGACATGTTCATGATGGCTCCCTTTTTCTTCTTGACTACACCATTAAGCTGAGGTGTATACCTTGATGTAAACTGTCTTTTGAGTCATACTCACCTCCTTTTCTTGATCTTAACACTTTCATAAGCTGGCCATTTGCTTTTCCACCAAAGCCTTAAATTCCTTGAGCTTGTCAAAATTTTTGAATTTCTTCAAAATAAAACACACCAAGTCTTTCAACTATAATCATTTATAAAGATTCAGAAGTAGTAACTTCCTCCTAGAGTTTGGGTTTGCATTAAGCCGAATAAATATGTATGGACCAACTCCAGGAGCGTCTTAGCTCTATAGGACACTCCTTGAGGGAAACTGTCATGATGATAAAGATCTAACTAGGAACCAAAGCTTCGTTCCCTTCTCAAGGCCATGTGGAATTGCCCAAAAACCACTCCTGGTGGTGAGACCAACCCAAGACAAGTCCTATTAGACTATGCTTCTCAATTCACACTTATTCGTTTGTTCTTAACACAATCATTTTCCTAGTTCAACCATATCAAAGTCGACCTATAGACAACAACCGTAATGAAAAACACAAGTGTGCAAGCGACAACCCAATGGGGTGTTCCCAAATATATACTATAGTGAAACTTGGTTACAATAGACAAAGGATGCCACAACTCGACAACTTTTCCAGAGCATTCCCTCAATGAAAAAAAATCAAGTTACATCAATACTGATCTAGGAGGATCACTGATATTGATCAAAATTAAAGTCTTCAAAATGTGAATAGAACCTTGCAGCTGCGTAGAGTTTGGTGAGAGCTTGTCGACAATGTTCATTTTGTGCAAAACAAACTTCAGGCGTGAAAGTTATTTAGTTTTGAACTTTCGACATAACATGTAAAATTGACAAAAATGGGTGCCACGTGGCACCACAGGTAAGGGTAACATGTGTCCTATACGACGTTGACATGGCACCACCACAGAGATCCATCTGGAAGGTACGAATGGTAGGTACAATCAACAGGTCCCTGACATGGCATTTCCATAGCAGGACACATGGTCAAGATTGGTGACATGGCAATGATGAGGTGGACCTTTGGAAAGTTTACAAGTGGACCAATCAGGGCTTGCCATGTGGCATCTCTGTTGGAACCTAGATGCACTGTTTACCAAGAGTTTGGGAGTCATGGAGGATCGAACCCTCGACCTCCATTCTGCCATTGTCTCCACAATGCTCTACTAACCATCTCTCCAACACCGTCGGTCCACAAACAAACTACCAAACAACATTGCAACAAAATGACCTCCATTCTGCCATTGTCTCCATAATGCTCTACTAACCATCTCTCCAACACCGTCGGTCCACAAACAAACTACCAAACAACATTGCAACAAAATCAATATTGCGAGGAGAGGTCCACATGTTTAAACCTTGACCTCCTCCCACTTCGCTAAGCAATCTAACCAACATGCCAAAGGCACCACATTTGATGGGAAATGCAATATTTTGTTTTTAAGTTATAATTTGGAGCGGATTTTAGCCCAAAGAAGGGCACGCTCCATTTTTTACCAAAATCTAAACAAAGTCATATTATTATATGGTTTTGAACCATATATGTTACATATTTTAGATTTTGTTTATTATTTTCAAACAAAGAAATGGATTATTTAGGGAGATTTGACCATATTTTTATCCACTTTTAATGGATCTTTATCCCATTAATTTTGGGATCAAATATTTGTAAATCCTGTTGATGTATTTGTAACTTCAGAATGTATTCACTTGTATATCTTATATTGTACCCCGATTTTCCTATCGGGAGAATCACTTATATTTGATTGTATCCTGATGATCCTATCGGGAGAGTCATTAATATAATAAAGTCATGTAAAGTCATTGAGGTTAACCCTCCGTTGTAAGTCGGGGAAATAGTCCCCACAATTGAGTTGAGGTTAACCCTCCTTTGTAAGTCGGGGGTAAAGTCCCCACAGTTGTGGGGCACTAGGGTTATTAGACTCTCCTAGAGAAGTCGGCCCTAGTAAGTTATTGTCAAGTCAGAAACTAGTATAAATAGAGAGTGAGCCTCTCTATTTATCGCACACACACCCAGCTATAGCACATAGGTGAGAGAAGAGGATCTCACACAAGTGAGAGAGAGAACAACTGTTGGAGATCATCTTTCTGTCTTTGGGTTTTACTACTGCCATTGGGGCTCATTCTATCCATGAGGAAGTTGCGGGGTTTTTCCTTTATGGTTTCCCTGAGGATAAATCTTTGTGTCTATTATCTCTTGTGATTGATTGTTGTGCATGTTATTCTCTCAGATAAGATCCTAAGATCATATTGTTTATATGATAAAAATTTAACAGATCCGCCTCACTTTGGGGATAAGATTTGGATCTTTGGGCTATTTAAACCATTGTAATTTACCATGATGGGGGCATTGGGAAATGTATTGAAGTTTTGGTGATATGATGCCAAAGTGCCTTTGAAGGATTTTACAAGTTATTTTGCTCATTTCTAAGAGGATTTTCAGCCACTCTTGAGAGATTGTGGAGAGTGAGAGGACTTCATTGTTGAAGCCTAAGTCTCTTTGTAGCAGTTGAAGGAGGCATTTGTACCTATTCAAACATTTTATTTTGAAGACTAATAAGATCGGTCCTCATTGAAGTTGGACCCAGAGACATAGTGTAACACCCTGGTTTTGACCTCGTTTGCATTAAATGTATATATTGTAATTAATCATGGTGTGGAGCTAAGAGAAAAATCCCCACCATTGATTTATCGTTTTATGTTTCAGCGATTAAAATCGATGCTGATGGTATTTTGTGCTAGCTAGGCATGTTATAGTTATGGACACCATGTACATATGCATTTTAATTAAAATACCCACAACTAGCTATGTCAATGCAACCATAATGCGAAGGGGCATGATTTCCTAAGGATAAGGTTGGGGGGGGGATATTTAACCTTTGGGGCCAATGGGGAAAAGCCAAATGTCAAAGAGAGAACCCATCAAACTATAAACTACCTTTCTTGTCTTATTCACCCAATCATTTATTACTGCCAGAAGTTGGTTGAGTTGGTTATTGCATGGGATGGGCAAGGTATGACGACCCAAATTCGAATTGGAGAAGCCATCAGTTTTTGGGGAAATGCATTTTGACTCCTTGGGAAATTAGATACCCAAAACCATATGCCATTCTACCAGGATTTTGATGTTTTCATGTTTTCCTCACTATTTTTCCTTGACGTGAGCTCTCTTAGGCATTCAAAACTTCCTGTGGGTGAAACCATTCACGTTTTTGGTTGTTACCTCATTTTGCTCAAGATGGGAAATCATTTTTGGTGATTATCAGTGGCTGAGTTTCCTTCCCCATGTTTTTGCTGCATTTTCCCCATTGTTTCCAAGATGGAAATCGTTTTCGAGAAATGCCCAGTAAGGGGAAGAAGAGACCCACAATTTTGGGTGTTGTTGAGTCCGTTTTGACCACATTAGGGCCAAAACATCCCTGAAAATCGAATTGCTGTTAGGGAAATGTTTTACCCATCATGGCAATTCGTTTTTGTTGCCCAAACTATTCTTCCTCAAACCCAGAAATCATATCGTGTTATGGGTGCATCTTTTGGCTTTGGCCTGTATTGAATTGGGAGTGGAAATGGGATTTGAGATTGCTTGATAAACCTAGTGTGTGCAGGAGCCTCACAGACAGAGCGAGAGGGATGGCTTTCTTCTCTACACCCCCTGAATAGAACTGGAAGGGAAGTCATGGCCTGAGGGACTGTGCGGCCGAGAAGGGGATGATTCCTTGTGTTGGGTATGTGTGGATGTCCTAGAAGTCAGGCTAGCTTTGGTGTAGGTGTCCTTATCTCTTCAATGAGCCCACTAGCTTAGCAGCCAGTGTTTCTAGCTCCTAATAGCCTGATAAACCCAACTATGTTGGATTGGCTAGGTATTGTTGTGTATCCTTGGATACATGTGAGCCTGCTAGTTTCCCCTTACTCCTTGTGGAATCATGCCCAGCTCGGGGGTGGCAGTGTTTCTGAGAGATTGATGAGCACATTGGTCTGTGGTTGGGTGGAACGTTGTAGCGACGTAGCTGGTTGCGGGACAAGATTTCCTGAAGATAAATATTCTTGTGCTTAAGTCCATGCAACTGTAATATTTTATGAATGAACATGATGAGTTCTTATATGCTGTGAATGTATTATGACATGTATTTGCTTCCGCTGTATGTTTACGTGAATTAGATATCTGCACATGTATATTGAATGTTTATGCAACTATGTATGTTTATTTCCAATGCATTTTTATATCATGTTTATGAGCCTAGTTTTCCTGGATTAGATAGCTAGCAACTATGTTTGTCGCATCCTCTCCGTCGAGTAGAGGCGTGGGGATGTGACACATAGTCCAGGAGTGGTGAACTCCGTTATCATCCAATGTCTACAAATTTCATGGTTTGCATCTCTTTTATGTGTTTTATGTTCCTCAATTATGCTCTTTAATTTTTCCGTTTAAATCCTTTTAATAAGTTTAAGCATTCAAATTTCCACACGCAAATAATAGTTATAAATATCCTGTCATTTTCAGATCAAGTTTGGTATCAGAGCATCTTAACCATTTCATTTTGAGTTGTGAATGTGCACATCATAGAAAGAAAATGGCGGATGAAGAATACCGAGAAGAAGATGAGAAGGCCTTCCGCAAGTATTTCTATTAGATGGTAAGCCAAGTAGAAAAATTGTTTGCAGATTATCAAGAGAGGTTGGAAAAGAATAAAACAAAGAATGAGAAAGCAGAGAATAATGCTTTGGGAAAAGGAAGATACCCTTCTAAGCCTTCCTCTCCATCTTATTCTTCTAAAATCTCTAGTACTACTTCAAATCCAAAGAAACAACTTGAGAAGACTAAGTCTGATTTACCTTATTTGAAACTTGATATTAAGTTTGATTTACCTTAGATGATTGGATTAGGCAGATTGAGGTGTATTGCAAGATTATGAAGCTTGTAGATGATAAATAAAAGATCTAGTTGGCTACTTTCCATCTTGGAGGCACCGCACTTATATGGTGGGAGAGTAAGACACAAGAATACCTCCTTACAAAAGGTAAAAGTATTTCTTCCTGGTATGAATTTACTACTTCATTAAAAAAACAATTTTATCCATTAGGCTACATACAACAAACCATGATGGATTGAAAAAACTTAATGCAAGGTAAAGGTCAAAATGTAAGAATACACTCAGAAATTCAGAAATAGAGATTTGATTTGGGTATACCTCTTTACACTCAAGAAAACATTCTCAAGTTTATTGGAGGATTACATAGTTATTTGCGTCATACAATACTTATGTTTAATCCTACTAACCTTGATGAGGTATGTGTGCAAGCTACACACATTGAATCCACAAGGGAAGAGCGCTCATGATAAATTTTCTTCAGCTAAATCCAGCTAGTCAAAATAAGGCAAGGAAAAAGGGAAAGGTAAGAATACAACTACAATGAGGAAAGATAATGAGAGGCCTACATGCTCACATTGTCAAAAACAAGGGCACGAAGAGGCAAAGTGTTGGGTAGTACATCCATAATTGAAACCGAAGTGGTTTAAGAATCGGGAAGAGAAGCAAAAGGCCACTATTATCGTTGAGGACCTTGGATCAAATTTCGAGGACGAAACAAAGATAACAATCATAGATGTGAAAGGTAAAGCTATTGTTGGTAATGATTCTAGCATTGGTTCTTCATGTGCTTCTACTTCTAAAGATCATGTCAGTTCTAAGGATAGAAAAATGAATGCATTGTTTCATATAAAAGGGTAATTATGAAAGAAACTAAGATCAATACACTCATAGATAGTGGATCCCAAGCTAATCTCATTTCAGAATAAGTAGTTAAGTAGTTGCGATTAACAAAAAAACCACATAGGAAACCTTATCCATTATGATGGGTATGCAAAGATAAAAGATTATAAGTAACAAAACAATGTGATCTAAAGTTTGCAATAACATCCAAGTTTGTAGATGAAGTTGAATTTGATGTGCTTCCACTAGATATTTTTGGAATTGTGTTGGGTAGCCCGTATTGATATGATCGAAAGGCAATCTTTTATCGAGAACATAATCAATATCATTTGTTTAAAGAAAATTGAGTATATAGTACATTCACATTCATTTAAAAGTGATAGATCATTGGGCACAGGCCTGGAAATTCAATTTTCTTGTGCCTGTCAATAAATTTTTAATGACGGTTTCAAGTTTTTCGTGCCTATCATTTGACGGTTTAACCAATATTGCTGATTGTCAATTTATTTTTAATATTATATATAAATGTGAATAATTTTTATTTTATTTTTATATTATATATAAATATGAGTAAAATATTTATATAGAAATTTACTAATTAAGTAAATTATAAAAATTTAAAGGAGAAAATTTTAGAGATTCTCTTTGGAAAAATTTGAAGGCTCAGAATGGAAGACTAATAATACAATTAGAAACACAAAATATAAATAAATACAATACACACATATGAAATAGAGAAGTCTAGCACTTATGTGTTCCTCGATGAATTGGAAATTAAGAGCGGCCCAGGAATTGTTAGCTAAGTTTTAGTAGTTAACATAGGTATTAAAAATTTTGATGGGTTATCTAAATTCATAAATGTCAAATTGACGTTTCAACTATTTTTTTACCTGTCAATGTTGACGTCTTTATAAAAAATTTACATGTCAAATACATGTAAAAATGAAAAAAACATTCTGTGGAACGTCAAATTCCAGGCCTGATTGGGCACTACACAACAACTAAAAAGGGTTGTTAATGCAAGTTAGAATTTGGCACTTATGTCTATGCAATGTAAGGAATAAAAGAATCCTAAGCATGAAAATGAAGTGTTATTTCACTACAATGCGCCTATTATGGTTTATAGTGTTCCTATGGTAAAGCATAAGCATGATATGCATACAATCTATTTCATATGTTCAATTTTGATATTCATCCTTCCACCGATCAACAATATATGGTTGGTTCCGACAATATTGAATGAATATTTGATTGAAAATGAGATTAATGTACTTGTTACGCCACACCTGTACCCAGTGCACCTTCAGGTGTACCCCAAGGAGAGATGGCCAATTTTTTCGACTAGGAGGGGTGTTATCGAGAAATGGTGGTCATGGTTGGGCCCTTTGGTCATCATTTAGGGGTACTATGGATTTCTGGCACTGCTGACCACCCTTTATTGAGGTGTTTAACCTCGGGGTTGGTGTCTAGTGCCCCTAAGGGTTGACCACTGGGTCACATGGCTCCATATCCTGTTTATGTTCTCTGGTGGCCTTTGCTTCAGATGTGAGACATTCATCTCCCTTCTTAGCCACTTAGGACACCCTCCTGGCCCTCTGATCAGTGGGTTCCTGCTCTCCCTGCCCTTATCTCCTCAGAGGAAGACATCCTCCATGCTAGGCCGTTTTTAGGCTTTGAGGAGGGAATTGAGGGATTTTACAACATTCTAGGGGTCAGATGGGGTATAACGCCCTCCCTCCATCTCCCTCCAACATTTTGTTCGGAGTGATTCACTTAATTGAGCATGTTTTGGTGCCTAGGGGTACAAATGCCCTAGGTAGCCTACCTTAGGTTGTATTTTCTTTTAATTTTCAGTTGACATTTTATAATTTCAAATTGACTTATTTTAAGGCATGTAGGCATGGATATTTTAAAAAGTGAGTGTGAGATCATATAAATAGATATTTTCTTGCAATTCTTTGGTGAATTTATGCTTTGATTTGTTGGATGAACACAAGCACGAAGAGTTCATGCTTCTTACCTTTTTGTTTGGATGTTGGTGGATGTGCATGTTCAAGTCTTAGTGGTAGCCCTAGAGCTTCACTTTTCCTAGGATAGGCCATTACCTTCCTCTTTTCACCTTAGAAAGGTGAGGCACGTATCCTTGTGAGGGTGCCCTACGGTTTCTCCTTAGTTTTTCTAGGCTAGTTGCTTGACCTAGGAACCCTTCTTAACTAGGTTAGCCATCCTCCCTAGAAGCCCTAAGTTGGGTAGGGATTTTTCTAAGGTAGGGTTTCCCTTAGTTTTCATACTCTTTTCCTTTTCCCAAACCTAGTCAATAGGGTTAGATAGATTGCATTTTACATGGTAGATTAGGGTAATTTAGGTATGCAATTTTATGTCAAAAATCCTAAAAATAAAAAAAATTATTTTTTTGCAGTTTTTGGCCTCCCTAAAATTTCGGCCACCCTCCCTACACATTCATCCTAGTCTCTAAATCTCTAAAAACCATAAGGACGAATTATAAGGAACCTTAATAATACAAAAATCGCAAAAATATCAAAATTTGCCCTAAAATCCCTAAAACAATTCTAATTCTTCCCCAAAATACCTAGCTGCATTTTCCCTGCCCCTAGCACTGTTGCCCTAGATACAAAAAATCCCCGGGCCTGCCCTTTATCATTTTCTACACCTCACAAGCCCTCTTCTACCCCTTAGTCAGCTCTTTGCAAGGTGCTAGCAGGCCTTCCCTTCCTCCATTTCCACACTCTCATTGTCGATACTCTTTCCCTAAGGCTATTACAACCTGGATCATGTAGGTGACAATCCTCTACCTTGCATTAGGGATTCCCTTACAGTGGCATCACTCACCCTCTGCTGTTGTACGCTCTCCTCAGCATACATAGTAACATAACAAAGAATTAGTTCATATAAAATGTTGGTTTAATTTCTACAAGTAAGTGGATTGATCACCCTTTTTAATTTCATGCATACAGTCTGCAATTTTATTCAGAGTTGATGCAACTTGTTTGGTAAATCTATGGTCAAATGCACATAATTGTTTCTTGTACTAAATCAAACACACAAACTACTATTGTTGTCATAACATTGGCTTTCTTGGATGAGACATACTGTTGTACTTGGTTTCACATTATAATTACTACTATTTCCTATGCTGTATTCACACATAAAAGATTGGTCTTAATATATAATTGCCACTGCATATTACTTATGATCATGTTGCTATGTTTTGGGTACATACTACTATACTTGTGCATGAAAATTGATGACAAATCATGATAAATGATGTGATTATAATATGATAATTAGTAATGCTGCCTCAAATTGTTATTGAACTTCATACTATCTCTCGTAATGTCATGAGTAAATACTGATTTATGACTGATACATAGTAAAATTTATACTTTATCTCTGATATACTACTGTTCATTAATAGTTCAAGGTGTATGAAGGCTCGTAATTTGGATAATATTTGTGTGTCACTGTTGGTATATGATACGTGTATTATCTAGGACTGAAATTGGTTATTTGAAGCAGGTGTATAAATGCACTTGAACAATTCATATTCATAGTACATATACTCCACTTTCAGATTGACTCCATTAGCACTGGTCACTAACTTGACATGTTGCAAGATATATTTGTGTCTAACTATCTCTTGCATAGTTCCATAGGGCACTCCCCTAGGAGGTTTCGACTTCCGAAGAAGTTAGGAGAAGTAACTAAGGTGACATTGGTCACTTTCTCCGCATATGCTTGCCAGTGGCTTGGACTTCCATTTCATCCGGTAACATTTTGGTGTCATTGTCGGGGACTTCAAATTTATTGAGGTGACTTATCTGGGTAATAACGACACTTTGGTAAGTATTTAAGTCCTAATTCTATATGATTGCATACATTTTTGAAAGGATTAGCCTACAGACTTACCTGGTGACTTCATACAGAACTCAAGCCACCCCATTAATCATGTCCTCCCTTGTTTTGTTTAGTAATTTGGTGAGATTTGTTTAGATAACGTGGCAGGTCTCGCCTGAATCAAATAAAAATAAAGAAGTTCTCTTCAAAGACAAGGAAGCTTGATGAGATGGTGTCTAATTACGAACTATGGATGGATACATTAGATTTTCCATGCATTCTGGGATTTCCACATAAGTATTCCATTCAATATGGCAGGAAGGAACTTTTCCCATTGTTCAAGAAGTATAAGTACCATGTAGCAACACATGTGCAGGAATTCATGTAATTCCTATGGGAAAGCAACATTGTACACAAAGACATCAAGATGAGGCTCTTTTTGCTATCTCGTCACTTAGAAGACAACATGTTTGTCAGAAATTGGTATGAAGGTTTTCCTCACAAAAGTTTTTCTTCACTCAGGCAGCTCATCAATGCATTCATCATGGATTGGGATTGTGGTATCGAAGAGCAGGAAATAAATTCCATGATGGACAATATATGGGAAGAAACCCTGGGAAAAATGTAGAAACAAGATGATTCAAGCAACATAATCAAAGATGATATTTCATTTGAATTCAAAGATCTTGATAATACGAATACTACTGAAATGGAAATAGGTTTTGCTCTAGTTGATTTATCAGAATTCCCAGGAGATTCAGAAGAGTTACCAGAAGTATTCTAGCATGATTTCAAGGGTGACCATGATAATGCTTCTCATCATGTGGAATGGTTTATGAATTTGGATTCAAAATATGGTATTAAAGAAAAAGAAGATGTTTACATGCGATCATTTGTTCTTCACTTGGGAGGAAATGCCCTTGCTTGGTTTGTTGGCCTAGATAAAGGAACAATATCATCCTTTGCAGAATTGGTGGAAACATTATGTAGACAATGGGATTCTAACAACATGACAAATGGATACTTCATGTCAAGCATGCAAGGGACTAGTTCAGTATGGAATCCCAAAACAAGGATTAGGTTGAAGGAACCATTGTCTAAGGTATAACTGATGACATATCAAGCATGATAGATGAATCTCCCAAAGCAGGTCAATATGATGATTATGAAGATCCAAAAGTCCTAGTTGAAGAAGCTGAAGAACATAAAGATAGGATGAGTTCTCCCTTCCACCATACATAAAATCCTTATGACATACCAGATTTTTGGGAACATAATGATGACAATTATGAGGACAATGGGTTATTGGACATTTATGGGTCCACCTTTTTATGATTCTTTGAGACCAGGTAGCATTGTCTCCATACGTTACAGCAAGGAAGAACATGTTGATGAAGTTAATTGGGTTGAGCCAGAATTTGACACTGTTTGGGATGAAGAATTTTCAGTCACCTTAAGAAAAGACAATGAGGACATGATTTATGAAGACCATGTGGAATGAGATACGATTGTTTCTTCTCCTTATGAGGCTAATGATGAATAATTTCTCAACCCTTTTTCCAGCATAATTGAAGATGAAACATCTCCAGAATTTGATAGTTGTCATATATAGACGACCCATTATGATGAAAAATTAGAATATTTGGGACATGTTGATTCCTGGAAAATTCCCAGGTACCAAAAGTAGGGATTCTCCCCAGTAAGCGATCCCAACTAGATCATTCTCCATTTGGTGCGGGGAACCTGTCCGGTTAGCGGCCCTGCTACCGTAGAATTAAAGTGTTTAAGTCTGTTTTACCGGTTGCAGCCCAGTCCACTGTTTATATGATTTTATGTTTGAGGATGAAATGTAAGTGCCTAAACTAGATGTAAGTGATTGATACAAAAAACCTCCGAAGAGCTGCGCAGGTTCTTACCTCTCACCTTACCTAAATCTTTCTTCTCAATCACTTCTAAATTAAGCAAAACTAATGTCATAAAGTATATTCTAAACTATTATATCTATCCCCAAGGGGAGAAAAGCTTGTATATAATAGAGTAATATACTGTAATGTTGCATATTGAATTCTACAGATAGCTGTTTAAATACCACAGACATAGTTACAACATAAAATTAAACAAAGATAGCTTTGTAATGTTAAAACATTTATGACTCCTTATATGCACAAGATTTCTAATAGAAAGTAAAATCATTCATTATTGCAGAAATAATTCATTAAGTTAGAACGATATCACAGTTGCATAACAACTAAATAAGAAGTAGTTCAGCATTAGCAATCCACAAAATCCATGTGAAAACTTGTACAGTCCTTCCTCCAGCAAAATTGGTTCCTCTTTATTCATAGAAAAAGTAGTTCTTCATACAAATAACTCAACGTATATGTGCTAGTGAAAAGTCCTATTTAATCTATCCTCTACTCCTATTTATACACTTTTACAAATGACTCTTTGACTACCCTAGCCTTTTAGACTTCCCTGACTTCTCGACTTCCAAAATTTGTCCTCTAGTGTCTTGCACTAGGAAAATGAAAATAAAATAAAATAAATTACATAAAGTGACAAAATATGGAAAAGACAAAATATCAATTGGGCCCAGCTGGTCTTTCAATTAATTCACCCCACGCATTAACTTGCTCAGCGATAGTTCTATAGTCTACTGGCTCCAACAGCCTTACAATTATCTCATGCACGCCCAACTGTGATTCTATTTATGCTACCTTTGGAGGGGTCAATCTTTACAAGTATTCTAGGAGATAGTTGTAAACAACGACTTGTGAAACCTAGATTTTTACAACTTCCTCACTAATGTATTCAATTTTCTAGATGCTTTGTTCATATTTGTGCAACCTGTCCTGGAGATTCTTCATATGTTGATCCTTGTCTGGAAATTCTTTGATCTTGGCTACTGAAAAAGTCTGGCATTTATTATGTGCTATGCACATTTTCTTGTAAAACTCTATGCATCTCTCTAGAGTCTTTTCAATTGTAGTGGTCAGCCTCAAATAAGATTTGCTGCTGAAGTTTAGGAGCGCTAACTCTAAATTCAAACTTTCTGCAGTATTTTGTGGTAAGTGTTCAGGAAATGCTGAGTTAGATTCCACCCAAGTTAGCTGGCTCTAAACCCTTTCCACAACTTTTAGTGGTCTCATTCTAAAATCAGTCGGCGTTGTAGAAATTTATTTCAACCTTGTCTCTGCCAGCTTGATTTTATATATTTCCTATGCAAGTTTTAATAGGACTTGGTGAATACTCCTCCGAATCAAGCAAGCTTGATCACGGAAAGGTGTGATATCAAGCTGTCTTTAATTGAGTCTGCAATGATTGATTATGCACATGTAACTCCTCTACTCAGGTTTTCAGATCCTATGTTTGTTTGTTTACTGCATATACCTGAACTTCTAATTCCAAAATATTGCTTTCAAGATCCTTCTTCTCTCCCCCAGTGATTGTAACTGAAAGCACTGATGCATCCTTTTCTGATTCTAAATATTGGTAATCATTTTGGAGATTTTCAAACTTTGATAGTGTAGCCTCATGCTTTCTCTTTGATTCTTGTCCTTCTCCTCTTTCCTTTACCAGAGTGGCCCTCATCTTAAGAATTTTTTCTTTATAATGTTCAACATATTCTACCAATTTTCCAATGTTATCAACATTATCTTGAGCAACTGCAATGCTTACTGATGCTAGAAATATGGGATCTTGGTTGGTTCCTTGCATGAAAGTTTTCTCAGTCACCGTGACTAAATCAGGTTGGGTACCAACTTTTAATATCTTTTTCGATCTTCGAACAATGGTTTTCTTCTTCGGGTCGAAGAATATCGTATCCAGGCATGCCACTGCATGATGCTTGGGCGGAGTTAAAGGTACCAATCCCAACTCTGCAAGAGGAAAGTGGCCTCCTATTATTATGTCACTTGATGGGCCAGGAGGATCTGTTGGATTATCATGGGTCGTGTCCTGATCCAGGATCTCTCTGTCCTTGTCTTCTTGTTTCTTTTTTCTTAACTCTTCAGCTGCTTGCTCAACTTATTTTCACAATCTTTCTTTTGATTCTTTTTGTAGCCTTTCTTCCTCTTCCTGTCGAAGTCGTTCTTCTTCAACCCTTTTCCTTTGGGCCTCCTCATCTAGTAGTTTCTCATATTATTCCACTAGATTTCGTGCATACTCTTCTCATTTCTTAGCAGCTTATTCCTGCTATTTCTGCTGTTCTGTGGTGCTGCTGCTACCTTTGCCTCTTGTGGTTGTGATATTCTTTTTGAACTGCTTATTGAAGACAGTCATGTTCCACACATTTCTGTATACCTCCTCACCTTTGTCCCAATGATGGGAGTATTCAAAATGTACTCCTACAAACGCACAGTGTTTTGCAACCTTGTCATAAGCGTCGTTCCTACGGAAAATATTTTCCTTGAAGTGGAAAGCTCCTAGATCCTTCACAAATTATGGTGCACTTTTTAAAAATTATGGTGCAAAATAGAAATGGTGGGAAGACTTCTTACTTCATGTCAAATAAGAAATTTCCAAAACCATCTATAAACATTTTACTCACTGCCTCCTTATGGACTACATAGTCCGTGGCATATTTCGGCAACAATGATGGAGCTTGGGATCCTCCATACATCCTTATATAGGTTCCCTCATTGGAGAAATAATAGTATTTGTACGCACATATGACCTCCATGTCACCTTCTGACAAACACTCGGGTTCTTTGACAAAGATAAGCTCCTATAGAGGCATTAGAAACTCCCCCCATATCATTTTGTAGCAACTTCCGTATTTGTGAGCCCATAGAATTTGATATGTGGCATATACAGGTGTCTTGGTATGATCCCAATCACAATTGAGCTTTGGGAATTGGTGTAAGCATAAGATACAATCAATCAAATAAGATCCCATGTAAAAATTTGACTTCCTTTGAGTCAGGCCTCCTTATGAAATAGCTATGCATGATGACAGACTGTTTGCTAAAATATCCGCCCAGTTAAAAATGGTGCCTTGCATGGCCACATGGTATACCAACGGGATCCAACTTATCTTATAGAACTTCCCATTTGCTCGACCAAATTTTCTATTTAGCATCAAGGCTATGATCCTATACGGGGTGCGTAAGCTGGCAGTCTCGTACTCGCCAGTGGATTTCTGGCGAAGTTGCTTCCCTGCTACCATCATCCACTTCGCACATTCAAAGACATCTAAATTTACATTTTTCACCCATTCATCCGTCATTAGAGTCTAGGGAGCGGGTAGTTTGCAAGCCTTGGTTATATATGCAGGGGTGAAGGAAGCAAAGGCTTGTCCTTCTATGTTTGATATGATCATAGTGTATGGATCTGCTCAAGGTAGGATCCACCCGATTACCTCGGCACATGGGAAGAGCTCGGAGCACGTGGCTGCTTTTGTGATACCCAATTTTCTTATGTTTACATACAAAGGTATATATTCTAAGCCTGCATCCAAGACATTCTGGTCCTTGGTCATATGATATATCTATACCCATTTAAACTCCTGCTTGTCTCCTATGACATCTTTCGTGTCTTCATAAATGATTTCCATTCTAGGAAAGACCTCCAAATCTGTGTCCTCCTCGGTGGTCTTGGCCTTCTTCTTTCTACCTTTCTTTGGCATGTTGTGATGTGAAGACTAAAACTGCAACATGACCATAACAAAAAAAAATTCTTACCCAAAGAAACATGCATCCTTATTAAGATGCAATAAATAACTAAAATTATAAGATAAGATATCAATGTTAAGATTGGAATACATCGGTGAAAATCTCAGATAACAAATCATTATTTCTTTCAAAAGGTAAGATTTCAGTCAATGTTCACAAAGGTGCATTTACCAGTTCATACATGGCCAATCAAAAGTAACTCTGTGATGTAGAGAAACCACTCTCACAGGCTGTCCAGACATTTTACACTTACAACCAGGGTACATATTAGGTCAAAACTTTAAATGAAATCAGCAGTATAGGTGCAAGTGCTGTTTTGGGAGTTTTACCATGGTTTATAACTGTTTAGGCTAACTATTTTTTCCCAGATTTTACAATCTTTGTCCATTAATCTCTAAAACTTTAAAACAATGAAAAATATCCTCATGGACTCTCTTCCAAGGTAAGAAAACAACCAATAATCGTGGCAAAGGTTTTACGACCTGAATCCAAGAGCATCTGATGGGAAACTGAAAACCTAGCTTGAATCGGAGAAGCCCATGAAAACCTATTAAGCCATAATTTAGGCCATGAGTAAAAGTATACTGCCTAAAAAGGAAAAAAACCCTAGGCCAAAATTCAAAGCGCAATGGTCCACTAATTGCGAATCCATCAATTGTTCACCTATCACCGCACAGGGAAGAAAACCAAACAAGGCACAGTCTGTGAAATAATCGACCTGCTGTAACTCTATTAGAAAAACCCCATAGGTTTGACAGACCCATATATATGGCTCAGAGAACCAAATCAAATGCATCAGCGAAGGGAGACAAAATCAAGCATGGCCGCACTAACGAGCTCGGTAAAAAATCAATGACGCTAAGGGTTTTATCACAACCTGACTAGGGATACCTCTGGCATTTGGATGGTCAAAACAAACCCTATGAGATGGAGGTTGGATTTTAAAACCATGACTGCATATGGTGAAGGTGTAAAACCTAACACCGTAACCCTAAATCCCCACAACACCGTTCTTTCAATCCCTTTCAACACAAAATAGCACAAATATAAGGTTTTAGGCCTACCTGGTGAACGATGGTGAGGGTATGGTGCTCGACGCAACAATACGTAGGATCCAAGTGGTGAAAGTTGACTGGATGCGACTAAAACGGGGAAAATGTAATAGTTTGTAAAAAAATCCACTGTGTTTATATGTAAAAATATATTGAAACATCAATAAATACAGTGGTTGGGTAATAAATGCTGCACGGGTGAAAGCGCCATTTTGGCGCCAGAGCTTTAAACCCCATTGGAGGGTTTTAACGACTCAGTGAGAAGAATCAAGTTATCTGCATCGGTGTCTATTTGAAACACAGAGTTTATCCGACACCATCGGCAGGCACTGGTCAAATGCAACCTATAAAGAACGTTAGAAACACTCCCAAAAGAGTTCCGAAGAAAAGATGTTGACCGAAAACTCTAAGTTCTGTCGATTACATTAGCCGCAAAACCAGAGTTTTGCAAACACTGTTAGCGAAACTTGCTAGGATCCTTCGATAAAAAGCTTCTAACAACAAGCATCGAGAAGAAATGGTGAGTTTTCGCTGGTAGTGTCGTCTTCAAATCAGGAGTTTAGCTGACACTGTCGATAGAAAGAATTCAAATGCTTTTGATAAAGACTCGATTCAAGAAGTGTCGGGCGTAAAATCCAAGTTCTTTCAATAACATCAGCACTAAAGTCTGATTTTCACCGACATTGTCAGCCGAAACTTGCCAAAAAATTTCTATAAAGACTTATGCTACCAGAAAAGATTGACTAGAAAACATCAGACGGAAAGACTGATTTCTTTAGACGTGTCGGCTCAACTCAATGAGTTCTTTCGACACATCAGAAGAAAATTTTGGGTTTTAACTTAGTAAAAAAAACTTTTCAGACTTGTTCAAAATAAAAACTAAGTGATGGGATGAAAAATCAAGGGGTAGTACTGTTAGATTTTTATCATTTAAGATATATGATCTTAGGATCTTATTTGAGAAAATAACGAGCACATCAATCAATCACAAGAGACAATGAACACAAATATTTTCCTTGGGGAAACCATAAAGGAGAAAACCCCGCAACCTCCTCAGAGATAGAATGAGCACCAAAATTAAAACCCAAATATACAAAGATGATCTTCTGATAGTAGTTGTCTCTCTCTCTCTCTTGTCCCAGCTTCTTCTCTCTCTCTCAATTATGTGCTACAACTGAGTGTGAGTGACTGTGTGATAAATAGAGAGGCTCGCTCTCTATTTATACTAGTTTTCAACTTGACATTAACTCACCAGGGCCGACTTCTGTAGGAGATTATAACAACCTGTTGCAGCTGCAACATTTTCCCAAAATTCTAAAAATTTTAGGACCCTCCTTTACTTTGAGTTAGTGGGTTTTTCTTCTCGGTTTTGGTCTATGGATTTTTGGGATGTTTTACAGTGCTTTGAATTGCTATCAATTGATCTGTTTTTCTCCTTTAATGCTTGAAAGAATCCCATCCTTGATCAAGCTTATCGTTTTTTTTGCATATCTTTCGAAGTCATTTTACATCGGGAGTTGAGTCATTTGTTCTTCCCACCGTTGCAGAGGTTTCCTGCTTTGTATTTCACCGTTGCGGGTGGGCTTTTGTTCTGCGTCAGGAGGGGATGAGTATCTCCTTGGCCGACGTTGCAGATGGGTGATTGTTTTGGTCTTCGACGTTGTGGACCATTTGGGGTTTTGAGGTTCCGTTTTCTCGCTGATCCGTGTGTATCGGAGCTTTTTAGCTTCTTTTCCCTCCGCCGTTGCGGGCGTGTCCGAGTTTCGGTCTTTCGATGTATATTTTCTGGGTGGCCGATGCGGGTTACGAGCATTGCATGCCCGCCGTTACGGAGGAGTCCGAGTTGTCGGTCTCCGACCTCGGTCCTCACCGACGCTCGATCATTGTTGATTCACGCGTTCTATTAGCCGTTGCGGGTGAGTTGGTGCTGGGGATTGTCCGCCGTTGTGGAAGGTCTGGGGTTATAGCCGCCCGACTCAGATTTGGTTTCGCGGCCGATTTAGAGCTCTCGCATGTGTGACTCTTTTATATATACGAGGGGTGATTTGGAATATGGTATTATTTTATTTTGGCCCGCGCTGTCGTTGTCCTCTCCGCACTGTCGACCCTGCGAACGTGGTGGAGCTCCGTGTTTGTACCCGCGTCCAGGTGTCAGTTGGAAGCTCAACCATTGTCACCTCATCAGCTACGCATCACAGCCAGGTAGGCTTGTTACCGCCCTACCTCATTCTTTTCAAGGTTTTGATTGGGTGATTTGTGCTGCGGTTGGGGTATTACTAGGATTGTGTCCCCGTATCCCTTTTTCGCTTGCACACGGAGTTTTCACCCGCGGCTAGGGTTGCCACAATCGTTTCTCCTCGCATGTTGCGTCTACATTTTGAGAATTGCCGATTGGGGATAGCAGTTTGCGGTTAGAGGGGGGGGAAGTCGTTTTTTCCTTTATAGAGCCCGCGTATTATCTTTTAACCTCGGCCGTTTTGGTTTTTCCCCGCGCGCAGTGGGTGAAGGCAAGGTGCAGGCGGCCGTTATGCTGCCTGCATCTGGTTTTCCTTATGATGATGAAGCCCAGAGAGGTTTTACAGTGGTTTTCTTGCGGTCGAATGTTTCCTCCACTGGCGTTTACCCGGTTTCGAACCCCGACGTTTTGCCCGCGCAGTCTGTCAATCTCGATTGTCTGAAACCCTAGGTGTTTATGACGGCTGTGTCGCTAAAGTGTTTGCAATTTGAGGATGTCATGGATAGTGGCTCTGGTGAGAGCGCTGTGTGCAAAAAATTTTGTTATTGATGCCCGCAGTATCTAGCCGCACCGATGTAACTATCTTTCCACGAGCTGCATATTCTATTTCCGTTTTTATCCTTAATAAAGCCATGTCATCAAAAGTTTAGTTACATTTGCACCTTGCGTTTGAGATTCATACTTGTGCTTTATGAGTTGTTATCACGAAAAAATGGCATACTCTGAAATAATGTAGATTTAATGCCAACCAAATTATGATTAATCCAGTTGTAGTATTATGCAGCAGAAGGACATCGCTCATTATATTGCAGTAGTGGACTGAGTCTATTTCATGCTGGTAGTTCTGATAGTCAGGACATGGCTAGGTTGTGCATAAATGTGTTGGTTTCTTTTCTTGCTTGCACATTAACATAGGATATTAGCACATTGCACAGTATTGCATGCTAGTTCAATTCTTCAGCCTGAAGGGCTTATGTCTTAATTTCATTACAATCATAATACACTTGAGAATGAATAAACTGTTGCACAATGTTCACAAATTCGAATTGCTTAATGTCATAATGTTATACATGGCAGGAAGAACTTACAATGTCCAAAAGGCAGAAAAAGAAGGCCCCTATGGTCGAAGAACAATCAACAATAGAGGTCGTCACACAGACAGAATATATATATGAGGACACCCAATGTGTCTCGGGTGTTGAGCCTGAGTATAAATGGGATGAGATATACAGATTGATTTCCCGCAGGGAAGTCCCAGACATGGGTCTCGAAGAGGAGCCCATTTATGCCAACATAGAGAAATCCACCATCATGAAGGTGGCTACCAGACCAGAGCTGTTCCCATGCTCTGATGTTATGAGATGGATTTTGCCCCACACAAACAACAACACAATGCTTATAGGAAATGTCGAAGGTTAGGGCTATTCTGCATTTAGCCCAGGATATGTGGCGCTGGCTTACCACCTGCCAGAGCCTCAAATATTCCTGTCAAATGATTGGTTGGATAACCTCAGGATGGATTTGGTGGAAACCCTGAAAAGAATGCTCTTGCCAGGAAAGCTCTATCGACACAGAGCAACTGAGGATTATGATACAGCGAGCTTAAGAGCTCCTTACAGATTTGTAGCTCTGATGCTAAACAGGATCTTTGGTAGAGCCAGTGGCAGACTCTTCAAATTTGAATGGGTCCCCATTATGTTCCATGTGGCGACCCAAGGAACAATATTCAACTGGGCCAGCCTCGTATCAAGTAGTCTCTCTTCTTGCGTAGCTGCAACCTTGGGAGGAGGAGAAGCCTGGAAGAAATCTGAATTCTATATGAGTTCCCTTTTGATAGACTGCATACTATGCAACCAGCCTTTCCCCGGCCTCAAGTGTGCCTGGGACAGGGAGAGAATGCCTGTATATGCAGCTTACAAACCATTGTGGGCTCATCAGTACCACAGTTATTACAGAGAAATATGTGAGCATTTCATTATGCCACTATACACGCTTATCTTCCGGAAGGAATGTGACTGCATGTCGAAAGATTCTATGCAGGTAATAGAGGAGTATGGAGATTATTTCTTAACCCACAATGGTATGTATCTTAGAATGTATGGAGGCTCGAAGACACCTTATCTGCTGCCAAAGTATGCAATGGATTATATAATCCATAAAGAGGCGGTCAGACAAGTGTTCATTGACGTAGTTGGTCATTTCCTGTTCCAGCATAAGAAGGCTGCATATCCCCCTTTACCTTTCAAGTTAGGTAGCTACAGATTCGCCAATGTAAAACAAGCTGCCAAATTCATAGAGGAACTAGGAAAGTTCCACTTTGGGGAGATGCCTTTCCGGTGCAATGACACTCATGGTAAAGTGGCTGAGCACTGCAAGAAGCATAAAGTGTTCTTTGAATATACCCATAATTATGATAAGGAAGAATCCGTCTTCAGGAATGCCCCAAACATGACGGCTCTCAGCAGATGATTCAAACCAAAGAACCCCACCAAAGGTGGAAAAGGGGCAGAGCAAGCCAAAGCTGAACAAGCCAGAGCTGAAGAAGGAGCCAAAAGGACAAGGGAGGAATCTCAGAGGCTGCAGAGTGGCTATAGAAGGGAGAAGAAGAGAAAAGGAAAGCTGCCCAGGAAGCAGCTGAGCTAGCAAAAGAAGCAGCCATAGAAACAGAAGAGGCAGCTAGGCAAGCAGCCGAAGAAGCACAGAGAAAACTAAATGAAGAGCTCCAAGGGCAGGAGGCTGAAAAGATAAAGTTAACACAACAGTCAGCCTCTGAAACACCCACAGGGTAGAGTCAGGAAGAGGAAAACCCTGAGGTGCAAATCCTTCAAGTACCTACTGCTAGCACTCCTGTAACCACTATGCTCCAAGTAGTGCCGTTTGTCCAGAAGAAGGGAGAAGAAGTCCCTGATTTCAGTACTTTATATTATGACATGACCACTAAAAGAATAATGAGGAGGATGAAAAAGAAGGTGGAGGCGAAAGATCTATCAGGGAAAATGGTCACAGATACAGCAGTCATGCTAGGGATAGACAAAGATCCTATGTTCACGATAAAAGCCGGGGCTGCACTAATTGACGCCTCCGCTGATAACATAAAAAAGGTGATGATTGAATTAGAGTCAGCTAAGAAGACCACTACCTAGCTAAAGGACACACTGAGACAAGAAAGAGGAGAGGGTAGCAGACTTAAGAGGAAGTATGAACATGTGCTAAGGGAAATGGAATCCACAAAGGGTGAAATCCATGTCCTTCAGGCGGAGATCCAAGCCAAGAGAACATCACAAGAGGCTCTAGAAAAGGTGCAACAGGAAGTTCAAGATCTGAAGAATGAGAAGGAACAATTGAGTGCAAAGGTGGAGGACCTAGAGGCACAACAGACTATCATCTATGAGTCCAATACTGAATACACCAAAGAACTGAAAGAGCAGCTGGCTTCTCTGACTACTGAACTGGAGACAACAAAGGAACAACAAGTCGATCTGCAACCATTTAAAGAGTATATCCTAGTGCAAAAGGCTAAAATGCTGCAGCTGCAGACTGCTTTGGAAGAAGAAAGATGCAAAGTTCTTCAGATGGACAACAGGTTAGAGGAGATCATAGAAACTTCTTCCTATTTCATAGACAGGTCCCAAGAGGTTCTTGAGGTCTTGAATGCCAGAGTGGCAAGACCAGAAGATGATGCCGAGATTCCAGGAGAATTACCAGCCAAAGATCATCAAACCCTCAGGAGAGATCACAGCCTAGTAGAGTTTGCCATCAGCACTGTTGAAGACTTTAAGAAGGCTATCCGAAGGACACAGGTAGCATGCTCAGAATATTTTAAAAGGTTCCTTAATGCATACAACCGCTGCCAGACAGAGGCTGAACTTAGGTTTGAAGAGCTCCCAGATCATGACACGTTTGTGGACATATTGCAGAAACGGCATCAAGATGTAGAGGCCAGGACGCAGCAGATTCAATCCATTGATGCCATGTTACTGAAGAACGAAGTGGGCCACACAGCCATTAGCATACAAATTCTAGAAGACCAGCTTCGGTTGAGCCCAGCAAGGATCGAGGCCATCAGGAACCAAGTTGACAAGTTTGAAATTAACATCCAGTTCCTAGAGCAGTGTGCTTTTGAAGGCCTCGCTGCTGAAGCAGCATTGTGGAAAAAATTCTTTGAAAACCAAGTAGGATCTACCTCATAGATGACCGGTCAAATTTTATTAATGTAATATTTTTGTAAAAGTTTTGAGAAATGAAGCATTGGGGAAGCAAAAGGTTGGGAAGCCCAAAGGTCACTTTGAGCAACCCAACCATTTTGACCTTTTGTATAAAAGTAGGAAGTGTAGAAGCAAAAGGGGATTTTTTCCCCAGTAAGACTGGAAGGTTGTTGTAAGAAGAACTATTTCCTTTTGCAATAAAAATTACAGTTTGCCTGTTGAAAGAAGATCGGTGGGATTTCAAATGTTTTGCCATGGATGGTCGAAAGATGAACTACTTTGTTTTTCAGCATTATATCTGTGAATCGTGAGATCGTTCTAACTTTATGACCTATGTCTTTGTTTAATGATTTCTAATTTATTTTATGAAATAACCACCATGAGTAATGTATGCTGATCATAAATAGTTAGCTATCTGGTTGTGAAATATTTTTCATTGTTCATACGTGTGAAAGTTAATGTCAGCTATCTGTAATTGCTTTTATTATGTGTGCACATCCACATTACTCATACATATTAATTACAAATTGGATTCCTGGGGATAGGATAGATAGATAGGTAGGTAGGCATATAGATAAGTAGTTTGTTTATCTCATTCCTGCATGTGTGATTCAGATGCATGGCGAGCCTAAGACGAGAGGTAAGAACCTGCGCATCACATTGTGAATGCTCTTTGCATCCTTCACCATCCTGCATGATTAATTAGATACTTGCATTTCTTATTTAAGTTAAAATACAAATTCCGATGGACCGGGCCGCAACCGGTAAACCCTTGTTGTTACTTTGACCTACGGTAGCCAGACCGTAAAACCGGACGGATTCCCTATACCAAACAGTCAATGGGCTAGTTGGGAATGTTGATTGGGGAGAATCCCTTACTGTTGTCGCCTGCGAATTTCCAGGCCCCAACACAACCCTAGTTCCCCACAATTGTAGGGAATTTAACCCTTGAACAATAAGGAGGGTTACCCTCTATGACTTTACATGACTTGATTACATTATTGATTCTCCCGATAGGAACATCGGGGTATGACATAACTTGATTACATTACTGATAATCCTGATAGAAACATCGGGGTACAATACATAAGACATACAAATGAATACATTCTAAAGTTATAAATACATCAACACTCCCTCTTAACTAGGAAGGTATTCTCTCAACACAATTCATCAGCACAAGTCTTCGTCACTAGATCATCATCAATTTTGGATCATCATCACTATATCATCATCAAGTCCACCATCATCAAGTCTGGATCATCACTGCTTCTACTATCTCGAACAAATGGTGCTATCTCTCAATTCTACTCGTCACAGGAAGTTCTATAGAGCCAACCCTTTTTCATGTTGGTTGTAGGCCTAGCCTCCATGTAGGTCTTATTCTTATTCAATGCTTACATTCGACCATGGGAGGCCCAACCTGCCACTATGTCGGAAAGGCCCACTCAACACTTATATCTGACCATGGGAGGCCCAGCCTGCCACCATGTCAGAATGACATGCCCAACACTCACATATGACATCATCATGTCAGAAATTCCCAACACTCACATATGACCTCATCATGTTAGAAAGGCTCATCTAACCACATCATGTCAAAAAGGCCCAACACTCACATATGACCTCATCATGTCAGAAAGGCTCCTCCAACACTCATATCTGACCACATCATGTCAGAAAGGCCTAGCACTCACATCTGACCTCATCATGTAAGAAAGGATAAGCACTTACATCTGATCATGGGAGGCTCAGCCTGCCACCATGTCTAAAAGGCTTAGCACTCACATTTGACCATGGGAGGCCTAGCCTGCCACCATGTTGAAAAGTATCCGCACTTACATCTAACTATGAGAGGCACAACCTACCACCATGTTGGAAAGGCTCTGTACTTACATCTGACCATGGGAGGCCTAGCCTGCTACCATGTCAGAAAGGCTCTGCACTTACATCTGACCATGGGAGGAACCAATCCTACCATGTCAGAAAGGCTCTTGGACTCATCACTTCCCTTTGGAGGGAACCTTGATCTAGAGAACACCAAGTTTCTCCCTGAAGTACTCAAACTTCACTCTAGCTAATGGTTTTCTCAACACATCAGCTATCTTCTCATCCGTTGCAACATATTGGAGCTTTAGTGCTCCTCTCTGCACCATATCCCTGATATAGTGATATTTGATCTCGATATGCTTCGACTTGTCATGGAACACAGGGTTCTTTGACAACTTCACACAACTATGGTTGTCGCAATATATGCAAGTAGCATCCAACTAGAGATCAAACAAATCAGATAGTAGCTTCCTCAACCACACTACCTCACAGCTAGCCAAACAACCTACAACATACTCTGCTTTGCGTGTACTCAGTTCCACACATGATTGCTTCCTGCTAAACCAAGAGATCACACCTGATCCCATATTGAAGTAGCACCCTGAAGTGCTCTTCCTATCAATGGAACTTCCTGCCCAATCTGAATCCACATAACCTTCCAGGTTAATCTTCTAATTCACCTCATACTTGAGCCCATAATCAACTATACCCTTCAGGTACCTCAGAATATGCTTTGCAACAATTAGGTGAACATGTCTCAGATTTGTTAAGAACTGGATCAATGTGTTCACAACAAAGAAAATGTCTGGTCTCGTATTCATTAGGTACATCAAGGACCCTATCATCTGACGATACATCGTAGCATCGACCGAATCTGATGAAGCATCACTCAATAGCTTCATATTTGATGCCATATGTGTGGTCATGGTCTTGTAGTCCATCATCCTGAACCTCTTCAAGATCTCTACCACATACTTCCCTTGTCCCAAGGAGATTCAATCCACATTCTGCCACACCTCCATGCCTAGAAAGTAATGCATCATCCCCAAGTCCTTCATCTCGAACTCAGTAGCCAACTTCCTCTTTGTGTTTGCAATCAACCCATCTACACCTGTTAGAAACAGGTCATCTACATATAGTAGGAGCATCACTGGGTTCCCTTCTTCAACCTTGTAGTAAATGTTGGAATCCGCTTTACTCTTGGTAAATCCCAAACTAGTCAGGAATATTTCAATTATGCCGTACCATGTCCTGGGTTCTTGTTTTAAACCGTACAAGGCTTTCTTCAATTTACACACATGAGTCTCCCTGTCATGTGTCTCAAAACTGAGTGGCTGCTCCACATACACTTCCTCTTCTACTACACCATTCGAGAAAGAAATCTTAACATCCATCTGGTGTACCTTCCATTTCATTACTGCAGCCAAAGAAAGTACTGATTTGATGGAAGTGTATCTGGATACAGGTGCAAAAGTCTCTTCATAATATATCCCTTCTTTTTGGGAGAAGCCATGAGCCAAAAATATTGTTTTATATTTATCTATGCTACCATCTGCAACATGCTTAATCTTGTAGATCCACTTGGAAGTCAAACAGACTTCCCCTCTGGTCTTGGAACAACATCCCAAACATCATTCTTCATGATCGACTGATACTCCTGGATCATAGCATCCTTCCATTCTTTCTTCTCTGCCGCTTGTTCATAGTTGGAAGGTTATTTATTAATGATGTCACATAATAGGGCTACATATCCAGAGTAGGACCTAGTTATATTCCTTTCTCCATGCATTTCTTCTGGAGCCCCATATTTCTCTGCACCTTGGATATCCTCTTGTACCCATGCAGGTTTCCTCTTTTGAGGATTCTTCTCCTGAGGTGGATCTACAGATTCCTGGGGTTCTTCCATTTCTCGATCTTCTTCTGGAATTGCTTCATCCATGGTTGTATCTCTGATCCTGGGTATTTCAGGATCTTCAACTAGTCTCTTCCTGGACTTGTTGTAAGCTATGTCTTCATCAAATGTTACATCTCTGCTAATGTCGATCTTCTTGAATCTTGGGAATTATATTCTGTAAGCCTTCGAGCTTTCATAATATCCCACAAATATACCCTTTTTCCCTAAAGGATATAACTTTGTCCTCTTTTCTTTAGGAATGTGTATGTATACTCGACAACCAAATATTCTGAGATGATTGACTTCTGGTTTCTTGCCAAAAAATACTTCTTCAGGTGTCTTCTTCTTGAGTACTCTGTGTGGAGTACGGTTCTGTACATACACAGCTGTCCTAGCAGCTTCTGCCCATATATGCATAGGAGATCTTGATCATGAAGCATTGCCTTTGCTGCTTCCATGATCATTCTATTCTTCCTTTCTGCAACCCCATTTTGTTGTTGATTATATGGAGTGGTCAACTCCCTTAATCCCTGAATCTTTGCATAATTCCTTGAATTCATTTGATGTGAATTCTCCGCCATTGTCTAATCGAAAAATATTGATCTTCTTCTCTGTGTGGTTCTCGATCAAAGGTTTGAATTCCTTGAACTTGTTGAATACTTCATCCTTGTTCTTCATGAATTATATCCATGTCTTCCTAGAAAAATCATAAATGAAAGAAACATAGTATACATACCTGCTTAATGAACTGGATGACATTGGACCGCATACATTGGAGTGAATGATTTCCAAGATTCCTTTAGCCTTGCTTTTGCTACTTGGAAATATCTTATTTCTGTTCTTTCCTTTCGCACATCCCTTGCAAAATCCTTCATGTTTTGCTTGCATTTCTGGAAGACCTTCAACAACTTTGCTTGCAAGTGATAGTGCCCTATAGTGCACATGTGCAGGTCTTCTGTGCCAAAGTTCATTTGGCTCTATCGAGTCATGGACCAAAGCTTGTTTTGGTTGGCCCTTTAATTTGTATATACCTCCCTCTTGCTCTCCAATTACTACTGCATCGTCAATAGTCTTTATTTTTGGCCACATGAGAACTTGGCCATCTATAAATGCAACCCTCATGCCTTTTGCATCCAATGCAGAGATGGAGAGAAGGTTCTTCTTTAGTCCTGGTATAAATAGGACATCCTTCATTTTCATAGACTTTCTAGAGTCTAGTTTGTAGGAGGATTCATGACTACCTTTTATAGGATACTGGTAGTCATCCCCAAGTTTCACCTTGTGGGGTGATTCATGTTTAGATAGTTTCACAAAGGATTCCTTGAATCCTATCATGTGTTTGGAAGCCCCATTGTCAATAAGACAATCATTACTTCCATGTGTGGTAGTTCCTGTGAGGGCAGAGATCAAAACACATTCTTCATCACTTGAAGAATCATCATTTTCTTGTTTGATTCTCTTCTTAGAAGGCTCATCATCCTTTGCAACATGAGCATGATGTATTTTCTTGTTTCCCTTACTCTTGTGAGATTTATCTTTGTTTCTAGGACAATCTCTTGCAAAGTGTCCTCTTTCATCACATGTAAAACATATGAACTTAGACAAATCTTTGTTATATTTTCTAAGGTTATTTCTATGGCAAGTGTGCTTACCTTTGTGATAGTCTGTTATGATTTTCTTGGATTTTACTGTGAGAGCTTGATCTTCACTTCCCATATTTTTTTCTTGAGCTAAAATTTAAGCTTCTTCTTGTGAGCATTCTTCCCACAATCTGCTAAACTTGAATAGCTTCTTTCTGGCACAGATCCCTTGAATGAAAGAGTCCCATGCCCTAGGGAGACCATTCAAGGTGGCCATCACAATTTCTGCATTCTCTACCTCTTCATCTACTGCTTCAATCTATTCCTTGATCCGAGATACCCTTGTAAAGTAAGAATGTATAGTCTCCACATTCTGAATCTTTACATTCTTCAATTGAGTTCTCAGAGTCATCTTTTGGTTTATGTTCTTCCCTTCAAATAACTTGGTCAGGGCATCAAAGATCTCTTTAGGTGTCTTTAGGGAGGACACCTGAGGTATGAGGCGATATTTGATTGAATCAACAATAATCCTCTTAGCCATGACCAATTTCCTTTTGTGTAAGGTGTTAGCCTCATCTCCCTCTGGAATTGGAACCTCTACATTTATGTAGGAGTCCAATTCATTTTCTTCCAGGACCAGGGAGATCCTATACTACCAATCTTAGAAGTTGTCAGCCCCCTCATGCTTTTCATCAAGCTTGGTATGATGGGACATCTTAAAAGAGAACCTCAAATGGAAATACAAAATATTTATGTCTGACCAGTTTAAGATGTTTGAATTGGATCTAGAGCTAGATTTTTGGTTCAGGAGAAGATTAGGGTTTGACTTTCCCGGAGTTCTACCCAACCAAAAACTTTGAGTTTGATCTATAAACTTTGATTTTGGGGAGGAGATCAATCCTAGCCTGGGCTCACTCAAAAATTCCACTTCTGTGGAAATCCCTAATTTCCCGCAGTAGTGTCGGGTCAAAAACTGAAAATGATCATATTCAGATTTGCTTCAGCAGAAAGATGCACCCTAGAGAGGAGAGTCATCCTAGCCTCCTTTTGCTGATAATCTATGGAGAGAGAGATCCAAAAAATAAGAAGCCCTAGCTTCAGCAGCTGCACAATGTCTTCTTCTCAGGTTAGCTCTGATACCATGTTAGATTTTTATCATTTAAGCTATATGATCTTAGGATCTTATTTGAGAGAATAACAAGCACAACAATCAATCACAAGAGATAATGAACAAAAATATTTTCCTTGGGGAAACCATAAAGGATAAAACCATGCAACTTCCTCAAAGATAGAATGAGCACCAAAAGTAAAACCCAACGATGCAAATATGATCTCTTGACAACATTTGTCTCTCTCTCTTGTCCCAGCTTCTTCTCTCTCTCTCAGTTATGCACCACAACTGAGTGTGAGTGACTGTGTGATAAATAGAGAGGCTCAATATCTATTGATACTAGTTTCCAAATTGACATTAACTCACCAGGGCCGACTTCTCTAGGAGAGTCTAACAACCCTAGTGCCCCACAACTACGGGGACTTTAACCCTTGAACAATAAGGAGGGTTACCCTCTATGACTTTACATGACTTGATTACATTATTTATTCTCTCGATAGGAACATCGTGGTATCAAATAACTTGATTACATTACTGATACTCCTGATAGGAACATCAGGGTACAATACATAAGAAATACAAGTGAATACGTTCCGAAGTTATAAATACATCAACAAGTACTAGTCTAAGAAAGGAAAAAAACTTAAAATTCCAAGGAGGGGCCCTAAAATGTAAACTTTTTTGGAGAGGTGGTTGCAGCAGCAACATGACCTTGTATCTCTAGAGATTCTTCCATGATATCTTCATCATACTCATCATGCAATACGGAAGCATTTTGCATAGAGGATTCTTTTGTAGATATTCAACATACAATGAGCCTGGGTTATCACTCTTGGTTGTGCTCCTCAAGAAGAGTTGAAGAAGTTGTTCAACCCACTCTACCCTAGATTGGTAAGCCCTTAATGATACATATCAACAAGACCGAAGAATGTAGGTGGATAGGTATGAATTTCATCCCTCAGTTTCATAATATTTATTGTTTATCTTTTCATTTGAAGCATGAAGGTATGAATTATATAGCTGACAATTTCAAAACTTCAAGAATTATTGGGGTTAATAACATGATTGTGAAAAGTATAAGCAAGGTACTTGTATTCCCAAATAAATGTTTTACTAAATGCAGAGACATGTTGAAGGTCATTGTAATCTCCCTTTTTGAAATTTTATTAAATGACCATTTTTTTCACTTTTTTCTCTATTTGGACCTTTGACTAGTTTTGATGTCTAGGTCTCCAAATTGGTCCAAATGCTCCCAAATATTCACAGAAAGTATATGAATGATATTAAGGTTTGAATCTGATGTTCATGGAAGGTTTATGAATCTCTAAAGGATTCCTCAAACTTTTTAAAGATTCTGGTCGAGGTAGGAGTTGTGGCTAGTAATTTGGGGTTCTAATTCCCCCACAATGAATATTGAAAATGGATTCCAAAATGGACTCAAGCCAACTCAAATTTATGAATGGAAGTATGGGACATGTAAATTACATCAATATTAACTCATATGCATCAGCATTTAACTTTTAATGTCTGCTATAACTCCCTTAAATCATATGCAAAAGACTAGTTTCAACCTTGGGGGAAATGATAGGAAAACTTCTCCAAATGCTACGAAACTCAACAAAATAAGTCCAAATGTTTATGTACTGAAAATTAAACTCATATAATCCATAAATAACAGTCCATTTATCCATAAACCATCAATATTTTACTTATCCATTCGAGTCTATCAATATTATATTGGTTCACAACAAGGTAGTGGGGAAATGACACTATTTCTTCATTGTTTAACATTTATACATGAAATATTTTGGGTATTTAGACCTGATATTATTATGAAACTTAAATATATAAATGAAATTCCATTAATCCATAAACCATAATTATTTTAATCATCCATTCGAATCCATCAACACCAAATTGGTTCACAACAAGATAATGGGGGAAATGGCACTATTTCTTCATTGATTAACATTTTTACATGAAATGTTTCAGTATTTCGACCTGAGAGTATTCTGAACTTTAAATAAATAAATAAAATTCCATTAATCCATAAACCATCAGTAGTTTACTTATCCATTCGAATCCAAAAACACCAAATTGGTTCACAATAAGATAGTGGGGAAATGACACTATTTCTTCATTGATTAACATTTTTGCATGAAATCTTTCAGTATTTCGACCTGCGAGTCTTCTGAACTTGAAATATAGAGAATTTACATCAAAACATAAAATAATGGGTCATGAGAAGCTCCCACAAAGAAATCAATAGCTCACCAAATGCACCTCAATCCAAAAGAGCAAGAATATGCTGAGAAAACTTGGAATAGATGAAAGAACAAGCTGATCTTGTAGTGTCCACGAGATTCCGTCTAGATTGCACATGTAACTTATGAATCCATTAAAGCTCCATGAAATACCTCAAATGATTGAAATTTCCTATCTTGGTTGATTCCTATATTTTATAAACATCCTTAGCCTTCTAAGGTTACCAATCCATCCCCAAACTCAAGCCAATTCGAATTAGGGTGTGTGCTCTTGATTTTCCATGTGTTCTCCGTTTCCTAGCCTTCCATCTTCCCATAATTTGAGTAGGAACCCATTGATATTCCCAAACTCACATGATCACCCTCTTGGATGCTCTATTTCAACCTGACATGTCAGATATGTCAGATTTCAGCCTTTAGATCTGATTTGTGTCATAGGTGTCATAGCATCTTCATCATTGTTGTCATAGAGCTAGGGAGTCTAGTCCAAGTGTCTCACTAGATCCAAAATGACTCTTCCTCTCGCATGTAAGTTGAATTTCCTTCCAAATTTGACCTATGATGCATATGGTAGAGTGTATTAGCCTTCTAACTCATCCAATAACATTTAGGCTTCCCATGGATTCAAAATTGCAAGAGGAGGATGCCATGTGGCATAGAAAATCTAGCTTGTGTGGGTCCCACATACTTCATGTGTCTTCATGATCAATTGCCACTTTTCTTTTCCCTTTTATTTATATACTTAGCTCCTTTATTAAATATGTATGCCATTCTAATGTTCAAACATCATTTATTGTCCCCCTTATTCCGAATCACAAAGCTCCCACCACCAACCTAGGAAGGTAGTATTTTTCCTCCATGGAAATTATTTGACCCTTAGCATCAATTTGACAAACTCTCATGAATATGGAAAATGTGATTAGGCCATTGTGACCAATGAAAAATTTGGGACATGACAGTCATGTATGAATATTTGTGAGATACGACTCTACGAATAACCTCCAAAGTTCAAGATTTATGGGCGAATTTCAGGAAGAATTTTTTCTTAGAAGAGTTGTATGATGGAGGTGTGCCATTCATATGTCCACTAGAAGCATGGATCAATGAATCTTGTCAAAGAAATGGTTCTCCATGGCATCGATTTCAAGTATTCCAGGTTCTTAAGAAGGTTCAGTTTCCCACACTCATCCAAATGAAGATCCTGATACAAACTCAACATATCATCAATGATGTATTATCATGTATTAAATTAAAGGACAAAGTTAAGATATCAAGTATGAATTTCTTACTCAGATGGTTACATTTGTGGTGCGATTTCACCTAGCCTACTTTGAATATGCCAGGTTTAGGGTAGGTAGGGTTAGTTGCATTAGGCATTTTTCTGTGCATTGCATTTGATGTCTTTTCATTTTCTAGTTAGTTTTTATTGTTCTTAGTTTGTTTCCCTACCTTGGGCTATATTTTATTATTATTTTCTTTTAATTTTTAGTTGACATTTTATAATTTCCAATTGACTTATTTTAAGGCATGTAGGCCTGGATATTTTAAAAAGTGAGTGTGAGATGATATAAATAGATCTTCTCTCTTTCATTTTAGAGACAAATCTGTTGGGATAATACACTATGCACTTGTTTTACCCCTGTTAGGGTTTGTTTGGATGGATGCACTCCTCTTAAAGAAGTTTTCTAGTTAATGCAAGCTATTTTTTTGTAATTATTTGGTGAATCTATGATTTTGGTGATGCTTTGATTTGTTGGATGAACACGAACACAAAGAGGTTAGGATTCTTACCTTTTTGTTTGGATGTTGGTGGATGTGCATGTTAAATTCTTAGTGGTAGCCCTCGAGCTGCACTTTTCCCTAGGATAGGCGATTACCTTCCTTCTTGTCACCTTAGAAAGTTGAGGCATGTCTCCTTGTGAGGGTTCCCTAGGGTTTCTCCTTAGTTTTTCTAGGCTAGTTGCTTGACCTAGGAACCCTTCCTCACTAGGTTAGCCATCCTCCCTAGAAGCCCTAGGTTGGGTAGGGATTTTTCTAGGGTAGGGTTTCCCTTGGTTTTCATAGTCAATAGGGTCAAATAGATTGTAGTTTACATGGTATATAAGGGTAATTATAGGTCTGCAATTTTATGTCAAAAACCCTAAAAATCAAAATTTTAATTTGTTGCACTTTTGGGCCTCCCTAAAATTTTGGCCACCCTCCCTACTAACTCTCCCTTGCATCTAAATCCCTAGAAACCCTCAGGCGAAATTATAGACAACCCTAAAACTACAAATAACACAAAAATCTCAAAAGCTTCACTAAAATCCCTAAAGAAGTCATAATTATGTCCTAAAATCCCAAGTTGCATTTTCCTTGCCCCTGGAACCATCTCCCTAGCTCCAAAAAAGCCTCGGGCCTACCCTTTACCATTCTCTACACTTGACAAGCCCTCTTCTACCCCTCGGTCACCTCTTTGCAAGGTGCTAGCATGCCTTCCCTTCCTCCCTTTCCACACTCTCATCCTCGATACTCTTTCCCTAAGGATGTTACAACTTGGATCTTGTAGGTGACAATCCTCTACCTTGCCTTAGTGCTTCCATTACAGTGGAAGCCCTCCCCCTCTGGTATTGTATTCTCTCCTTGGCATACACAGTAACGTAACAAATAATTAGTTCATATAAAATTCTGGTTTAATTGCTACAAGTAAGTGGATTGATCACCCTTTTTCCTTTCATGCATACAGTCTGCAATTTTATTCAGATTTGGTGCCACTTGTTTGGTAAATCTATGGTCAAACACACATAATTGTTCCTTATACTAAATCAAACACACAACTACTACTGCCATCATAAAATTGGCTTGCTTGTATGATACATACTGTTGTACTTGGTTTCACATTATAATTACTACTGTTTCCCATGCTGTATTCACACATAAAAGATCGTCCTTAACATATAATTGCTGCTGCATATTACTTATGATTCTGCTGCTATGTTTTGGGTACATACTACTGTACCTGTGCATGAAAATCGACGATAACACATGATAAATGATGTGCTTATTATATGATAATAATAATTTTTCCTTGAATTGTTATTGAACTTCATACTATCTCTCATAATACCGTGAGTAATGACTGAATAAATACTGATACACACGCCATTTTTTCACAGTCTGCATACAAACAAGGAATGTTAGTACTTTAATGCGTAGTTACACTTGTTCTTTGGTAAAGGATAATAGGAACTAAAACATCACTATATGGTTTTACTCATATAAACATTGTACCTCAGATTAGTTACATTTTGCAGTGCTGCTAATGACTGAATGCACTCTAGTGTAATCATGAAATAAATTGTAATAAGTGTTGCTGCGATGGTATTTTCATGATAATGGTTGTTTTACATATTTTATACTGCTGATTGGGGGGGTGACATACACCTAGAGTGACATTTATTGGTTTCCTTTATTGCAAAGGACATATATACACTGCTGAACTTAAGTTTGACGAATTCTTGTACTTGCACTTGATTACACATATGTTTTGTTGGATAACATTTGGACACATCATCACTATAACAAAAAAACTCTTATTCACCCTTTCAGATTCCATTAGGAATTGATCACTAACAATCTCAAAAGAGAACACTTTGTCTTAGTGTCTTTGCAGAATTGAAATAGGGCTCTCTGCTAGGAGGCTTAAGTTTCTGAAGTAGTTGGGGACTAGTGACTAAGGTGACAGTGGTCACTTTTCCCTCATACGCTTATTGGTGGCTTGCACTTCTATTTCAACCGATATTAGTACTTAACAATGTTAGTGCAATGTTTATTGTTGTTATGATGAGTAAGATGTACAAGTTCCAAGAAGGATGGACAAATGATACGGGACAAGTGAGATGAACATGTCCTCACTTAAATTATGAATGATTCAAGATTTTGGTTGTCCGAAATGCTTCTCTAATGGGGAGGTTTGATCCAGGAGGATATCCAAGATTGATCAAAATGAAAGTATTCAAAATGAGAATAGAAGCATGCAGATGTGTAGAGCTTGGCGAGAGATTTCTGGCAACATTCGTTTCATGTAAAATGGACAATTGACATGAAAGTTATTTAGTTCTGAACTTTCGACATAACAAGTAAAATTAGCAAAAAGGGGTGCCACGTTGCACCACTGTAAGGGTGACATGTGGTATGTATGATGTTGACGTGAACCACCTTAGAGCACCATGTTGAAGGTACAATCAGCAGGTATATGATGTGGCAATTCCATAGCTGGACACACGATCAAGATTTGTGACATGGCAGTGATGAGGTGGACCTTTGGAAAGTTAACAAATGGGCCAGTCAAGAGTTTCCACGTGGCATCCCTGTTGGCACCTAGTCGCACTATTTAACAAAATTTTAGGAGTTTGGGAGGATGAAACCCTCGACCTCTATTCCGCTCGCATCTCCACATTGCTCTGCTAACCATTTCTCCGGCCATTGGGTCTTAACAACTATAGGTGGCATGTTATATGCCCGCACCTCCACACTGCTCTGCTAACCATCTCTCCGACCATTGGGTCTTAACGACTATAGGTGGCATGTTATATTTTATTTTGAATGGTTGGATAAATTTGAAAATGGGTCGGCCGAGGGCTAATCCCTTGGCCCTCATCTATTGTAATATTGTAACCAAATCATACCATTCCACCACAAACCTTATATCATGCCACATGACCATCATCATCCGTCCACAAACTAAGCACCAAACAACATTGCAACAAACCTTATATCATCCCACATGACCATCATCATCGGTACACAAACAACCGCCAAACAACATTGCAACAAAACCCCGTATTGTAGGGATATGTCCCCCATAGGTTTGATCCCGTGACCCCCCCCGCCCTCCAACTTTGTCAACCGATATAACCAACACACCAAAGCCGCCACATTTGATAGGATATACAATAATTTAGTGTTAATTTAGAATTTGGAGCCTATTTTATCCCAAAGAAGGGCGCGCTTCATTTTTGACCAAAATTTAAACAAAGTCATATTATTATATGGTTTTAAACTATATATGTTATATATTTTAGATTTTGTTTATTATTTTCAACAAATAAATGGATTATTTAGATAGATTTGACCATATTTTTATCCATTTTTAATGAATCTTTATCTCATTAACTTTGGGATCAAATATTTTTAATGGATCTTTATCCCATTAACTTTGGGATCTTTATCCCATTCAATTTGGGGATACGATATGGATCTTTGGGCTATTTAAACCATTGTAATTTACCATGATGGGGGCATTGGTAAATGTATTGAAGTTTTGGTGATACAATGCCAACGTTCTTTTGAAGGATTTTGTAAGTTGTTTTTCTCATTTGTAAGTGGATTTTCAACCACTCTTGAGAGATTGTGGAGAGTGAGAGGAATTCATTGTTGAAGCCTAAGTCTCTTTGTAGCAATTGAATGAGGCATTTTGTACATGTTCAAGCATTTTATCTTGAATACTTATAAGATCGATCCTCATTGGAGCTGTAACCAAAGATGTATCCCAAGAGGGGTGAAATCTGTTATCATCTACTATCTACAAATTTCATGGTTTGCATCTCTTTTATGTGTTTTATGTTCCTCAATAATGCTCTTTAATTTTTCCATTTAAATCCTTTTAATGAGTTTAAGCATTCAATTTTTCCACATGCAAATAATGGTTATAAAGATCCTGTCATTTTCAGATAAAATACAACTTCACCCGAACTCTATTTCCTTTGCAGGTTTGCCTCAATGCAACACCCATGGCATGTCTCTTGGTGAGGAGCGCTCAACCATAACCTTGTTGAATTTATTTATGTTAAATTCCATTAGCCAAATTTCCCAAGAGATAAGTGCATGCCACAAGTTTTTCTACATGCAACACTCATATTCTTCCTCCCGAGTCTGAATGCACTCATCGCACTAGTCCTCTCGACAAAGTATCCAGTCGCACTTCTCGAAAGAGTCTCACGTTGTAATAGGATCCTAACAAAGTATTCTTTTGAGGCTTCTTCTAAGACTCTCCAAGAGTGTGCCTCACCAAGTCTTCCATGGATTTCCCACACCAAATCTCTTGGAATGTATTTCTTTTGACTTCTTTAGAAGTCCATCAATCTTGCCTTAGACCTACACCCATGTCTTTTCCTAGATAAGACTTGCGCCCAACTTCTTGGGAGCCTCTCTGAGGAGGCATGCCACTTTTTGTGAATACCAATGAACCTATGCTATTTGTCTCTTATCTATGCCAAGGAAAGTGAGCCCATCCTACTGGGCGCCTCCCAAAGGGAGTGCGCTCCCCTTAGGAGTTAGAAAAATCTTCAAATATGAATTGGTTTCTCCCCAAATGACAAGTGAATCTTCCTTATTTATACATGCACCCAAGGAGGATCTGAATTGAATTCTTCCAAAAGTAATGTGGGATTCTCTTACCGAATCCTCAAAAGTTCCCAAGCGTGGGATTCATGCCCCCATCATTCATGCTTCCAACCCAAGTTGGATGCTGACCATCCCGTTTCTTGGTATTCTTGCTCGATTTTCACAACACACTCGTACTGGGTATGCTCATGGTTGTGTGCATACTTTTCCACTGCCATGCAAGGTTCCCACCCAACCTCACAATGGTTCTATCGATAGGTAAAGTGCCCATTCTCGCATTATCCTCCAATCGTATCTTCAACCAACGAGCTTCCTAAGTGGTCAAGAAGGAACCCCAAGATTCAACAAACACTAGGAGTGTTACACCCCCCCACTCCAAGTTATTAATTTCTTGACAACGTCTCAATGAACACTCAATTTTCCATGAAGCACTCTACCATGGTCGTCATTACCAATTACTATTGCAACCGAATCTTTCGAAGAATCCTCCAAAATTTTTAAGGCATTCCACCCTCCAACTTACTGCTGCCTTGGTAGTGTGTCATATCATCATGATATTGCCCTTTTATAGCCATCATGTCCCAAATTGATCGGGTATCTAATCCAATCGTCATGTCTGACTCCACAAGAATGAACTCCTCATGCCTAAGATAGACACATTTACTTTGCACTTTGATCATCATATGAAATTTTGCAAACAAAGGCAAGGTCACCACCTTCACCTCAAACCATCACAAAAGGGAATGTTGTCACCTCCATTATCTACTTCTTCCCCTTGAATTTCTCCTCAAGTCTTCAAGGTTCCCAATAAGTCACTGTCAACCTACCAAGCTCATGTGAAGTAGAAGGGCACACAACCTGTGGAAGGCTCTACGTCTTACACTTCCACCACACTACTATAATGCATCCCAAAGTCCACTTGGGTTGAGTTCCTGATCCACTCTTAAGTCCCAACACTAACCTACAATGAAGAGTGCATGCTGGTATGTTGCTAGTATTTGCAATATTTCAATCCAACACAACAATTCTACCATCCTTAATGATAAGGATCTCTTCCCATCCTTCAACCATCAAGCCACCACCACGACCTATCACGTCCACCATCCTCAATGTGGATAATAAAAAATCTAATCCTCATGACTTTCTACCCACAAGATCCCATCCAAATTATTCCTAGTAGGATGAGCAAGACAAAGAATCCATGTCATTCAAAAGACATTTCCACACCACTCCATGGTCGAATATTTGTTGCATCCATTGTGTTGCTAGGAAATGAACTACCTTGCTCCACCCAAGTAAGTGTTCTTTACTTCAGATGCACTACCATAGTCTTTTCTAAGGATAGAGTCACACCTCTTCCTTAAGCATGCCAACCACCACCCATGACTCAACACTTATATTGAAATGGGCATCTTCACTAGTGCCCAAGAATCCATTACTTGCTTCTCAGTAGTGGTCTATCCTTGGATCTTAACAATGACAAGGAGATGGTAGGTGGATAGCAAGGACACCTCCATCAAACAATATTATTGCTCCACTTGTGTCTTCCATGAAAATCATTAGCACAAGTGTCTTGTCCAACCATTTCCTTGACCATGCCACATCTTTCACATCTCTTTTAAGAGCTTATGTATACAACTTTCAAAATTTCACTTGGTAGGGTGGTATATCATGAGTCCAAGGTCCCGTCCACCCCACATCCTGCTTTGGATGTATCACATGGTGTGGGCACTCTTCTTATTCTTGTCCCATGACAAATACCATCATCTTGGGCTAGGATGACTCTTCCTGAGTTCCTTCCACAACCAGTTATGACTGCAATGATGTATCTCTCCCGACATCACTAGCATCTCCAAGCGACCCTTCCAGTAGTTCCCAAGAGTCAACTTTGTTGGCATCTTCCATTTTTATTTTTCTAAATTTCAGGAGAACTACGTCTCGGGCGCACTTATGCCAAAGCATGTAGTGTACTCGAAACACCTTTGTTGTGTATTGAGTGCACTGTGTTTCAGGAACCCTTCTTGTGCCACGTCTTGAGCGTCTGTGTGCCCCCTGAAAATACTTCACTTCTTGACTTCAATAAGTATGGAAAATCACCCTTTTTTCCTTCTACACTAAGTATTGACACAATCCAACTCTCCGACACACTTCCTTTTACCAACTGCTGCAAAGTCTCCACTTCTTAAGTGTGACAAGAAGTGCCCCATTCTACTAATCCAGTGCCCTGTCTGCAATATGGAATCTTTGAATTAGTGCATCTCATCCAACTCAATCGGTGCAATGTTTTGACTTCTCCTAATAGCCTATTGATTCTTCTATGCGTCGGGAACACCTCTTCCGAGTGCGTGTCAGGTTCTCCTTCCAAAACATGTTGTGTGCTAGACTTACTTCTGCTGGTACACCTCACCTAATGCCTTGCTATGGGTGCATTCCTTCCAAGTGCTTTCTCCTAATGTGTTACGTCTTGACACTCTTTTCGAGAAACTATCTTCCGACACTTAACTTTGGATACAAGCCTACTCAAGCCTGTGCTAGTGCGCTCATAGTGGAAATCTTGGTTATGCTTTAGGAACTATTTGTGCCAATCACACTACCTGTCGATGTGTATTGCCGATTATTATTTCATAAGTCTACCTGAATTCCCCAATAATATACTGAGATTCCACCTATTGTGTTGCAAAAACTACTCCCAACAGTCTACTTCACAACTTGTTTACATGCCAAACACACTTTTTCCAATTGCACTCTTCTTCTGATGTTTTACCCAGCACACTGTCGATGCTCCTGATAGTCTACCCAAGTATTTTTCGTTGGTTCACTCCGTCACACCAAGATATGGGTGAATTGTCAACTACTTGTTGCACTTTCTAATTCACCCGAATTTCTCTCTCACTAATTCGTGGTGAAGAGTACTTCTAACCAGATCTGATACAACCTCTTCAACAAAAGAGTGGTGAAGAGTTAGTTCACATCAAAGATCTGATACCGCCTATCATAGTGCTAAATATCTAACCCAAAATCAAAGATCCTTTCCATTCTTTAGACTATGTAACACTTCCCATGAACCAATCCTCATGGTGAGACTAAGCTAGGACATGTATTTGAAGACTACGCCTCTCAAATCACATTATTCTTTTGTTCTTAACACTTTGTAATTTTCTTAGTTCAACCATATCAAAGTTAACCCACAAACAACAACCACAACAAAGAACACAAGTTTTCCAAAGAGTACACCTCAACGGGGTGCGCCCAAATATATATGATAATGAAAATTGGTTAAAATAGAAGAAGAATACCACAACTTGGTAAATATTCAAGAGCATGCCCTCAACAAAAAAAAATCAAGTTACATCAATACAACTTCACCCAAACTTTGTTGTCTCTTTAGGTCTACCTCAATGCAACACCCATACCAAGTCTCTTGGCGAGGAGCGCTCCACCGTAAACTTGCCGAATATGTCTATGCTCAGCACCCTTAGCCAGCTCACCCAAGAAAGAAGTGCTTGTTGCAAGTAGTCTACACACAAATCTCAAACTTTTCTTATCGAGTCTCACTACACCCATCGCACTGTTGGCTCCTGAATTTACCCCTTTTTACCCTACTCTGTTTCATCCTTTTTCCCTATTTTGTCCCTATTTTGCATTTGAATCCTTATCTTTTCCATACCAACGTGCATGAATATCTTAGGTATAATTCATTATTTATTATTTCGTTTTATGCTTGGTTTTACTTATAATCATGGATTTTACCTTTTGTTGTGCTGATCTGCCTATGATTTAAGAAAAGGGTTCAGAATTACAATGTGGCTCAACTGCAACAACTTCTCATACTTCAGAATGACTCAATTGCAACAACTTATCATACCCCAAAATGGCTCAACTGCAACAACTTATCACAACTCTAGAGTTAATGCTGCTTGGCATTGACTACATGCTCAATGATCCGTTCAACATTAATGGAAAGGGAATCTTGGAGGCTCCTTCCCACATGCAACTGAAACTCCCAAAGAATGTTCCGCATTCAACTGAGCATGTCAGTTTGTGCAACAACTTGAAGTAAAGTCCGTTTATTCCCGAGCTTATCTTGTGCAAAGAATTGATGGCTTCAACGATTATGATTTAATTCAATAACTTGAATATCGAATATTTTCATGGCTGCTCAAAATTTATGTAACTGGACAACTTCACTCTTGTATAAGTTCATGAAGACAGGGAGAGCAAGGGGTTCTCAATTTGTAAGAGATATAGTAGAGTGACTGTAATTGTAACTGCAAATTTATCAAGTTAATAAAGGAGTGGCAATTCCCAATTTTTTTTTTATGTTGTACACTTTGTGAGCTTTCAACATCATCTCTGTTTGAAGGCCAGGGCCTGCCTTCTAATAGAGTTGCTGGTAGTTTCTATGTTTTAGTTTATTTTATTTCTGTTTAGTGTGGAATTCCAGTTTGATACATTTATATGGTTAGCTACAACTGTATTCATTCAGAGATTTCATTATTTGGTTTTCCTTTGGCTAACTGTAGGTGGTGTTGTGTGACAGTCGACCGTGTAGTTAATATTTTCCTTTATGCAGAAGTGTGTTAATAGCTGTTACAAAATCGCTCAGCTCCTGTGTTGTGTGTTATTTATTTTTCTAGAGTTTTCCTGAATAGATAGGTCACTTGATTTGATGAATTTTCTACTTAATTAATGACTAGAGATCCTTCTGATTTGGTAATTTAGACTTCCATTTTCTGCAAAAGTAATTCTAGGTGGATTTCTCTTTAGATCATAAACCTTGATACTAGTATGCTAGGAAATACAAGTTATTTTAAATTTCTATATGGATAATATTACTTTGATTTCTTACAGGGAGCTAAGTTGGCTGAGTAGTGATTAGAATTGAATGATTTGCATTTTACTTATCAACTACTGAAAATGTTTATGCATATACTTTGTTAATTTCCTTTGAAATATTGAACACTCTGCTTGTTAATAAATTAATAGGTATATATAGTGGCCAACATTTTGGCGCCGTTTCCAGGGAAGGTAATTGATAGGCATAGTTAGTAGTTGAATTGGTTCATTTTCTTTTGTAGTCCTGATTCTCAGGTGAAGGAGCGATACGACGTAGTGAATAGCTGCACATCCTTCAATAGACCGAATGGGTTCCTTACCCGAGGATCAAGAATGATTTTTAATCTTGCAAGATTTATAGGTTTGCATGAATACAAGAAGAACTCAACGGGATATTCCCATAACCACCCAAAACACTAACTTGGTAGGTGGAAGAGGTCATGGATGTATCCCACGCTAAGGTAGAAAGACATTCGTTGACAAATTAATTGCCATGGTTAATTCTTCTATTGGGGTTCGAAATCAAGGACCATCATCTGTGAGAAGAAGCCTTGTTTATCCTAGGCTAGAAGCATCAGTTTCAACTATGGAGAGAACAGTTGGAGCTACGACACTAGCTGGTGTCCCTATGGAAGGAACTCCAGGAGATAGGGGTAGTTCTGTGGGATTAAGTGGACCAGAGGAGGTTTATCAAATCAACGGAGAGGAAGTTACAAAAGAGGAGTGGTTATAGTTTTGACAGAAGTTGAAGATCATAAGAATATAGAAAATACAAAGGAAGAGATAATCATGAATAATGAGCGTCACCATGACGATCATGAAGAAGAAGTAGGAGACAATCATAACGATAATGGAGACCTCCATCACGAGGAGACACTCGATACACTCCAGTTCCCTATTCAGAAACCATTTGGACAGGCCCCCATGAAGAATATTTCACCCTTGGTGTTACCTCACTTTCATGGGAAGTCCACAGAGGATCCATATGAATTCCTTTGAGTTCGACATTCTTCATCGAAGTTATGACTACACCTCCAGTGAGTAGAAGCTGAAACTATTTCCTTCTACCTTGAAGGATAATTCCTTACGTTGGTTTATGAGTTTGGGTGGCGAAACTGTTGCAACTTGGGAGTAGATGTGTTGAAATATTGTAATTTCAAAGGATATTCTAAATGTATTTTACTGATGTAACCCAAGGGATATGTTATTATTCCTCTGACGGGGTGTTACTATTGTATTTGGTCATCATAGAGTCACGAGGTAAATCCTCCACTTGTGTCGAGTCTTTAGTACCCTAATAAATATTATAATATATTGTTTTTGAGTATTCCTAGGTGAAGTCAGCCCAGACAGTTTATTGGGGCCAACTTGTCTAGTGCAAAAGTCAATTGACACATCTGTATAAATAGAGGAGTTGTGGTTCTTATTTGAACACACACTCACTCACTTGTGTAGCGCATAGGAGAGAAAGAAAGACAGAACAGAAGGAGGATAACAACTGCTTTTGGGGTTGTCTTTTATACATCTTATACATAGGAAGTTTTTGCTGGGTTTCTTCCCCTTGAGGGTTTCCCAAAATAAATTATGTGTCTATCTTGTGATTATGTTTCTATCAATGATTCTTGATATGTTGCTGTGGTTTCTGAATTGAATAATATTGAATCTAGTCTAGAATATGAAAACTTAACATGGTATTAGAGCTAACCTAATTAGAGCAACTTTCACAAGGTGAAATTCTCCCTCCTCCCTCTCCGGAAGAAATTAGGGTTTTTGCAAAAAGTTGGAGGATTGAAGATCTAATTGCATAGAAAGTTTCTCCCTCCAAGAGCGCATCTATTGAGCGCTAGATCAAAATTTTTGGGTGGCTATATCTTTGGGATAGCCAAACCCTATTTTGGAAGTGAACCAGAAAAACTGCAGTGAAACCGAACCAAAAAAGCTGCAGTGTTGCAACTTTTTAAGTAGGATTTGAATATTGAAAATTAAGGATCTCCAGAAAGTAGTTGGATCAACAAAATCGCCTCCTCTAAGCGCATCTATTGGTAAGGTCAATCTCCTGTTTTGAAAAATTTCATTTTTGAGTGACTTACTGGTCAAGATGGCCCCAAGCACTAAGCTTGAGGACAAATTGGAAGGCCTAGAAAAATTCATGCCTTGAAAGCATAGGATTGGCTTCATCCTAAGAGAGAATGGTCTTGAGAAATATATCAAGAATGACATTGTAGAACTTGAAGAAGCTGAAGCTAAGGAGAAGCATGAACAATACCTAATCAAGGCAATGAGGATCATTGTTGATTCCATTAAGGATCACTTGATCCCTCAAGTGTGATCTGAGAAGACACTTAAGCAAATGTATGATGCACTTTCTAGAATGTATGAAGGAATGAACATCAATAGAAAGATGAATCTAAGAACTCAATTGAAGGGAACCAATATGAGCAAAGGAGAATACATTCAAGATTACTTCATAAGGATCTCACAGATCAAGGAGAAACTAAGTGCTATTAGAGATACCCTTGATGAGGATGGATTGGTTATGACTGCTCTCAATGGCCTCACGAGAGCTTGGGACTCATTCATACAAACTCTGTGTGCCATAACAGAAAGTATGATGTTTGACATAGTATGGGAAGCTTGCATACAAGAAGAAGCTAGAGTAGCCAATAGAGAAACTCTTCTTACAGAAGATGATCATGCTCTAGCTACCCATACTAAGGAAAAAAAACAATCAAACTTTAAGAAGAGTAGTCATAAGCCTTCAAAGAAGAAATTCCAGAAGAGGAAGAAGAAGGATTACTCAAAGTATCAATGCTACAACTATCATAAGATAGGACATCTTGCTAGAGAATGTCCATCACCAAAGAAAAAAAAAAGAAAAAGACATCATGCTCATCTAGCTAAAGATGAGAATGAAGGAAGACCTCGAAAGAAAACTAGAGGTGAAGATGTAGAAGATACATGGCTTATTGATAGTGGTGCCTCTAAGCACATGACATGAAAGAAGACAACTCTGTCAAATCTTGAAGAGAAGAGTTCTCCCCAGAAGGTATCATTGGGAGATGACTATCAATATCCCATCAAAGGTATTGGTGAATCAAGATACAAACTCGAATCTGGGGCCTCCATGAAGATGAAGGAAGTACTGTATGTACCAGGTTTGAAAAAGAACCTATTCTCCATCTCAACTCTAGACAAGAAAGGATATAGAGTTGCTTTCATAGATGGACAAGTACTAATGTGGTCCATAAGGATGACACTTGAAGATTCAACAGTCATTGGAGAAGAAGAAGGAGGATTGTACAAGCTCAAAGGACATCCAGAGACATCCCTTGTCCATGAGACTACCAAATCAAGTGAATTGTGGCATAGGAGACTTGCTCACATCAACTACAAATAATTTCCCTATGTGAGAAAGGTGGTAACATGGTTACCATATCTAAAGATCGAACATGAGGGAACCTGCAAGGGATGTGCACAAGGAAAGAACATCAAGAATCCCTTTCCAAAAAGTGACACAAATACTAAAGGTATATTGGAACTAATCCATTCTGATGTATGTGGTCCTATTCCCTCCATATACTTAAGTGGATATGAATACTATGTCACATTTATTGATGATTATTCAAGAAAGACTTGGATACACTTTTTGAAGAATAAAAGTGAAGTGTTCAGGAAATTCAAGGAGTTCAAAGAATTGATAGAGAACCAGTTAGAAAAGAGAATCAAGACACTAAGATCAGATAATGGTGGAGAATACACTTCAAAGGAATTTGAAGCATTCTGTAAGGAGGCAGGAATCAAGAGGGAACTAACCACTCCCTATAATCCTTAATAAAATGGTGTTGCAGAAAAAAAGAATAGAACTATCATGTAAGCAATGAAGACCATGATTCATGACTAAGACCTCCCTATGCACCTATGGGATGAAGTTGCAAGAAAAACCATATATGTGCAAAATATATTATCTCACAGTGCTCTTGAATTCAAGACTCTTGAAGAAGTGTATATCGGAAAGAAACCTGAAGTAAGCCATCTCAAGATATTTGGCTGTACAGTATATGTACATATTCCGAAAGAGAAGAAAAGCAAATTGGATCCTTCTGGTAAGAACATAATATTTTTAGGATACCGTGAGGTCTCCAAAGCCTTTAGGATATACATTTCAGGATTTCATCATATTGATATTAGTAGGGATGTAACATTCGATGAAGAGGCATATCTTAATAAATCCAGAAGGTGTCAGGTTGAAGAAGTACATGAAGAAGATGTACCTCCTAGAAGGAAAAATGCTGAACAAACTCTTGAAACAATAGCATCAAAAGATCATGACATGCTAGAGCCTCAGGAACCCCCTACTATGGATATCTCTCGAAAGAGAAAACTTGCTTGGGTAAGAGAAATCATACAAGAAGCAGAAAGATATGGAGCACCAGAAGGCTCCACAAGAACCAACAAAAGATCAAAGCAATATTCTAGTTATGTAGCTTTGATGTGTGATCTTGTAGACCAAAAACTCAACAGCTATGAGGAAGCTGCAAAGAAGAAAGAATGAGTTGAAGCAATGAAGGAAGAATACTAGTCGATCATGCAGAACGATGTTTGGGATATAGTTCCAAAACCAGAAAATAAGAGTGTGGTTTCTTCAAAATGGATCTACAAGATAAAACATGTTGCAGATGGAAGTATTGAAAAGTACAAAGAAATATTTGTGGCTAGAGGATTCTGTCAGAAAGAGGGGATCGATTATGAAGAGACATTGCTACAGTAGCAAGGTACACTTCCATTAGAACTATCATGGCACTTGCTTCCATGATGAAATGGGACCTACACCAAATGGATGTAAAGACAACCTTCCTTAATGGTGTGATTGAGGAAGAGGTTTACATCAAACAACCACAAGGTTTTGAAGTTGAAGACAAAGTGACTCATGTATGTAAGTTGAAAAAGGCTCTGTATGGACTAAAGCAAGCTCCTAGAGCTTGGTATGGTAGAATACATAGATTCTTGACAAGTATGGGATTTACCAAGAGTAAAGCTGGTCCTAATATTTATATGAATATTATGGATGATGAAACAGTAATACTATTACTGTATGTGGATGATCTAATTCTGACTAGAAATGAGAAACATATCAAGGATTGTAAGAAGAAGATAGATGAAGAATTCAAGATGAAAGATCTTGGATTGATGCATGATTTCCTAAGGCTGGAAGTGTGGCAGAGCTGAGAAGGAATCTTTCTAAATTAGGGAAAGTATGCAGTAGAAATCTTGAAAACATTTTATATGTTGGATTGTAAAGTCATGGCCACACCCATGGACACCAACTTAAAGTTGTTGTTTGATGAGACATCCGGGCTGGTGGACATGACTCACTATAGACAAATTATTGGGTCATTAATGTATTTGACAAACACAAGGCCAAACATATGCTTTGCTGTGAACACCTTGAGTCAGTATCTAGTTAAACCTAGATAGGTTCACTTGATAGCCACAAATCATGTGATGAGGTAGCTAAAATGTACGATTTATTTGGAATTGTACTATGGGAGAGATCATGACTACAATTTGTATGGGTATACGGATTCAGATTGGGAAGGAAGTACTGTAGATAGAAAGAGAACCTCAGGTGGATGTTATTGTTTGGGATCCACCATGATCTCATGGTTTAGTAAGAAATAGTCTAGTTTTTCTCTCAGCACGGCTGAAGCAAAGTATAATGCAGCTTGCTCCGCTTGTTGTGAAGCAACATGGTTTCAGAAGATGATGTCAGGAATATTTGACATGGAGGTGGACACCACAATAATTTTATGTGACAACCAGAGTTGTATAAAGATGTTAGAAAATACAGTTTCCCATGATAAATTGAAGCATATAGAAATCAGATATTTCTATATAAGGGATATGGTACAAAAGGGAGCCATCAAGCTCCAGTATGTGGGTACTAATGAGCAAGTTGCTGATATACTGACCAAGTCTTTATCTCGAATGAAGTTCGAGTATTTCCACAATAATATTGGTGTAGTTTGGAAGTAATTTCCTCGCAAGGAGGAAAATTAATGGAACTACAAATGATGGACCCTCTTAAAAAAAAACAGGAAGATCGGGTCGGAGACATGAACCCTTATCGGATAAAGGGGGAGCAAGTTGATGATATGAAACTTCCCAATAAAGGGGGAGTGATGATGAGACTGACATCGATGATGGATGACAGTGATGATGAGACTAACATCGGTGATGGATGACAGTGATGATGGATTGACATTTGTTTGTGAACTATAGTATCCTCTCTTGAGGATGGCAGGTATAGTGACTATGTTCATGAGAGTGGTACTTACTAGCTAAGGATGGTCCTGTAGATGCTACTCTTGCATGGAGAGTACTCACATTCACTTGTAGACGATAATATCCTCTCTTGAGGATAGCATTTATAACACTCTATTCATGAGAGTGATCCTTACTAGCTAAGGATGGACCTGCAGATATTACTCTCATGGAGAGTACCCACATTCAGTTGTGGATACCATATATTAAACACTCGCTTAGGAGTGGTCCTAACCTTAGTGGTCTGGATGCTCTATGATGAGTCCTCATGGATGCTGGGACTGACATTGTGTATGTAGTTGAGATCTTCCTTGTAGAATATACTCTTATATGGAGAGTATGCCTACATTCATATGTAGATGCCATAGAATAATAGTCACTTGGGTATGGATTCTCTATGATGAGTCCTCACGGACAACATAGTATAACACTCACTTGGGACTGGTCCTAACCTGTGTGGTATGGATGTTCTATGATGGGATGGCATTGTGTATGCAGTCGAGATCTTCTCTGTAGAAAATACTCTTACATTGTAGAGTATACCTACACGTGAGTGTAGATACTATAGTATAACACTCAATTATGAGTGGTACTAACCTATGTGGTATGGATGGGCTACGATGAGTCCTCACGGATGATAGGGCCGGCATTGGGTGCGGTCGAGATCTACATTTAGTTGTAGATGATTCAGCTGATTGATTTCATGGATCATGCTGATGGAGGATTACATCGTCCTTGGAATTATGTCCTAAAGTGATTGATATTGATCATCCAGTAAGTAGATCATGTGTACTATAGGTAGCGTGGGGGCGAAGGATCAAGTAGATCAAAGTACAGCAGTAAAGGAACAAGTAGATCGAAGTGTGGTTGCAAAGGATCAAAAGGATCAAACTGCTGCAAAAGGATCAAAAGGATCAAAGTGCTGCTGTCAAGGATCGAGAAGATCAAAATGCTGCTGCAAAGGATCGAGAAGATCGAAGTGTTGTTGCAAAGGATCAAGAATATCGAAGTGCTATTGTAAAGGATAGAGAAGATTGAAGTGTTGCTACAAAGGATCGAGAAGATTGAGGTGCTACTCCAAAGGATCAAGAAGATCAAAGTGCTGCTACAAAGGATTGAGAAGATCGAAGTGATGCTACAAAGGATCAAAGTACTACAAAGGATCAGAAGATCGAAGTTCTGCTGAAAAGAATCTGAATATTGAAGTACTACTACAAAGGATCTAGAAGATCGAAGTGCTTATATGAAGGATCGAAAGATCGATGCATTGTTGCAAAGAAAGGATCAAGTGATCACGTGATGCAGAAGAGTAACTGTTTCAAGTTACTAATTGTGAAAAAATTCTTGTGACGTATAGATGTATCTCCTCAATGTACTGTTGTAATTGTCTCTCTGTTCTCCTATAGTTTGTGATGCTGTTGTCAGTAGAATAACCTTCTCGTTAAGGGGGAGTTTTGAAATATTGTAACTTCAAAGGATATTCTAAATGTATTTTATTGATGTAACCCAAGGGAGATGTTATTATTCCTCCCACGGGGTGTTACTACTGTATTTGGTCATCATAGAGTCATGAGGTAAAGTCTCCACTTGTGTTGGGTCTTTAGTACCCTAATAAATAATACAATATACTGTTTTTGAGTATTCTTAGGTAAAGTCAGTCCTGACAGTTTATTGGGGCCAACTTGTCTAGTCCAAAAGTCAATTGACACTTCTATATAAATAGAGGAGTTGTGTTTCTTATTTGAACACACGCTCACTCGCTTATGTAGCGCATAGGAGAGAGAGAGATACAGAACATAAGGATGAGAACAACTGTTTTTGGGGTTGTCTTTTATACATCTTATACAGAGGAAGTTTTTTCTGGGTTTTCTTCCCCTTGAGGGTTTCCCAGGATAAATGCCGTGGCTATCTTGTAATTGTGTTTCTATCAATGATTCTTGATATGCTGTTGTGATTTTTGAATTGAATACTATTGAATCTAGTCTAGCATATGAAAAATTAACAAGATGAAACACGTATTTCTTAGGAAGTACCAAGGATATTGTAGGACGAAGGATAAGAGAGAAGAGTTATTTAAGATGGTGCAAAAAGGTGATGAGAGTTTGGAGGATTTTGTGGAAAGTATTTTGTATAATGTGCAAAGGTCAGTCCAAACCACTATTGGAAGGGATATCCTCAAGATCATTTTTCTACAGGGAATAAGAGAAGATTGTCTAGACATGGTTAATATGTTAGGGAAGGGAGACATCTCCAAGAAATTTTTTGATCATATCATGGAATTATGTCGACGATATTCTAGGGGATATTCCAGAAACAACACAAAGGATCGAGACGTCTTCTCATGGGCATAGAAGTCAGCTAGCGGAGGAGCTACTTGAGAAGATATTGACAATCTCCTCGATAATTTTAAAACTGACATGATGAGTTCCATCTCTTTACAATTGGATGTTATGAGAGAAAAAAATAAACAAGTGGTTGAAGATCTGGTACTTGGGGTGTCCTGCCCTAAGTGCAGGAATAAGCACTCGATGAAATACTATTCGCTTGATAAGGTGGAGGTGTGTGTTATGTGCGAATTGGAGCATGATACTAAATATTGTCCCTCACTTCCAAAATCCAAAGCAGTCTGTCAAGCATCCACTATAGACATGGAACAAGCCTATTTTATTGCACACATGAAGTCGTGGAAACCTTAGGTTCTTGGTATGAATTCTGAGCCTACTCCTTTCAATTCCTCAAATAATGTTAATAACCAATTTGCTCCACAATAATCATATCCTAACCCACAATGTCACCAACCTTCGCAACACGCAGTACAATATCCAAATACTTGGACTTCATGGGCACCACATCCAAACCAACAAGCTCCTTGGTCTCCAGGATGGAGAAACCCTTATCCAGGGAACCAATTTTCTCATAATCAACCATCCTATCCACAGTATCAGCAGCCTCAGCTGCAAATCCAAAATAAGTCTACATCAATGGGTGCACCACTCCGTCCTAAATTTCCTGCTCAACATAACCCCAATCCCAACAATAAGGGAGTGCAACAATTTGAAATTTCCAGCATGCCAGCTTATTCCATTTCCCCTCTCCCTTGCAATAATTTACACTTACGATCAGGGAGGGTGGTGGAACCAATAGTCATTGAGGATGTACCATCCTATGTGACTGATGAAGGAATGACTCCACAATTTTGAAATTCATTTAGTTCAGCGATACCCATTATTGAGGATGCCGAAACATTAGCTGAAACACCAGTTGAAACACTAGCTGAAAAACTAGTTGAAACGCCAGCTGAAAAACCAGTTGAAACACCAACTGATATACATGACGAAACGATAGCTGGAACACTTACAAAGACACGTACTAAAATGTAACTTACATAGTCTTCGAGAGAACCACCGTATCCTAAACGATTAACCTTGCAAAAGGCTGTGGAACAACCTAGTTTCAACCTCCTATGAGAGTTGAAAAATATTTAAGTAAGAATTCCATTATTACAAGCCCTACATGATGTACCTATTTATGCCAAAAATATTAGAGACCTGGTGGTAAAAAAACTAGGAAGGAAACCTAAATATCACCATACAGTGCATGTGGTGGGGAAGTTATCTGAACTAATGATGGGGAAAATCCTATTGGCCAAATACACTGACCCAGGTAACCCCACTGTCACAATATGTATTGGGAAGATTAAAATATCTAATGTTTTGGTTGACTTAGGCACGTCAATAAATGTTATGACCATTGAGACCTTAAAAAAACTAGGACTCGCTAATCTCAGGCCTACCCCAACCATACAAGAAATGGTTGACATATATACTATTAAAACAGAAATAATTATGGAAGACCTGGTAGTCTCCATTGATTCATGGGAGTACCCTGCAGACTTTGTTGTTTTACATCCTAAGTCACACATGGGGGAACACCCATTTATCTTGGGAAGACCATGGCTGGCTACAACAGATGCATACATTAGCTGTAGATAAGGGTCCATGACAAATTCTGATGGAAGTACCATTAAAAATCTAACTTTATATCCTCCATCTAGGCCGAACCCAGATGCTGAGGCTCCATTATACATGGATTTAGAGGAAGAAGAATATATTCAACCTTTATTAACAATTGGGAGAGCCTTGACCTTTCAAATAGAAACCAAAGATGATACCATATGCAATTTCATTAGCGAGCCTACGTATGTCACTAAACGAGAATATCACATCCTGGATAGCACACTAAAAGAATGAGAATGGGAAGAAATAATAGAAGAATCCTTATTCAGTAAGATTGAATTGATTCCAGTAATTAATAATTCCAAGAGTGTTCCAGTAGAAGTCGACTCAAGGAAAACATTGAATATCAACCCTAATCTCAAAGCCAATGAACTGGAACTTCTCGTTATGCCGCTGAAACAACATAAGGTTGATTTTGCATGGGAATACACAGAAATGAGGGGAATTCCCTCAGCACTGTGTACCCATCATATTTATATTAAAAATGATTCAAAGCCTATACGCGAACCTCGACACAGAATGAACCCGAACATGAGAGATTTGTGAAGGAGGAAATCCAAAAATGTTTAGAGGCAGGTTTTATTTACCCTATTTCAGACAGCGAGTGGGTCTCCCCATTAGTGATCGTAATTAAGAAGAATGAGAAATGGTGAGTTCATGTAGATTACATAGAACTCAATAAAGAAACACTGCAAAAGGACAACTTCCCTTTGCCTTTCATCGATAAGGTCCTAGACACCTTGTCTAGAAAACAATTCTTTTCTTTCTTTGATGGTTTCAATGGATATAACCAAATACAGATTTCTCTTGAAGACCAGGATAAAACCAACTTCACCTGTCCTTGGGGAACCTTCGCATACAAGGTGCTTCCTTTTTGGTTGTGTAATGCACCGACTATATTTTAGGGGGTTGTAATTGGAATTTTCTCTGAAATGGTGAACGATTGCATGGAAGTATTTATGGATGACTTCACTCCTTATGGAAACAGTTTTGATGAATCAATGGAAAACTTGGAAACGGTTCTAAAGCGCTATGAACAGACACACCTATCTTTGAGCACCAAAAAATGCCATATGATGATGAGCGAAGGTGTGTTTCTGGGAAATTTTATCTCTGCTGTAGGTGTTTAGGTAGATCCAGCCAAGATAAAGGTAATTTCAAATATTCCTATCCCTGGGTCACAGAAAGAGGTAAGAATTTTTCTTGTTCATTTTGGTTATTATAGGAGATTCATAGAATTTGTTTCCAAATTGGCATGTCCCCTATTTACTTTACTAATGAACAATTCCCAATTTGTGTGGGCAGATGCATGCTAGGAAACATTTTCAAAACTAATGAAAAGGTTATCTACATCACCCATATTGATGTGGTTTGATTGGGACCTGCCTTTTCATATCTCTTCAAATGCTTCAGACATAGCCATTGGAGCAATTCTGGGACAAGAGGAAGGTCACAACCCTTACGCTATCTATTATGTTAGTAAGAATATGGCTCTTGCTGAACTAAACTACACGGTAACAGAGAAATAATTCCTTGCTATCATTTATGCCATTAAAAAATTTAGACATTACATTACTGGATATTCTACCTTTGTACATGCTAACCACTCAACTATTATATATTTGATGAACAAACCCATTACTAAATCTAGAGTGACTAGGTGGTTGATGTTACTCCAGGAATTTGACATAACTATTGTTAATAGACTAGGAAAGGAGAATGTGGTTGCATATTTCCTTTCTCGACTAACTAATAATGACGATGATAGACTAGTCGAATATTCCTTTCCTGATGAACATTTCTTTGTAGCATCAACATTTTCCCCATGGTACGTTGATATTTCCAATTACTTGGTTGCAGGTAGACTTCCATCGCACTTATCCAAATGAGAAAAGAGGAGAATCATACAACAAAGTGCGAGATACTACTGGATTGAAGGACACCTCTTCTACACAGGACATGATTTGGAAATCAGGTGGTGTGTGAGAGAGGATGAAATCCACATTATTTTGAAGGCCTACCATGGTGAGCCCTGTGAGGGGTATTTTGTTGATAAAAGGACGGGACATAAATAAGGATGGGCTATTTCTGGCCAAGTATATTTCAGGATGCGAGAAAGTATGTTCAGGCTTGTGACAACTTCCATAGAATGGGCCAACCAAACAGATTAGATGAAATTCCACTTAAGCTATAGTTGGTTGTTGAACCCTTTGATAGATGGGACCTAGATTTTGTAGGGACTATCAACCCTCCATCAAGACAAAAAGTTTACATTCTAGTTTGCACTGATTATATGACCAAGTGGGTGGAAGCTATGGCTTGGTAAAGGCCAATGATGAAGCTATAATAGAATATTTATATGCAAATATCTTCACTTGATTTGGAGTACCCAGGGAAATTGTGACATACAGAGGACCATAGTTTGTGTCCCGAAATATGGAGGCCTTGTTTTAGAAATAGCGTATTCAACATCAAGTAACCTCTCCATATCATCCACATGCCAATGGGCAGGTGGAAAGCACGAACAAGGTGATCGAGTCAATCCTTACAAAAATAGTGAAGAGTCATCACAAGGATTGGGCTGAAAGGCTTCTAGAAGCATTATGGGCCTATCGTACAACATGTCGCAACACTATGGGTTTCTCCCCATATGAACCGGTGTATGAAAAGAGTGTTGTTTTTCCTATTGAATTTGAGATTAAAACTATGAGAACAACCACATAGGAAAACTTGGATTTAATGGAGGCTCAGAAGAAACGACTGAATCAACTGAATGAACTATATGAAAAGTGCATCGCTGTTGTACATCACACGTCTTTAATTCAACAACAATGCTCCAAATGGAATGATAGATTTATAAAGAAGAAATTATTTTGTGAAGGAGATTGGGGTTTACTGTATGATTCATGATTTTAAAGGGATTTTAAAGGTAAGCTATGCACGAGATGGCTAGGACCTTACAAAATAGATAAGGTATTTTACAATGGAACCGTTCGTTTGACCACTATTGATGGAAATTAGACACCTCTGTTTCCAAATGGTCATCGATTACAGATTTATCATAAACCTATCTTGAAGGATGCATTTATTTTACAGGTCGTAGTTGATCCAGACTGTCAACTAGTACAGGAGCAAGGTTTTTCCCCTGTTTTCAAAACCTTTTAAGTCTGCTGCAAATGCCACAAAAATTGTAGATAAATAAAATTGTTTGATTTTCTCTATTTATTTTTCCTTTTTTTAGCTATGATCAGGTGTGTTTTTTTTTAGAATTGTGAACATGTATTGGTGAGAAGGTTCAGGTAGAAGAAGTAGTTGCGATGGGCCAAGTAATTACAAAATCCTGGACGATCCTTCTTCATTGATACGATTCCTTGAAAGAACAAGTGAACAAGATTGCAGACCTTTGAAGATAAATTTATCGTTTCTCATATTTTTATCAAGCTCTGCCAATTTTTTTAGCGAAAATTCTGCCAAGTGCTTGATTTTTATCTGTTGCAACTCCACTATTATTGGCCAAACTTCGCTCCAACTACGCTATTTTTGGCCAAATTCCGCTGCAACTCCACTATTTTTTTGCTATTTTTGGCCAAATCCTGCTGCAACTTTGCTAATTTCTCCGCTATTTTTTTCCAAATCCCGCTGCAACTTTGCTAAATTTTCCACTATTTTTGGCTGAATCCTGCTGCAACTCTTCTAATTTTTTTGCTTTTTTTGACCAAATTCCATTGCAACTCCGTTATTTTTCCCGCTAAATTTGACCATTGACCGCTGCAACTAGGCTACTTTTCCATAAGAGTTGGCTATTTGGCGTTGCAACTCTGCCATTTTTTGCCAACTTTTTCCCTGAAAATATCATGGAAAATCCGCTCCGTCTAGGCCGGATTCCCAACTAAATCTTATTATTTCACGATGAGATCTTTTACACTCCCTCCATGCATTTGGGAAATCAATGCTGATATGAACGTGCTCCGCCTGATTAATGCTTGATGAGAGATTTATTCTGAATTGCGCGTGTGAAATGATCTTCCTCGTGATTATTTGTCATCGAAAGTTTATCATACTGGGGAATTGAGGGCTTGAGCGACGAAGATCAGGTATGAATTCTGGTTACAGGTATAATCAAGTGTGAAATGATATGGTGGTAATGATGATACCTTTTTAATCCCTGACAATCCTCCATAATTAGTTAATTTTCTTTTTGAAATCATCCCTCCTGTACTTCCAAACAACCGTCATCCTATCTCCAAATCTGTAAGACATCCTGTTTCTAATTTCGCCGAAACTTCAAAACACCCATACGAATCGTTGCTATTCGATTACTGTATCCAATTGCTACAACTCTAATGAAATAGAAAAAGACTTCTAAACCCACATGATTCGTATTTTAATCCACAATGAAATGATAATTGATTAATATGATGATTTTTTTACAATAATGGGGATAAGCTTTTATAGGTTAATACACACTGCTTGATAAATTGGTGTGACTCTACATTAATTCACTAAATCTATATTTAATATTTAAAACAATGATTTATAATTATTTAGATACATAACATTGCCACCATCTTTTAGAATTCTTTGTCCTCAAAGCAAGGGTAAGGACGGGTATTGTTGACGAAACGTTTCTATCTCCCATGATGCGTCTTCATCTGGAAAATTATTCCACCTAATGAGATATTGCTTGAGTGTTCGAGAATGGAGTTTTCTTTCTTGGGTTGCAATGATTACCTCGGGTTCCCAAACGACCCTCCCTTCTTCATCTAACATAGGAAGTATTGTTTGTACTGTTTGATGTTTCCCCAACATTTTTTTGAGACATGATACATGGAAGACATTGTGGATACAACTTTTATCAGGTGACTGTAATTTATACGCCACTTGAATAATCTTCTGGATAATCTGATATGGTACATAGAACTTTAGGGCTAGCTTGTGTTTTCCTCCACTTTTAAGGGATACCTGTTTATAGGGTTGGAGTCTTACGAACACCCAGTCTCCTACTTCAAATTCTCTTTCGGTTCTGCATTGATCTGCTTGTTGCCTCATGTGATTATGTGCCATGATTAAGTTATCCTTGAGTAATGCAGCCTCCCTTTCCATAATCATCCTGCAAAACCCCTTGTTGTGCAACAGAACCTGCATATCTTCCATCCAACCAACATAATTTAAGGGTGTTAGGATCAGAGGTGTGGAATGTTGAGAATCCATAATTCTCTCACTGATCAGACAATATCTTCAATCAAGCTATGTAGCACGTGTGGAAATTCACTACAAGACCAAAACCATTTGCACTATGTTAGAATCAATCCTTCCCTCTCGACATGTGCACTTTCTCAGGGTCTGTCACACCCACACTGCCACTCTGAATAAATTTAGAGGAAGAAAGGAAATATTTGTGGGACTTCTGTGGAAACCTAGCTACTTCTCGTGTACAATTGAGAGTAGAAATACTTGAAGCTTTCCTCAGGAGTCTATAATATCATATTAGAATTATTTTTTCATTAGATCTTCAGGAAATGAGTGCAATCAAATTCTTAATTATTATGCAATGAAAATGAATGAATAATGCACACCAAACAAAACAAATCTCATAGGAAACAGACAAGTATTGCTCAGTATAATTACAATATAAACTTCATTACATCCTAGCAGTATACAATGGTAATACATAAAGGAGAATTCAAATATTGAGAGATGAATTCAAATCTACCAACTCAATCTGGTTACATGGATTACTAGAAGTGTCTAAATCATTATCGGAGTTCAACTGGATAACTCTAGATGTCTAAACCAGAATCTTAATCTGTTAAAATCAATCAAACCAGTCTAACTATAGTGGTTGGTGAGAAGTAGGTGAGAACGGACACCTTCCCACATGCAGCCATAAAAAACTGGCTGTAAATAAGCTGGAGGATATCTAACTTAATGTAACTAGAGCATAACTAAGCTTAACCAGTTACCAACTGCCAACAACTGAAGGAGGTTGGTGCAGCAACTCCTAGTGGCTCTTATATTGTAGGGACTAGTCTAGGAGGAGACTAAATTGTTGGATGAAGGTGCAGTCAGTTCCAGTTAGCCTCTATCGGTGTTCTCCACACTCTAGTGAATGGTACATATGGACCCATTAGGCAAAGTGGACTTAATGGTACTAGTGGACCCAATAATAACTAAATGACTCCTAAGTTAGGAAAATATAATCTAATAGACAATTTAAACAAGGGAGGATTATAAATACTAACAATAACACATATGAATGGTGCCAATAAATTATATTTTTATTAGTGGAGATTTTGCAGATGTTTATGGTACATATTTATAATACATTCAGGGGAATTTGTGATCCATTGAAGGTCATGTGAATACATACACATTTCAGGCTAGGATTTGACCCCTAAACCCCCTAAGTTGACCAATAGGCTCCCAAACCTAACAAAAAAATCATGAATACATGTGTGAACATTTAAGGAGGCATAAATACGAGCATGCAAGGCATAGGTGTACACATGTGTGAGTGGGAACGTCTCTAGGAGCCAATAAATGACCAAGAATACCACAAAATAGGCACACTCTCGCACTAGCGCCCCTCGTTAAAGACGAAGTTATTTATAATCAATGCAGGTGCCTCGGATGACAGGATGATCAAAGTGGAGCACCTCAACTATGAGTCAATGAGGCAGAAACACCTATTTGACCAATATTGATAACTATAACCTAAGTAGGATCATATAACATAAGCACAAGGAAAATTAAAATGCCTCCTAGGTGTAATACCATGGTACTAAGGTAGATTAATTCTCTCACAATTTCTTATGGATTTTATATAGGTACACTACATGTTTGAACAGGATGCGAGTGGTTTCTAGGAGTTCCAACCATTGAAATGGTGTCACCCTTTTCGAACTTACATCCTAAATCCTTCACTGGGACAATATTACTAACAATTGCCTCTTTTTTTATTATCTAACTCAGAGTCTAACTTAGAGGGTTCCTGCACAGAAGTTCATCTTTTTTTATCTAACCATGATGAAATAATCATTGGTCTTGATATCCTACTATGTTTTGGACCGCATAAGCCATCTTTTCCAAACTATTAAGCAAGAAGCAAGGTAAATTTAATCTAGAACCCTTTAACTCCATAAGATTTCTGAGGTGATAAAATGTACAGAAGAAATCCTACCATTGCATGTGATGTACCTTATAATTAATTGTAGAAGAGGGTTGCATTTGAGGATTAAGGAACTTATAATCTTCCTAGAATAAATTTGCATAATTTAGTTATGTACAATTCAACTAATGTTAAATGGTGTTCTATACAACTAATAAAATTTTTAAGAAGACTATTTTACCTTTCTTTGACACAAATATATGATATGTGATTTAAATGTGATAGAATTATTTCTTCTTAAGCCAAGAATACAAATAGACCATGAATTTTTCACAAGAAAATTGTCACAATTTCAAGAATTTCAAAATTACCTTAATTTTACATCAACCAATCACACAAAAAGATTAAAATAAAACAAAAGAGTATAAATAATTGGTTCTTACTTAATACATTATCCAAATGATTTGAAATTATTGGAATTAGTTCATATCACCCAATGGTATTCACTATACAAATCCTAGTTTTCTCATTTGAAAAAAAAAAGTAAAGGTTGCATTTACATTTCAAACAAATTCATGCTATGAATATTTATTCCACTTGATTTCAAGTACACATAGTCAATCCCTTAATCATGTCCATGAGGTTTCATCAAAACAATTTCTTTACTATAGGAAGAATTACTTACTCTTGAATTCATGGCATTATGTATGCCACAACCATACATACATAGCCTTTAAATTTTTCTTAAAATGGTTTCCATAATCATTTAATCAATACCACAATGATAATGGAACGTTAACCATATAAAAAAACCAATAATATACACCATATATATCTATCACCCATCTAATATATTCACAAACTTACTTGTAATCCCAATTACTCAAGCATGCCCTTTCATAGTGTTAGGTCATGTTTTTGTTTTCCATTGTTTTTGATACTTTTATTTATATTTTGAAGCTTGCTTTTACTTTTTATTTCTAGAAAATTTTGTTGATAGAGATAGTATGATTTTTTCCCTTTAATTCTCATGATTTTTGATTTCTTAGTTTATTTTTACAAGTTTTGCTTTGATTTTATAATCAAAGGGCTTATATGGATTAAAAAAGCCTGAAAATAGCATAAAAGTTAAATTGAAACTCCTAAACCATGTTTAAACCCTTATCATTAGCTTAATATTTTGAAAATCCTTACCCTGGACTGTCTTGTAGCGCAAGACAAAAACAGATGCACAGAGGCACTACAAGAAAGTCGCGCAAGCTAAAATCATCATTTTTTGGTTCAATTTCTTCAGGATTGTCACACCTGAGATGTCAATCACATTGTGTGATGGATTTGATACGTGTATTTTGTAGTTTAATCACTGAGGTAGGTGGAATATCATCATGATGGCGAAATCGTGGCAGTATCTTGCAGAGGAGATATAATAATGATAGCAGAGTATAATGAGACAAAGGTGTATGGAATTATGTTTTTATCTGAAATGCACAAAGACAAAGTGAAGATCGTGGTGAAAAATCAATGCTTGGTAATCGGGATTTTGAAACAGAGTGAAAATTAGGGCTTTCAGGAGCGGTTGGTTGGAGTGGTCTAAGCGGTCAGAGAAAAGTGGAGCATGCAATTCGACACCTGACAGTTGAGATAATAGGATTTTAGTAGTCGAATTAGTCATTTTTAACAGGTAGTCTGCGTACCATTACCAAGGTTTATTAATTTGGGGTTTTTCTGAACAAATGACTAATGACAGAATTGAAGGCAGAGTATTAGTTTTGAACTTAATCCATATTAAATGATGAATTGCTAATCAATGGATTTAAAGTATTCATCATTCAAACATAAGAATTCAGAGTAGAGTCTTTTGGGTTTCCCTATACTGTATTCTCTGTCAGTTTGTTAAAATTTGAAGACAGTCAGATTGTGGTGTATTGATAGAAGCTGTTTAACCATAGTTCAAAATGAAAAAGAGTGGAAAGACCAATAGGGCAGAACTCTCAAACTTAAGCTAGGTAAAAAACTTACCAGATTGTGCACAGTTGTTTGCAGAAGCAGGATGGTTAGTGTTCTTTGAAAAGATTGAAGGTTATCATTCATAGGTTCCTTACAAGTTTGCTCAATGTTTAGACAAGGATATAGTGTCTTTCGACACCTTGAAGTTCAAATTAACCAGGGAATTACTAGCTGAAGCAACAGGGATTCTGGATGAGGGAGAGTTCTGGTTCAAAAAGGTGCCTTCACCTTTGATGCTCGGAGATATTTGCTTCTTGGTGTAGTTGCAAATAGGGGAAAAGGTGTTCCAATTCAAAACTTTAAACCTGAGTGGATTGAGTCTATTAAAGTCTTGCAAAGCTATGTCACCTGTGAGGGTAGATTTGCCTTTGTTTTCAAATATCATTTTAGATTCCTTCAACATCTCAGTCATGAATCTAAAATGAACCTTCATTTCTTCTTTTTGAAAATCTTACAGAAGATGTCATGTAGGGTGAGACAACACCAGGACCATACAAAACAATTAGTTTTTCACCATGGGCTCATAAAGCTCATCATAAGTACTGTATTGCAGAAAAAGGGAAAAGACATGGTAGCACTTCATATTTTGGTCAGGTTTCAAGACTGATCAGGAGGAATAGTCTCAGAGAAGACAAGTAGATAAAGGTCAAACTCTGATTAAGAAGATTAGAAAAAAGGTAACAATTAAAGATGAAGAAAATGATAAACCAAGAGAAGCTTCAAATCAGGAAAATGAAAACTTTGAGTTTGGACAGTGAGTTAGTGATGAGGAAAGCAAAGTTTTACAGTCAGAGATGAAAGAAACTGAGCCTGTGGAATAAGTTTTACTTGCAGAATCAATTCAAGATGTAAAAGAAGATATTGAGGAGCAGAAGCAAAGCCCTATTACAGTACTATCAGAAGAGGATGAAAAATACTTATTTGATGAGGCTAGAATTCCTGTTACTAATGAAGCTAGGGTTTGTGCTATGCAAGAAATTCACACTCATTGTGATGAGGAAACCGTGTCAAGAAGGAAAAAAATGAAAGTTCTTGAATTTACCTCAATAACTCATCAAGGAAAGGCTCTGAAGATGTTGGGAGAGGTTGCAGCAGTCTGGAGACCTAAGACAAGGCTGAAGACCAAACTTAGGTTAAACATGAAAAAGCTACCGAATCCCAAATTGGCTAAAGAAAAGGTTACAATAATAGAGGATTCATCATTTGAAGAAAAATTGGATGATAGTGAAGATGGAAATAAAGGTTAAATACCAATAGAATCAAAATAAAAATCTATCCTCACTGATACTAAGATCTCTGATATTTTTCTGGAGATTCGAAATCAGATGTTTCAAGAACAATAGCAAAATGAGGTAAAGAGTTCTTGTCTAGAGAAAAAGGAGATGGTTGAAGAAGAAGTTCACTGCAATGCTGAAAATGAAGAACATCCAAAGCTTCCTGTGACCTCCATAGAGCTTATGAAAGAGGATGAAAAATCTATACGAAACAAAAAATCCCATGGACACAAGGAATGCAAACAATATCAGGAGACAAATGTATTGATTCTGAAAAAGAAAACCTACAAAGAAGCATTAAACAATACAAGTCTTAAATTGAATATATGCATGAATCAAATGATGGATTAGTTACTGCAAACAGGAAACTTAGAGAAGATTTGGAAGAAGTTAACAGTCATTACCAAGAGTTGATTACAGTTTCAAGAGAAGCACTTAAAAGGAAAAGGCAAATAGAGAATCGGTTCACAGGGTTAAAGCAAACCATCTAGGAGCTGCAACAACAGAATGAGGAGCTAACAAGGAGGGTTGCAGACTTGGAGACAGATCAATTGAAAGTGAAAAGGAAAGCTCAGGCCTTGGAGGGAATTTCTTTACTAGCTGAAACAGCTAAAGATTTGTAAAGTTAGTCAAGAAAGTCAGGTATTAGTTAAGTTTGAAAAGTTATTTTATTTTTGTATAATGATAGTTTAGATTGAAATATTTGGTAAATAGCCCAAAAGCTGTTAGGGTTCAGTTTTTCTACTTATTTTGAAGGAATAGGATAAATGTAAGTCTGAAAGAAGACAAGGGGTTCAATTTTTTTGCTGACAAGGGGAGGCTATCAGGCCTTGTTTATGAGCTAAGTAAAGACTCTTATGTCTTTTTTGTGGACTGAACTATGAAATATATGCACTATATTCCCTTCAGATTATTGAATCGTTTTATTTCTAATTTGTGTTAATTACTCAGTTGGTATATTCATTTCCTGTTTAATATTTTTATGCTTAAAATGCTTGCTAACCGTGGGTGAAACTCATTATTATGTTTTCTGTTGGATTATGGTTTATATGTTATGCATCTCAGTCATTCAAATGCTCATGACTTAGTGTTTACTTTCGTTTTATGAATGTTTTCCCTCTTGTCTTCAAACTGCTCAACCAAAAAACCTTGAAAACCCTCGAAAACCCTATTTTATTTTAATGTGATTATTGAGATTGTGTTGGCTTGTTCTCTTGTAGTTTGGGAACAATTTCTGGCACTAACATCTTTGGCGCCGTTGCCGGAGAACAAAGTTGAAAATCTATTTTTCCCTGGGATACTTATCATTTCACTGGTTTTAAGAGGTGAACTTAAACCAACAAATCTTAAAGGCTACTTTTCACCAATATTTCACAGTGGCTACTAAGGGAGTTGGGACAAGAAACAAACATAGTTCACCTTTACAGTTGGGTGTTTCAGACCCAGAATAGATACTGAATACAGCTAGGAAAATTAGAAGGTCTCAGTCATCACCAACCCTATGTAACCCTGATCAGTTAGATATTTCATCACCTTTATCTGTTTTGAAGGGAGAAGAACAAAATTCACCTTGATTGAAGCCTATAATTCCTGTCAGTAATTTTCAAGTTTTCACTGATCCTCAATCCTTCAAGAAAGCAAAGATAATATCTCCTGGAAAAATTCATCTATTTCATCTAAAAGTTGGTAAGACTCCATTCCAGCCAAGTTCCAGTCAAGTATTTCCATCACCAAAACCAGTCAACTTAAAGATGGTAGCCCAAAATCAGCCATTAGATATGATGGGCTGAATGGTTGCAGCTAGGTATGCACCTTTATTTTGCCTCAGCCTTTGAATGCACTTCCTGGAGGTGATTACCAGAAATACCTGCCTAGGTTTAATGGACAAGGTGAAACCACAGCTGTGGAGCATTGGGAGGCTTTCCTCAGTTATGCTGATAATCAGAATATTGAGGCTAAGGATGTATGGATGAGGATGTTTGTATAGAGTCGTGATGGAGATGTCAGAAAATGGTTTAGGGAGTTTCCTACAAATTCTATCACTATGATAGAAGAGCTTTAGGACCTTTTCATGAGACAATGGGGTGACACCAAGGATCATGCATATTATATAATTGAGTTTGGATCCCTTAGGAGAAAGAAGGATGAAACCATAGCTGATTTTTCAAAGAGATTCAATAAAATGTATGGCAGAATTCCTGCAGAGATAAAACCTTTAGAAACATCTACAAAACTCACATACGCCAATGATTTTGATCATGAATTTTCCCTACTTCTAAGAGAAAGAAGACCTGTCACTTTATTGAACATGCAGGATGTAGCATTAGAAGTGGCGTCTAATATATTAGCTTCTAATAGATTGAAGGAAATACAGCTTAGCAGATATATGACAGGAAGGGTAAGAAATGGGCAGCTCTAGGGGTTTCAACATCCCACTCTGTAGAAGGTAAAATTGATGAGATGGCCAAGCTAGTTAAGATCCTGACTACAAAATTAAACAAGTTGGAACTAGAAAAGAATTCAAACAAACCTGTTCAAGAAGGTGAGAGAAACTCTAATAATCAAAACCAATTCAGAAGACAGTTTGCACCTCGTTTCATACCTAGAGAAATAAGAAACAATGATATACAACGAGAAAGGAGAGAAATTGAGGATCAAAGAGTACCACCCCCACTTCAGAATAATGTTGTTGATGAAGAAGAAATTGAAGAGGAAGTGTTCTTTGAGGATACAAACCAGGATATGAATTATTTTGGAGAGTAGTTAACTGAGGGTTTTGTCACTGAAGAAGAGTTTTTAAACTCAGAATATTATAATGCTGATATGTTTGAAACAGAAACTGATTTAAATTTTGAAGTGAATGCTGTAACTGTTGATGCATATCAGATTGATCCAAAGAAAACTTTGAATTTGAGGTCAGGTCCAAAGCATGTAGTTCAAAATACAAAGAAAAAGGTAGTTGTACCTACTAAACAACAGTTTGATCCTGTGTTAGAGAAAAAACAAATTCAGGATAAACAAAAGAAGAATGTGGAAGTTGAAGAGGTAAACAAAAGTGTGCAGAGAATTTTAATCGGAAAAATGAATTAGGAAAAATTAAGATTCCTATGCCTTTTACTGAGTTAATGAAGAATCCTTCTTACAAAGATTCAATTCTTAAAATGATTGGTTTAGTAAACAGTCAGGCTCTTTCTGATATAATGAATTTACAAGAATAAAGCCCTAAAATATTTATTGGATCAGCTTTAGCTGAAAAAAATGAGAATGAAGCAGGTGCATCACCTCCTTTTTACATCACACTGACTATTCATGAACAAATGATACATAACTGTCTTTTGGATTCATGAGAATCACACAACCTAATGCCAAAGGATATCATGGAGGCTCTAGGTTTGAGTATAACAAAACCCTATCATGATTTGTATGCTTTTGATTCACGAGCTGTAAAATGTTTAGGAGTGATTAAAGATATGGTTTTCAGTTTGGCTCAGCTACCAATGAAGAGTGTGATTATGGATGTGGTAGTAGCAAGCATTACACCTAAATTTGAACTGCTCCTCTCTAGATCTTGGGCAAAGAAAGTTGGTGAGACTTTACAAATGGATTTAACATATGCCACCATTCCTGTATTTGGAGGAGAAAACAGAAGGTTATACAGAGAATTGAAATTTCCTTATATTGTGATAGATGACAAGAACCCTACAAATCATCCCTTGTATGCTGTTGACAAGGATTTGGGTACTTGTATGTTGCATTTTAGTGATGATGATAATATTGTTGGTTTGTTACAGGTTGAAAAAGAAAATCCAGTTAAATGCATTAGGGAACAAGAAGATGAACTTTGGCAATTATACTTTGGTGGATCATCTTGTAAGGAAGGCGCTGGAGCAGGGGTTCTTTTAATATCTCCTGGTGGTGAAATAGTAAAGCTAATGTATAAATTGGAATTTATTACCACCAATAATACTACAGAATATGAAGCTTTGTTGTTAGGTTTGAAAGCTGCAAAAGATTTAGGCATTCAACAGATTTTTGTATATGGCGACTCCGAGTTGGTTGTTCAATAGGTGAGGAACAACTATCAAGTGAAACAAGATTTGCTGAAAGTGTATTGTAATGAAGTATGGGATATGATAGACAATTATTTTGTGGCTTTTAACATTACTTATATTCCTAGGGGCCATAACCAAACTGCTGATTCTTTGGCCCTAGCAGCCACACATTTTAGAATTCCCAAAACAACACAGCTAAAGTATCCTATTGAGGTTAGGTATAGACCTTCTGTACGTGATAATGTAAAGCAGTGGAAAGTTTTTGAGCTGACAGGTGAGTTTTCCAATTCCCTGATTGATCAAGAAGAAGATGACGAGGTTGAAGATTTTGAAGATATTGCTGAAAATGAGATTGCTGGCCACAAGATTATTAAACTTAAAATTAATTTCATTCCTAAAGGTTTGGTGCCATTAGAAAGAATATTTTCAAAAGATGATACACCTTTAAAACCTATTGTACAGTCTTCAGAAGAAAATGTGGTGGAATGTAATATTGGTACTCCAGAACATCCTAGAGTGGTGAAGATTTCAAAAGCACTCATAGCAGAACAGAGAAACATGTACATTAAGTTGTTAAAGGAGTATGTTGATGTTTTTGCATGGTCTTATGAATACTTGAAGACATATGATACTGGGATCATACAACAGAAAATACCTTTAAAACTGAATGTTAAACCTTTTTGACAGAAATTAAGGAGGATAAATCCAGCTTTGTTTCTTGTTATTGAAAAAGAATTGAAGAAGTTATTAGATGCCAAGATCATTGTTCCCCTCAGGTATTCTTCATGGGTTGCCAATTTAGTTCCTTTCAGGAAAAAGAATGGATAAATCAGACTGTGTGTTGACTTTAGAAAATCTGAATAGGTCTTCATTGAAGGATAATTATCCTTTTCCCAAAATAGAACAATTATTGCAGAAGGTAGTTGGTGCACAAAGTATTTCTATGGTTGATGGTTTTTTAGGATATAATCAAATTGCCATGCATCCTGATGATAAAGAAAAAACAACTTTTAATACTCCGTGGGGAACTTTCATGTATGATAAAATACCTTTTGGATTAATGAATGCTGGAGTAACTTTTCAAAGAGCTATGGATATAGCCTTTGTGGGGGAAAGAGACAAGTTTGTAGTGATTTAATTAGATGATATTACAGTCTTTTCACAATCAGATGATGAACATCTAAAACACTTGAAACAAACTTTTCTGAAATGCAGAAAATATGGTTTATCTCTTAATCCAAAGAAATCACATTTTGTTGTACAGGAAGGTAAATTATTGGGTCATTTAGTTTCAGCTGATGGCATAAGGATTGATCCAGAGAGGGTGAAAGCAATACTGAAAATAAGTCTGCCAAGGAGCAAAAAGGATGTACAATCTTTCATTGGTAAAATCAATTATCTACGTTGGTTTATACCAAATTTTGCTGAGACTATCAAACAAATTACAGCCATGCTGAAGAAGGATCAAGAAGTCAAGTGGACTGCAGAAGCAAAGAATTCATTCAAAAAAATTAAGATGGCTCTTACTGAAGCTCCAGTATTAGTAAGTCCATATTTTACAAAGAAATTTCTAACCTTTTCTTTTGCATCTGAAGATACATTGGCTGTTGTTTTATTACATAAGAATAAGGATGGTCTTGAACATCCTATTGCATTCTTCAACAAAACTCTTAGAGATTCAGAATTAAAATACAGAATTTTAGAGAAACAGGCTTACTCTTTGGTTAAAGCTTTGAAATTTTTCAAAATCTATGTTTTGCATTCCAAAGTTATTGCTTATGTGGCTAATGCTGCCATAAAAGATGTTTTGACTCAGCCTGACAGTGAGGGAAAAAAAGGAAAGTGGATTGCCAAAATCATGGAATATGATGTGGATATCAGACCCACAAAGCTAGTAAAGGGACAAGGTCTAGCTAAACTATTAGCTAATTCAAATTGCCAAACTTTAGGACTACATCTGATGGCAGAACAAGCAGCACAGGAAGAAAATCAAGCGAAGCTGGAGAAAGAAAATATTATGGATTTCTATTCAGCATCTACATGGTATGTAGACATTGTATACTTTCTTTTGTACTTGCAATGTCCAGAAAAATTAGACAAAAAAGCTACTAGGTCTTTGAAGTTGAAAACGACTAAGTATTGTTTGGTAGAACAACAGCTGTTTTTGAAAGATCCAAGGGGTATTCTACTCAGATGCTTAGATAAACTTGAAATTGAAGGAGTAATTTCTGAATCTCATGAAGGTGCTTATGGAGGTCATAAGTATTGGAAGGAAACAACATACAAAATTCTAAGAGTTGGATACTATTGGCCCTCTTTATTTTCAGATGTATATCAGCAGGTAAGAGCATGTATCCCTTGTCAAGAATTTGCTGGTAAACAAAAGTTGCTATCATTACCTTTAAAACCAATTGTAGTAAGTGCCCATTTTCAGCAGTGGGGTTTGGACTTCATAGGAGAGATAAATCCATCTTCCTCAGGGCATCATAAGTGGGTTTTGACTGCAACAGATTTCTTTACTAAGTGGGTAGAAGCTATTCCCACAAGGAATGCCACAGATAAGGTGATCATAGATTTTATTGAAGAAAATATTCTTAGTATATTTGGATGTCCACAGAAAATATTGACTGATAATGCTAAAGCCTTTAAATCTAAGGCTATGGGGGCATTTTGTGAAAAGAATGGTATCCTATTGAAACACTCAACTCCTTATTATCCTTAGGGGAATGGTTTAGCTGAGTCATCTAATACAAATATCATTTAGAGTATCAAGAAATTGCTGAAGCATGATAAAAGATCATGGGATTCTATGCTAAAGTATGCATTATGGGCAGATAGAATAATTACAATTAAGCAAGCAATTGGAACTTCTCCTTTCCAATTAGTATATGGTACAGATGTAGTTTTTTCGGTTCAGTTGGGTATCCCAGTGATGAGGTTTTTTCAAGATTGTTAGGAGGAACCTAATGATATGCAAAGAAGAATTTATGCAATGATAGAGTTACAGCAAAAACGAGAAAAAGTGGAAAAAAAGGCACAGCTGTACAGGTTGAAGATCAAAGAAAGATTTGATAGGAAGATCAAAGATAATACTTTTTCAGTGGGGGACATGGTTTTGAGATGGGATGCTAGGAAGGAGCAGAAAGGAAAGCATGGTAAGTTTGATAACCTTTGGTTTGGTCCTTTCATAGTATTGAAGTTTTTGGAAAACAATACTTTTGTTCTACAGACCTTGGAGGGTGAGGAGTTGTCTAATCCAGTTAATGGACGATTCCTCAAGCATTTTTACAGTTTTTGAGATGGATACTGGACTTTCATTGTATATACTGGTGTGAATAAATAGAATAAGGACTCCATAACCCAATGGAAATTTTGCAGACTAGCAGGTAGCAGCACAGAAGGCACTGGTCTATAGGTTCTTGAAGCCTCACAAGGAGGACTTCATCCCACAGTAGGAGCCAGATGTTAGGTCATGTTTTTGTTTTCCATTGTTTTTGATACTTTTATTTATATTTTGAAGCTTGCTTTTACTTTTTATTTCTAGAAAATTTTGTTGATAGAGATAGTATGATTTTTTCCCTTTAATTCTCACGATTTTTGATTTCTTAGTTTATTTTTACAAGTTTTGCTTCGATTTTATAATCAAAGGGCTTATATGGATTAAAAAAGCCTAAAAATAGCATAAAAGTTAAATTGAAACTCCTAAACCAAGTTTAAACCCTTATCATTAGCTTATATTTTGAAAATCATTAACCGAGACTTTCTTGTAGCGCAAGACAAAAACAGATGCACAGAGGTGCTACAAGAAAGTCACGCAAGCTAAAATCATCATTTTTTGGTTCAATTTATTTAGGATTCTCACACCTGAGATGTCAATCACATTGTGTGATGGATTTGATACGTGTCTTTTGTAGTTTAATCACTGAGGCAGGTGGAATACCATCATGATGGAAAAATCGTCGCGGTATCTTGCAGAGGAGATATAATAATGATAGCAGAGTATAATGAGACAAAGGCGTATGGAATTATGTTTTTATCTGAAATGCACGAAGAGAAAGTGAAGCTTGTGGCAAAAAATCAGTGCTTGGTAATTGAGATTTTGAAACAGAGCAAAAATTAGGGCTTTCAGGAGCGGTTGGTTGGAGTGGTCTAAGTGGTCAGAGAAAAGTGGAGCATGCAATTCGACACTTGACAGTTGAGATAACAAGATTCTAGCAATCGAATTAGTCATTTTTAACAGGTAGTCCGCGTACCATTACCAAGGTTTATTAATTTGGGGTTTTTCTGAACAAATGACTAATGACAGAATTGAAGGCAGAGTATTAGTTTTGAACTTAATCCATATTAAATGATGAATTGTTAATCAATGGATTTAAAGTATTCATCATTCAAACATAAGAATTCAGAGTAGAGTCTTTTGGGTTTCCCTATACTGTATTCTCTGTCATTTTGTTAAAATTTGAAGATAGTCAGACTGTGGTGTATTGATAGAAGCTGTTTAACCATAGTTCAAAATGAAAAAGAGTGGAAAGACCGATAGGGCAGAACCCTCAGACTTAAGCTGGGTAAAAAAATTTCCAGATTGTGCACAGTTGTTTGCAGAAGCAGGATGGTTAGTGTTCTTCGAAAAGATTGAAGGTTATCATTCAGAGGTTTCTTACAAGTTTGCCCAATGTTTAGACAAGGATATAGTGTCTTTTGACACCTTGAAGTTCAAATTAACCAAGGAATTACTAACTGAAGCAACAGGGATTCTGGACGAGGGAGAGTTCTGGTTCAAAAAGGTGCCTTTCACCTTTGATGCTCGGAGATATTTGCTTCCTGGTGTAGTTGCAAACTGGGGAAAAGGTGTTCCAATTCAAAACTTTAAACTTGTGTGGATTGATCCTATTAAAGTCTTGCAAAGCTATGTCACCTATGAGGGTAGATTTTCCTTTGTTTTCAAATATCATTTTAGATTCCTTCAGCATCTCAGTCATGAATCTAAAATGAACCTTCCTTTCTTCTTTTTGAAAAGCTTACAAAAGATGTCATTTAGGGTGAGAGAGCACCAGGACCATACGAAACAATCAGTTTTTCACCATGGGCTCATAAAGCTCATCATAAGTACTGTATTGCAGAAAAGCAAAAAGACATGGGAGCACTTCATATTTTGGTCAGGTTTTAAGACTGATTCGGAGGAACAGTCTCAGAGAAGACAAGTAGATAAAGGTCAAACTCTGATTAAGAAGATTAGAAAAAAGGTAACAATTAAAGATGAAGAAAATGATAAACCAGGAGAAGCTTAAAATCAGGAAAATGAAAAATTTGAGTTTGGACAACGAGTTAATGATGAGGAAAGCAAAGTTTTACAGTCAAAGATGAAAGAAACTGAGCCTATGGAAGAAGTTTTACCTGCAGAATCAATTCAAGATGTAAAAGAAGATATTGAGGAGTAGAAGCAAAGCCCTATTACAGTACTATCAAAAGAGGATGAAAAATACTTATTTGATGAGGCTAGAATTCCTATTACTAATGAAGCTAGGGTTTGTGCTAAGCAAGAAATTCACACTCATTGTGATGAGGAAATGGCGTCAAGAAGGAAAAAATTGAAAGTTGTTGAATTTGCCTCAATAACTCATCCAGGAAAGGCTCTGAAGATGTTGGGAGAGGTTGCAGCAGTCTGGAGACCTAAGACAAAGCCGAAGAACAAACTTAGGTTAAACATGAAAAAGCTAATGAATCCCAAATTGTCTAAAGAAAAGGTTACAGTAATAGAGGATTCATCATCTAAAGAGAAATTGGATGATAGTTAAGATGGCAATAAAGGTAAAAAACCAATAGAATCAAAAGAAAAATCTGTCTTCATTGATACTATGATCTCTGATATTTTTCTGGAGATTCAAAATCAGATGTTTCAAGAACAGCAGCAAAATGAGGTAAAGAGTTCTTGTCTAGAGAAAAAGGAGATGGTTGAAGAAGAAGTTCACTGCAATGCTGAAAAAGAAGAACATCCAGAACTTCCTGTGACCTTCACAGAGCTTATGAAAGAGGATGAAGAAATCTATAAGAAACTGAAAATCCCATGGACACAAGGAATCCAAACAATATCAGGAGACAAATGTATTGATTTTGAAAAAGAAAACCTACAAAGAAGCATTAAACAATACAAGTCTCAAATTGAATATAGGCATGAATCAAATGATGGGTTAGTTACTGCAAACATGAAACTTAGAGAAGATTTGGAAGTAGTTAACAGTCATTACCAGGAGTTGATTACAGTTTAAAGAGAAGCACTTAAAAGGAAAAGGCAAACAGAGAATCAGTTCACAGAGTTAAAGCAAACCATCCAAGACCTGGAACAACAGAATGAGGAGCTAACAAGGAGGGTTGCAGACTTGGAGACAGATAAACTGAAAGCGAGAAGGAAAGCTCAGGCCTTGGAGGGAATTGCTTTACTAGCTGAAGCAGCTAAAGATTTGTAAAGTTAGTCAAGAAAGTTATTTATTAGTTAAGTTTGAAAAGTTATTTTATTTTTGTATAATGATAGTTTAGATTGAAATATTCGATAAATATCCCAAAAGCATTTAGGGTTCAGTTATTCTACTGATTTTGAAGGAATAGGATAAATGTAAGTCTAAAAGAAGACAAGGGGTTCAATTTTTTTGCTGACAAGGGGAGGCTATGAGGCCTTGTTTATGAGCTAAGTAAAGACTCTTATGTGTTTTTTGAGGACTGAACTATGAAATATATGCACTATATGCCCTTCAGATTATTGAATGGTTTTATTTCTAATTTGTGTTAATTACTCAGTTGGTATATTCATTTCCTGTTTAATGTTTTTATGGTTGAAATGCTTGCTAATTGTGGGTGAAACTCAGTATTATTTTTCTGTTGGATTATGGTTTATATGTTATGCATCTCAGTCATTCAAATGCTCATGATTTAGTGTTTACTTTGTTTTTATGAATGTTTTGTCTTCAAACTGCTCAACCAAAAAACCTTGAAAACCCTAGAAAACCCTATTTTATTTTATTGTGGTTATTGGGATTGTGTTGGCTTGTTCTCTTGTAGTCTGGGAACAATTTATGGCACTAACACATAGCATCTCTTTAAATTCTTTAACATAATTTCCATTTTTCTCTTGACAAAAATACAAAGAATATAAGGAAGTATTCCTTCTTCTCACAACTTCCTTAATGAATTGATCTAATAGAAATATACCACATGCAACCAACATGCATTCAAGTAAACAAACACAACAATTCAACCAACATAGATACAAAATAAAAATAAAAATCAACATTGATAGGTCAATCTATGAGCAAGTATGTAGGCCCATTAGGCCCTAGTGTCATGGCTCACTTTGATACACTTCCCACCTTACCAACATAACAAAAAATAAAGAAACAAGGGTTTCTGGGACATTAAGACTCATCTTTTTTATTTATTTTTAATTAACAAAATTAAAGTCATGTCACAAATGTAATTATAATAATAGAGTTGAGAAGATAAATTTAATACCATGGTCTTAGTTCATCAAAAGAGTTTTAAACAATGCATCAATTCCGCAATAATAAATTAACACAATGATTAAATCCCTTGATATTTGAAATGAACTATTCTTAAAGAATCTTTGCAATAACTTAATATTCTTGTTTATATCAATATTTAGAGAAATACGTAGATTTCTAAATTAAAAGAAAAAGGGAAACAATATTTGCATTAACATAATATTGTTATTTATAATCATATTTAGACAAATAGATAGATTTATAAGTCAAAACAAAAAGAGTTTTAGTCATTCATTGAGGCACTTAACCAAACAATTTACATGCATGAAAGTTACAACCATTGAATGAACTTTATCAAACACTTTGAATGCATGAGAGCTACAACCATTTAGGCAATTAATCAAACACTTTGAATGCATCAAAGCTACAACCATTCAAACATTTAATCAAATACATTAATGCTTGACATATACAACCATTGATCCATTTCATCAGACATTTTTTGTTCATGAAAGATACAATCATTGATGTATTTATTCAAATATTTTGCATGCATGATATCTACAGCCATTAAGAGATTTACTCAAACACTTTGAAATCTACAATCATTGAAACATTTACTAAAGCACTTTAATGGCAAACTAATACAATTCATTGAGAACTTAAAACAAACATTTCAAAGGAAACTAACATAACTCTCAAAGAATTAAAAAAAACACGTTGGGAGTCCTATGTAGTGCCATAATTGAGTAAGGGGATTTGGTCATGATTTGTAAGATTGGATGCTCAAAACTTATGACAATCCCCACAAGTTTCATGGGGATTTTGGAAAATTGTGTAGATCACAAAATGAAAACAAAATTGGCAGTCCATGTTTGAATGATATGGATATCCCCTTACAGTTACACTAAAACTCAAAATAATGGCCTCAATCTGATTTTCAAAAATGTGGCGAAATTAAAAACATATAAAAGATGTTTACACAATTTGACAAAGACATTGCATACAAGGTTGTCAATATAATCACAAATAACACAATACCATCTAAAATTTAATTTTTCTTCTTTCAAGGATAAATATATAGAATGAGAGAAAGAAGAATAAAAGAAGGGAAGTGTTGCGGCTGCAACATATCCCCCCAAAAAATTAGATTTTTTAGGACCCCCCTCTTGAAATCCTAGTTCTATGCCGTAGACACTTTGATTTTGAAATCCAACATTTAATGGTTTTTTTCTCATAGGAAGGTCTCAAACTTTTGGTTTTTCACCAAGGAGAAAAATTCTTTTTCGATCCCCTATAGCGGATGTTTTCCAAGTCTAGATCCGCTACAACAGAAAATTATCAATTTCAGAGCCGCAACGACGGGTGCACTCTCTTGTTTCATACCGCTACGGCGGTTATATTTTCATGTGCAACCCGCTATAACATATGATTCCTAATTTTCATATCATAAAGGTTTCCGATCTGTTTTCATCCCGCTACGACAGATGGTCTCTGATTTTTCAAGCCTTTACGACGGATAGATTTTGTTATGCCAAGACGCAATGATAGATGGAGCTTCGTTTTGATTGATGTGGAAGTTCCTGATATTTTGGTTCCACTATGGCAGAAGAGTTTTCAAGTCTAATCCCGCTACAATGGCTATCTTTTCATATCTTCATTTTGTTTGACTTATGGGAGTCACAATGATGAGGTTCTCTGATTTTTAACTGTAGTCAAGTCGAGTCTGTCCGTCATGTCCGAGGAGAGTTTAGTTCCTTGTTGCAACAACAGGTGTGCTTATGGTTTTGTTTTTAGATGTTTTCTTTTCTTTAAGACCCTCCATAGCAGAAGTTGTTCCCTATGTGCTTCCTCTATGGTGGAGGCATTTCCTCATCAGTGGCCTGATTCTTGTGAGTCTTGCTTCGGCGGATGTCTTTTGGTCTCGAAGCCACTACGGCGGCTGGAAGCCTGTTTCTTCACCAATTTGATTCTAATGGCAGAGACGATGTGAGAATGTGGATGCATTGTTAAGTTTTGACCCAACAATTGCGGATGAGTTGTATTTATTGGGTCGCCATTGTCGGGACTTTTCCCATGTGAACTTCTCATTTTCGGCCCTATGCACTAACCTTTGGCACCAATGATGTTTTCTCACTCGTATGGTTTTTTAATGCCACTACGAGGGTTTAACCCTCAGATACCCATTTATTCAATGAGTGGAAAGGGTTTTACCATTTGTTTTATGGTGAAGGTTGGAAGCTGTTAGCAGAATTTTACCCTGTAAGGAGCGTCTGCATCACCTGTAGAGTTCACGTGGCATATTCATCGAGCATTCTTCGACTGCGTGTCTATCCTCTTGCTTTCCAGGTAGGTTTCACTCACTTGCTTCTATTGGTTGGTTTACTTGAGCTACAAGCTGCCATTCAGTGGTACGTTTTGCAAGGGTAGGTTAGGTTTTTGGCCTCTTCTAGTTTTAAAATGGGTTTTCCCCATGCATATTTTTAGATTTTGTCTTGTCCATCTTTTTAGGTCACCCTGGCCACCGTACCTATGTGTAGAGACTCACCAATCCAATTATAGGTGTTTCACCATGAGACCTATTAGAATTTGATGAATCTCCAGAAGCCTGAGCTTTTCACTAGCATGGAGAAGACTCGTTGCTCATTTTCAAGCATTAGTAGTCACCTGATATTAATAAAACCCTAGGGGTTTCAGCTCTTTAGTTTTTGGCTGCGGGATGTTAAACACAGAGATGGTGGATTTAGGGCATCGCTGCTCTGAGCGCCGAAGGGGGTGTTGGGACATGACCCTTTAGAGTTTGTGGCCATAGTGCAAAAAGGATCCACAGTGATTAAGATCGCGTTTTCCTTGATAGGGTACAGAGGTCTAGGTTTCCTAGGCACATATTTTTGTGTTGAGCTTTGACCCATTGATCTGTATTGTTATTTTGACCTATTGGCTGAAGAAATTGGGGTAATACAAAAAATGATGATTGTTTGGATAGTCTTCTTAGCATATCATAGCCAGTCAGTTCTATTGTTTCATTTAATGCATAAATTCATATTATAATATAACACTAAGACATTTTTGTGTTGTTGCAGTTAACGCTCACACCTGACAATAAGACGAGGAAAGGGAAGAAGAAATCTAGGATTGTTTATTATGAATCGGATGAAGAGGTAGCAGAAGCACCCACACCAAGGATATAAATTATTTGTGAGGATACCAAACCAATAAATGGAGCTAAGCGTGATTTCAAATGGGGTCATATTTATCACTAGCTGGTAGAAAAGAAAGTGCCAGAACCAGGGTTGGAGGATTTGGCGTTGTATGATAATGTGCTAAGAATTGGGATAACCAAAGTGACCACTAAACCTGAAATGTTTATTTGTGCAGAAGTCATTGGATGGATTCTACCTAGGGTAGACACAAAAGGAATGTTGATGAATGATATTGAGAATACATCTTTTGCATCCTTCTCCCCTACATTTCTATCAGCACCTTACAACTTGCCCGAAAAAGAAGTCAGCATGAACACATAATGAGTGAAAGGTTTGAATTTTGATTACACTGCCAACGCTAGGATGATGATTATTGATGAGAAAACATTTAGGAACAAGCAGTCGGGAGAATATGAGATAGCTCACCTAAAAACCCCTTATATATTAATAGTGCTGCTGTTGAACAAGATTTATCACAGAGCCGATGGGAGGCTCTACAAATTTGGATGGATTGCACTGATATACCACATAGCTATGAAAGGAATAGTTTTAAATTGGGCTAACATTATAGCCAAGAATTTGTCCACCACTATCAAGGTAGCCCAAGAAGGTCTGCACCTTAGCAAATCTGAATTTTACATGCCTTCCTTTCTAGTAGACTGCATACTATACCATCACCGATTTGAAGGATTAAAGTGTACATGGATGGGAAGGAATGCCCCCATATATATAGCCTACCATATGTTGGGGTCTCACAAGTATCATAATCATTATCAGGTGATCTTTGTGGATTTCTTGATACCCTTGTACAAGTTGATATTTCTGGAAGAATGCGTGTGTTTATCTGAAGGATCTTTAGAGTCTGTTAGAGAATATGGAGATTACTTTTGCATTGAAGAAGGAACATATTTAAGGATGTATTGGGGAATGAAATCTCCCTTATTAATACTTAAATACGAAATAGATTATGTAGCCCACAAAGAAGCTATCAGACAGCTCTTTCTGAATGGATTTAGGAGCCACCTGTTCGATTTGAAGAAAGTTGTTTACTCACCCTTACCCTTCTATGTGGGTAGTTAAAAGTTTATGAAGGTGAAGAATGCCCCTGAATTTTTCAAGGATCTTGAAAATTTCCATCTTGGGGAAAAGGATTTTCATCAAAATGAATCTCAAGGAAAGGTTGCTGCCTATAAGGTAACACTCAAAGTAAATTTTGAGTATACTGATTATGTAGCCAAAGAAGAAGAGAGGTACAGGAACATTTATAGCTTGACCCGTGTAAACAAGAAGCTGAAGCTAAAGTCAGTAGAAGTTGGGGAGAAAAGCAGTGGAAGGAGCACTCTAGTGTCAAAGAGTTAAGAAGAGGAATATGATAAGAAATAAAAAGAAGAAATTTCTTGAAGAATAGTGAAAGGGGCCAGAAATCTCTTAGCTGAGGAAAAGTAGTGAGAAGAAGAAGAAGAAGAAGCTTCCAGGGAAGAAAGAAGAAAGAAGGAGGAATCCATCCAAGGTAATATTGCTGAGCTAGAAATGACCATATCTCAAGAAGTTTTGAATCCAGGACTAGAAGGACAAGACCTAGAATACTGTACCGAATAAAAAATTAAGAAAAATGAAGAAAATCTAGGTGGTGAAGACCAAGAGTAGAGTCCTGCTCAAGATAACCCAGAGAACAACCCATCCACCTCAGGAATGATACTTACAACATGCCCTATTTGCATAGTTAAAATGGGACTAGTACCATTTATCCCATCCAAAGAATATGATGTGGCATGTCTAGAGAACGTATAGTTCAATCCCAACACAAAGTCAATCGTTTGGAGAACATAAAATACTTTGAAAATGGGAGACCAACCCCCGGTCACCACTATCATAGAGAGAACAATTGTGAAAAATGTTGAAGATAATCCAAAGCAAATGGCTTCCATGGGAATTGCATTTGCATATGCATATGCTCACAATATTGACAAACTCATAGAGACCCTTGATCAGTTCAAGTGCAAATTGGACGTGATGAAAGCGGTTTTGAAGAAAGAGGAGAGAGTCTATAGAGAATCCAAGAGAAAGTATGAAGATACTCTCTCAGACTATGAAACACTGCAGCAATATTACCAAATTCTAGGAGAAGAACGAGACACTTTGAAGCAGTCCAACATGAACCTGATTAAAGAAAAGGGGGAGTTGGAAATTAAAATTGTAGAGATGGAAGCACAAAAGGTTGTAGCTGAATAGAGACTCAAAGCAATATGAATACCAAGTAGCAGGATTAAAATCTCAAAAGGGTTCTTTGGAGGTGTTGTTAAAGGCAACAAATGAACAAAACGCATGTATTGCACCTTTGACCAAGAAGACACTATTTCTCAGAAATAAGATTTATCAAATGTAGGTACAGATCGCAGAAGAAGTTTTCAAGGTGAAACAAATAGAAGATCGACTACAAGAAATTTCAAAAATAACTACAAAATTCAAAGACAGAACTCGAGACATTGTGGAAGTTATTCAAGGAAGATTAGCATGGTTGGAAGCAACTCACGAACTGTCGAAAAACACACCAATTGAAGCTCCAGAAAGACTGTAGTTTGAATATGGGATGATAGGTTTCAGAAATAGAGCTGCTAAAAAGATGTTAGAGGAAGTCCAAAAGATAGTGGAAAAATGAAAGGAGTTTTTCAAGAAAGTACTTACTACCTATAACAAATGTCAAACATCATCAAAGAAGAGGCTGGATGATCTTCCATCTCATGAAGAATATTTGCAGCAATTACATACTCGGTTTCAGGAAGATGAGCGCAACATATAGTTGATAAAGAATTTAGATGAAAGGGTGCTTAAAAATGTAATTTCTCAAGATGCAGTGAGTAATTTCCTTGTAGAAGTTCATCTTTGACTACTCCCAACTAGGATGGTAGACATAAGAGATCAGATTTCAAAACATGAAGTGACAATCAAATTTTTGGAGCCAGCTGAGTTTGAAATAATTGCATCCAATGCTAAGGAATGGAAGAAATTAATTGCTGATTTGAATGGGCCCATCTAAAGTGTTTTGTCTTTTGTACACATGGGAATATATTCGTAATAAATTTTGTTTTTTATCTTCTAATTAGTGAATATACTAAAAGGAAAATTTTGTGTAACCGAATGTAAAAGGAACCCAAAGGGTAGGAAGGTTAAGAGTCTTTTTGAGATGTATAAATATTGTTGAAGTCGAAGAGATAAGGGACTTTTCTAGCCTTCTCATTATGAAATACTTATTCTAAAAGGAACTATTTCTTATTATAATAAAGAGGATTGAATTTTCTGTTGGAGAAGGAGCTAGTGAGTTTCAAATGCATTTTGTATGGATGGCTAGATAGAACTATTTCTGTGTTGGCTGGCTATGCAATTAGTGAGATCATTCTAACTCTAAATTATTTCTTAATAGTGAATGATTTCATTTCCTTGTTTTGAATCTTGTGCAGCAAATGAGTGATGAATGTTTAAATAAACAATGAGCTATCTCTATGTTAATCTTTCTGCTATTTTCTATGTATAATGAATTATATCAGTTATCTGTAAGATTCAATGTGCATGGAATACAATACATTACTCATGCGAATAATCATATTTCTCCCTAGGGATATGTTAGTTAGTATTGGATTAAGTTTAGTTTAGCTATTATTTGCTTTCTTTGATTTGGGAACAAAGGAGATGAGATGGGAGGTAAGAACCTACGCATCACATTATGAACCCTTTGCTTCTTAATCAATTGCATTTAGATTTAGGAACTTGCATATCATTATAAAACATAAAATAAAATAGACATAAATGGTAGACCAGGCCGCAATCGGTAAAGAGATTTAAACCGTTACTTAACTCTACGGTAGTCGGACCATAAACTGGATGGATTCCCCATACCAAACAATAAATGAGTTGATTGTGAACAGTTATTGGGTAGAATCCCTACTGTCGGTACCTAGGATTTTCCAGGCATCAATAGTTTTGGTGCTAGAAGGAGGGCCACCACTGCATTGCTGGTTGAGGAAATCTATTTTTGTGAGAACATTTTACGATTGACAGTTCTGAAACTAATTTTTCCAAGAGACCTAGTCTTGAAGGAAATGTTAATCCTAAGTTAGAGTACATTTATCCAGTCTCCAACGAAGTAGTTGATCATTTAAGAATAATCACAAGGTCATATGCAAAAAATCTTGGAGGGTTGCAAAAGATCCCTGATTTACCTAGAAGACAAACTCGTAGAAAAGAACGCCCTTTCACAGAAGATTCAGTGTTAGTAGGAGATTTCGAAGAGTTCATAGATTTAACTTTTCAAGAAAATGTTCAACCTCTAGATCAGTTGGGACCAAAATCCCTAAATTGTTCACCCTTTCAAACCCCTCTTCAATCTCCATCTCAGTCCCCACCCCAAATCATGGCCGAAAATGTACCTCCAAATGATAATTCAAATAAGCCTCCTCCTATACCATCTTGGAGAGCAAGAACACCACTAAAATTAGCTCCTCCAGTGCCTGCTCTGCCACAGAATTATGAAAGTCTTTGCCTAGATTTGACCCAGGTGAAGGCATGTCAGTGGACGATCATCTATAGAGTTTTTTCCTGGATTTGGAAGCATTAGATGTCGAACATGAGGATGTGGTTTGTATGATTTTTCCTCATAGTCTCAAGGGTAAAGAAGCATCATGGTATTTTAGCTTACAGGCCAATTCAATCATAGACTGGGCCACTTTTGAAAGAATGTCTAAAAGTAAGTTTTGTAGCCAAATAACTATGGCTCTTTGATGAAGGAATTGTTGGCTCTAAAAAAGGAAAAGAAAGAAAAAGTGCAGGACTTTACACATAGGTTTTTCACTCACTTAAAGAATTATAGTGCGACCATAAAACCCACTAAAGAGACTTTAATAGAATATTACACATCAACTCTTGGCCATGACATGGCCATGTTTGCTAAAAGATCAGTTAAAGCCTCTTTGGCTAAAATATATGAAGAGGCCGAGAAGATAGAGGCTGAGCTAGAAAGCCTAAACAAGTATCTAGGGGAGCCAAAAACAAAGACCTTCAGTCATAAGAAACCCCTGTTATTGACCAAACCCAAGGATGAATGATCAAATGAATTGGAAGGAGTAGTTAAGATGGTCTAGAAGTAGTCCAACAAGATTGTTGACATGGAAAAAGATAAAGAATCCAAGAAGCAATTTAATCCTTATTATAGGAGAAAAGATGAAAGTGGTTCCTCCCAATCACCTACACACAGTCCTTCTGTTATGAATCTCACTGAAGTTGGGATGGACAATTTCTGTACGTTCCATCAACAACCTCACTTTGAGAAGAATTACCCATAGTGGATTAATTCCATGAATTTTGTCATGAATCGGTTACTTGACTCTAAATTGATAGAACCTAAGGTTAAAGATGAGAAGATTCATGAATCAGAGGAGGCACCGGAAGAAACTACCATGGTCCTGTGGGATTGTGAACCTATGCTTGGTTTGGAAGAAGAGAAACCTAATGAATAGGTACAACTTTTGGATGTTAATGTCACAAATAGGATAAAGGGTCCAATAACTGATGATAACACACTATTGCCCAAGATTAAAAGAATTCAGGAAAACTTGAAGAAAGTCAGAAATAACACTTAGGCCCAACTCATACCGGATTTGGTCATAACCAGATAGAATAATCCAACTGTCAGTAATCCCGTAAAGGATGCTGAAAGAAAAGTAGAATGTGGGAAGAAAAACTCAACAGATTGTGAGATGGGGTATGATATAATAGAAGACATCAAGAAGACCAAAGCTAATATTTCTTTGTTTGAGATGTGTATTTTACCTCAACAAAAGAAGAAACTTTTGGAAGCATTAAACCAACCAACCAGTAAACCCCAAGAAAACATTTAGTCAGAAGAATAAATCAGCGAAGCTAGTATTATTAATTTGTCATAGTAATCTAGCCACTAAAACATAGTCTCATAAGAGATTTGAGACAATTAAGCATGAAAATGGCATAATGGTGTAGCAATTGGAGTAGAAGATCTATATATTCAATAAAGAATGAGTAATACAATACAATGATAATGCAAGGTGAATGAATGCCAAGACAATTCAAATTCCCAAGGAGGTCATTCGAATTGAATGAATGGGTGTAGCTTAACTGAATGTCAGCCACAGTAAACAAACCTAGTTAACTCACTGATCAAGCCATGATTGGCTCAACTAAGTCCTAATTGTATCAGAGTGCAATGGATGACTGAGTATAACTGAAAGTAGCTCATACACATGTCATTGCATGCCAATCAACAAGTGGTAGTGCATCATTAACTCCAATGAACCCCGATGAGGTTAACTAAAGTCAAACTGGTCATCAGAAGTGGTTGGAGGTGCCCTAGTTATCTCTAGTTCATAAATAATAATAATAAATAATCAAATAATGAATGGAGGCGCCTTCACCACTTGGCCTAACTGATTGTAACAATCATCAAACAATTAGGTGCATTTTTGACACTTAGTTCACCCTAGAATAGCTCCCCGATTGAAGGAGGAAGCCCAATTAGCCTCCCTGATTGAAGGAGGAAGCCCAATTAACCTCCTTGATTGAAGGTGAAGGCTTAGTTGGTCTTCGTAATTGAAGGTAGGCATGGGTGTGGTCATGCTGATGTCATATTGTGCTCATTTGATGCAGATCAAGTCAATGAAACTTAGGATAGTGGTTTAACAAGGCCAAATTGACCAAATTAAGTGTGCATGTTAGGTAAATGACTCCAACACCCCCCCTTAAGAAATACTCAGGAGGAGTAAAAAAAATGCATAAAATTCTAGGGCCCCAACAACAAAGTACATAGGTCACCCTGTACATTATTGTAACTCAAACAATGCTCAAAAATAAATCTAAGTGAGGAAAGAGGGAAAACCCAGTGGGAAAAACCCCCTCTCAAGTTGAACACTGAAAGTAGTCTGATCACCCTGATGAACTCACCCCCAACAATGAAAGGAGGTAAGTGAACTTATTTTCTGAAAATATCTTGGTGAAGATGTTTGCAATCTGCTCATCAGTAGGGTAGTATTGCAGAATGATGGTCTTGTCATGCACCAATTCCCTGATATAGTGCATGTGTATCTTTACATGCTTGGTCCTCTACCTGGTAACTGGATCTATGGATATCTTAATAGCACTATGATTGTCACAAAATAGGATAGTGTAAAAAGAACTACAAAGATCAAATTCTGAAATAATGCCTTGCAACCAAACAGCTTGGATGCAAGCATTCACCGCTCCTTGATACTCGGCCTCTGCTGAAGACAATGCTATGGAGGATTGGTTTTTGCTAGAAAAACAAATGGGGCCACCAAAAAACATGAATAAATATCCATAAGTAGACTTTTTATCAATAGAATCACCCTCCCAATCGAAATCTTTGTAACCAACCAGCTCTAGCTCGGAGTCTGCAACATATTGAATGTCGTAGGTCCTGGTTCCCTGAATATACTGGAGGATCCTCTTGGATTCCTTCCAATAAATATCATGAGGATGCTGTATGTATATTAACACATAATTCATGGCATAACATATATCATCCCGATAATGAGTCAAGTGAAGCAAGCTACCAATCAGCTGTCGATAAATAGTGTAGTCCATGGGAGGTGTGCTTTTTCCTTATTCAAGCCTAATCCTTGAAAGGAAAGGGAATGTAGAATCCTTACATTAAGCCATGTTAAACTTAAATAACAGGTCTGATATGTATTTTTACTGAGTGACCATTATCCCATCAATATTTTTCTCAATTTCGAGCCCCATAAATTGCTTCAAGAGCCCCAAATCACTCATTTCAAATGTATTGTGGAGGGCAGTTTTTATGAGTGAAATAGAAGCAAATGTGCTACCTGTAATCAGTAAGTCATCAACATATAAAAACAATAATAATAAAATTACCATCATACTTTTGTATATATACATTTGGATCTGATTTACACCTTTGGAAGTTTTACGAGAGAAGGAAGGCATCCATCTTGGAATACCACTCTCTTGGGGCCTGTTTTAACCCGTATAGTGACTTCTTTAGTTTGAAAACCAAAGATGAATCAGAAATGTAGCTCTCAGGATGCTTCATGTGTATCTCCTCATGAATATCTCCATGTAGAAATGAAGACTTAACATCCATATGATGCACTTTCGAGCACGTTTAGATGCAGAAATTGCCAAAACTAGGCAGATGGAGTCCATTTTTGCAACCGGTGCAAAAGTCTCATGGTAGTCCACACCTTGGACCTAGGAGAAACCTTTTGATACCAGACTTGACTTATATTTTCAGGTTGTTCCATCAGCAGAAACATTATTTCGAAACACCCACTTTCATTGAACCAATTTCCTCCCCGGGGGAAGAGAAACTAGGTCCCAAGTAGTGTTTTTCTGAAGAGAATTCATCTCTTCATCCATGGAAGATTGCCATCTCGGATCCTTCCGGGCATGGTAGTAAGACTTAGGATCTAAAATTATCATTAAATAACAATATTTTGACAGCAAATAATCAGGACAAGAGAGAATAATACCTGCTCTTTGGAGATCAAACCGGGTTCTTCTTGGATCATCCAGATTTCCAATGTTTTCTCCTGCGGAGGAGAGTGTCTGTCTGGCCCAAGTTGGGAGATGATTTTGTACTTTAGGTTCTGATTTAGCATATGATGTTTTCTGTTCACTAATATCATAAATCAGAGGATCCAAATCAGGGTCATCACCCCCAATTCCATCATCCAAATATTCAGTAGAATAGGAAGGAAATTCAGTAGTTTTCTCCTTCACTAGTTCTNTCCAATGTTGATTTATTTTGTTCTGATATAAATCATATTGAAACCTTTATATTCATTAGGATATCCAATAAACAAGCATTCTATGCTTTGCGGTTGCAAAGCCCTCAGTTTATCATGCGGAATTCGAGCGCATGCAGTGGACCCAAACACCCTAAGATTCGACACATCCGGCTTGTGTCTGAAGTAGGATTTGAAATGGGTCTTCCATTTCAAGGATGATTGTGGCACTCTGTTGTGAAATTATGCTGCATCATTCATGGCTTCATCCCAAAAATTTTCAGCCAACTTCTTTGATTCGAGCATATAAGTGGTCATCTCCTTGAGAGACAGATTCTTTCTCTCCGCTACATCGTTCTGCTCGGTAGTGTAGGGAATTGAATTTTGGATCTGAATACCACTTTGGGAACGTATATGCAGAAAATAATTACTAATATATTCCATGCCATTATCAGATCTCAAAATATTGATCTTTTTTCTAGATGCATTCTCAATTAGTTCCTTCAAATCAGTGAATTTTTCCAAGACTTTCAACTTCTTTTTGATAAAATAGACCCATGTGTATCTGGAAAAGTCATCAATGAAAGTAAGAACATACCTTGATCCATTCATGGATGTGGTAGGCATGGGTCTGCTGATATCAGAATGTATCATCCCCAATATGCATGATGCTCGGCTTGCCTTCCCCCGATCAAACTTATGCTCAGGGTGCTTTCCAACAACACATCCCTTGCAAATTCTGGTGGTAGCTTTGATTACCGAGAGGCCTTCAACCATGGAATTATTTTGTAATTGCCACAAGTACTTGAATTTTAGGTGGCCAAACCTGTCATGCCACAGTATACTAACCTCATTTGCATGAGTCAGCAATGCAGTGGGCTTTGCATCTGCCACAAAATGGGAGAACTCGTAGGATTTTGCATGATGATTTGCAAGGCCTTTTTCTACAATGTTTTTGGATGCAAGTTCTGTGATCTCTACATCATCTGGTATAAAGGAGACTCTCTTGGGAACTCCTGTATGAGTCATTTGATAAACACTTAGGAGGTTTGATGGAAGATATGGTACATATAGAAAATTGGAAAAATAACCAAGCTCAAGATTTACAGTGCCTTGTCCTTCGGATATGATTTTGGATTCATCTCCCATGTGGATGGGAATGGTTTTACTGGTATCTAAAGATGAGAAGGAGTCTCTGTTAGCCATCATGTGATTTGAAGCTCCAGAATCTATCAAAATAGCATTGGACTTTGAAGTGCTTTCCATGAGAGCATGACCTCTTTCATGTTGTGGTTCCCGATCTTGCTGATCTCTCCTCCAAAATATTTCTGGAAGATTGATGTGATTTTTCTCAAGAAGAAAAGTAGCTTAATCAAGTTTCTTTTTCATGTAGGCATGTTCAAGGTGGAAGCCCTCCCCACAGTACGAACACTTGACTTTTTCCCTTTGATGATGCCCTTTGTTTTTGTTCTTCTTCGAGTGGGAAGGCTCTTCTTGCTGCTGGTTTTGAACTTTAGGCTAAGGAGCTTCAAATTTGGTTTTTGGGTTCTTCTATTGCTTTTGTTTACCCTTCATATCTTTGGGCCCCAAAGCATAGAGAGCTTGATCATAGGAGGATCTGATGATCCCCATCTGGACAAGCTTATCGTGTTCACTTGTCAAGGACTCAATGAAGGCATTGAGTGAAGGCATCTTCCATCCAGGGGTTGTAAGATTCCCCACACTGAATGTAGAGAAAAACACCAAATAATTAGATCCATTTTTGGAGAGAATGGTGAGGATGAGCTGATCATCCTCCTTCTCCACTTTACACTGCTTTAAGAGTAAGACAATGTGCTTGAACTTTCTGGAAAAAACCATTTAAGGTCTTGAAATTGGAAGGTTGGAGAGATGTCAACTCATTTTCAAGCTGATAAACCCTCAAAACATCCTTTTTTCCATACAAGGTGTCCAATTTGTCCCAAATTTCCTTTGGATTCTTCAATCTCGATAGGTGGAAAAGAAGATCCTTGGAAATAGAGAGGCACAAGAAACTGAATGCTTCATCTTTCTTGTTCAAGAATCTATCTTTTTCTATCACACGAGTAGGCTCTTCTTCAGTGTCCATAGTGACTTGTTAGAGTCCTCTAGCATGTAGCTGGATCTCCATATCTCCTTTCCATGAATGGAAATTGAACGGAGTCAAGAGTTCGAGGGAAGAAACCATCTCAAAATGCTATAGCGAATGCTTTTCACCTGTTAAAACCCACAAATCACAACAAAAGGGGCACCGTAAGGTCAAAAACCTGCACATTTTAGGCTTTCATCACACCTAGCATAATTGATCAAGCAAGCTTGATCAACAATTCCTTAACATGGGGTATTAAGTGGTAATCCTTTGCTTCTGGCGGAGTGCTGGAATTTTGAGATTTTGCTCAATTTGCATACAAAATCTGTCAAAAACCATTTTTTTGAGATATCTAAGATTCATCCCACCATGAGCTCTGATACCATATTCATTTGTCACGGTAATCTAGGGACTAAAACACAGTCTCATAAGAGATTTCAGACAATTAAGCATGAAAATGGCATAATGGTGCTGCAATTGGAGTAGCATCTCTGTATATTCAATAAAGAATGAGTAATACAATACAATGATCATGCAAGGTGCATGAATTCCAAGACAAATTGAATTCCCAAGGAGTTCATTCGAATTGAATGAATGGGTGTAGCTTAACTGAATGTCAGCCACAGTAAACACACCTAGTTAACCCACTGATCAAGCCATGATTGACTCAACTGAGTCCTAACTGTGTCATAGTGCAATGGATGAATGAGTCTAACTAAAAGTAGCTCAGACACATGTCACTGCATGCCAATAAACAAGTGGTAGTGCATCATTAAATCCAATGAACCTTGATCAGGTTAACTGAAGTCAAACTGGTCATCAGAAGTGGTTGGAGGCGCCCTAGTTGTCTCTAGTTCATAAATAATAATAAGAATAATCAAATAATTATTGGAGGCTCCTTAACCATTTGGATTAATTGACTGTAACAATCAGTTAGCAATTAGGTGCATTTATGACACTCAGTTCACCCTAGAATAGCTCCCTGGTTGAAGGAGGAAGCCCAAATAGCCTCCCTGATTGAAGGAGGAATCCCAATTAACCTCCCTGATTGAAGGTGAAGGCTTAGTTGGTCTCCTTGATTGAAGGTAGGCATGGGTGTGCTCATGTTGATGTCATAGTGTGCTCATCTAATGCTGATTAAGTCAATTAAACTTAGGATAGTGGTTTAATAAGGCCAAATTGACCAAATTAAGTGTGCATGTTGGGTAAATGACTCCAACAAGTATTGGTGGGAAGTGCAAATCCAAAACTTTACCTTTTCTGCTCACATTTGAAATTTCAATCATAATGTGCACAACTTTTCGGTTGATTTAGGAGCATCTGCTAATGTTATTCCTTTGTCAGTGTGTAAAAGGATAAATGGCCAACCCAAGCCATTTGATGGCAAGATAATACAGTTGGAAAGAACGACTGTAAAAGTGGTAGGAGAAATGGAAGATGTGATGATACATTTATCTGCAGATGAGAGAGTGCATCAGTTCATAGACATCATGGTGGTTGACATACCAGAAGCTTATGGATTAATATTAAGCCAAGACTGGTCTGCAAAAATAGTGGGTATTTTGCAACCAATTGGTCTCATTTATGGTTACCCTATCAAGGATTTCAAAATCATATTAAAGTGATGAGAGAGCCGCATACGACACACAATGTGACTCAATTAGAAGGCAAGAATGAGACGGTAATTTTTTCGCACTGTGTGTTGGGAAATTATTTCATTGAGCTAGAACCAGGAAATTACCAAGCTAAAGAAGTCGATAATGGATCAGATACACAACTTGATCTCCTTCTGTTTTCATGAGCCGATAAAGTTGATTGTAACATAGTTAGTGTAGTTTTAGATGTAGGCAATAGCAATAGTTTGGTAGATTCATTATATAAGTTTTGGGTATTGTATTTTGAGGGTTCAAAAACAAAGTAAGGATTAGGAGCTGGCTGTAGCCTGATGGATCTAGGAAAAAAGAAACATTTTTTTCATGTAGATTAGAATTTGAATGTACAAATAATATAGCTGAATATGAAGCATTAATACAAAGATTAAAAAAGGAAATTGAATTCAAGGTTAATAATTTAAAAGTCTATGGAGATTTTTAAATTATTGTCAAACAAGTCCGAAATACAATCCATTGTTTATCTCCACATCTAAAGGGTTACCAAAGCGAAGTCTAGGATTTGCTAGTGAATTTCGATACATTTAATATAGTTTCAATTCCTAGGATAAAAAATGCAGCAACTGATTTATTAGATACCTCAGCTGCCAAGCTTGTTCCAACTAATAATCGATGTTCTATTGAATTACTTTTTAGGCCCACTGTACTGGATAATATCATGAATCTAAGAGTGTTCGATGATGACCCACAAATCCTAGAATTTCTGACAACTAATGAGAATTTCAAGGGAGCAATAATCGATGAAGAAGAACATCAAGTGAACCTCGAAGTGGAAAATTTATACCCAAAGGAGTTAGAACATTGGAAGGAATTTTCTATTTGAATAACAGGTTTAGAAGGCCATCTAATGTTAAAACACACACCTCATCTATGCAATTTGAACTGGTAAATTTGGGATCAGAAGCTAAGCCTAAATACGTAAACTTAGGAAAGTGTTGTTCACCTGGAGAAAGGCATAAATTGATAAACTTGTTTATACAGTACAAAGATGTTTTCTCCTAGACATATGAAGATCTCAAGATGTGTGACACTTGAATTATACAACATGTTATTCCGATCAAATCAGTTTCAAGCCATTCCAACAACTATTAAGAAAGATGCATCTGAAGCTAGAACCTTTGATCCAAAGTGAAGTAAAGAAACAACTTGATGCAAGAATCATCTTTAAAGTCAGACATTCAGAATGGGTTTCGAACTTAGTACCGGTGAGAAAAAAAGTCAAGAGAAGTTAGTCTTTGTGTTGATTTTAGAAACATGAATCGTGCCTCCGATAAAGATAACTATCCAGTCCCGCCTATGGAACAAATTTTGCAGATGGTCTTTAGATGGGAATTATTTTCTCTGCTAGATGGTTTCTCAGGATATAACCAAGTGTTGATAGCAGAAGAAGATGGATTGAAGACTACATTTAGAATTAAGTGGGGAACTTTTGTGTATAGGAGGATTCCCTTTGGATTTATTAAGGGTGGAGCAACTTTCCAGAGGGCCATGGATATAGCTTTCCATGGGCTAATTGGCCGAAGTGTAGTAGTGTAGTTGGATGACGTTACAGTTTATTCCATGGAAAGAGAAGAACACATGTTTCATTTAAAACAAATTTTCAAACGCTTTCAGAAATATGCTATCTCTTTAAATCAAAAGAAAAGTGTGTTTGTTGTATTAGACAGAAAGCTTTTGGGTCATGTAATTTCTAAGAAAGAGATATCAATAGACCCAGAAAGGATCAAAGCTATAGCACAAATCCCTTTGCCCCACAATAAGAAAGGAATGCAATATTTTATGGGGACCATTAACTTTGTGTGGAGGTTTGTGCTCGATTTTGCTAAAATAGTCAAACCTTTGCAACAAATGATTAAGAAAAGTGCTCAGTTTAAATATACAAACTTAGAGAAAGGTGCATTTGACAAAATAAAAAACAGCAATAGCTCAAGAACCCTCTCTCAAAAGTCCAAATTTCAAAAAAGATTTCATCTTATACACTTTTGCTTCAGACAACTCGTTAGCAGCAGTGCTTACAAAGAAAGAAGAAGGGGGAGATGAGTACCCTATATCATTCATGAGAACTTGACTACAAGGTGCTAAGTTGAACTAACCCGTTGTTGATAAACATGCATATGTAGTGTTTTAGGCGGTAAAATAATTCAGGCCATATATACAAAAAAATAGAACCAAAGTTATTGTACCTCACCCGACAATCCAGAATTTTTTCGTACAGAAATAGTTGGGAGAAAGAAGAGGGAATTGGGTTACAGCATTGAAAGAGTATGACTTGGAGTTTAAGCCAGCAACTGTCGTCAAAGAACAGGGGCTGTGCGAATTCATGGCTGAAAGCCAGGACAATGAAGATAATGATTGGAAGAATGAGGCTGAGCTACACATGGTTGATGTATGCCCCTTATTTACATCTCCAAAATCTTGGTATAGAGATTTAGTGCACTATATCCAATAAGGTTATCTTCCTGAACATTGGAATTCCAAGTAGAGAAGGGCCTTACGCTTAAATTTCGCATCTTACCAAATAATCAATGGAGTGCTGTTGAAAAAAAATTATGATGGAGTTTTCCTCAGGTGTTTAGAATGAGAAGATGCAACAAAAGTAGTTAAAGAATTGCATGATGGCCCTACCAGAGGTCATTTTTTAGGAGATACTACAGCTCATAAGATTTGAAGAGCTGGATACTATTGGCCAATGTTGTTCAAAGATACACATGGTTATGTTAGAATATGTGATACTTTCCAAAGGAGTGGTGGGAGACAAGGGAAAGTGTAATGTCCCGGTTTTGACCCCATTTGCATTAAAGGATACATGATGTATATATTGTAATTAATCATGGTCAGGAGCTAAAGGAAAAAGCCCCACCATCGATTTGGTTGTGTATGTTTCGGAAATAGGGATCATTGCTGATGGTATATCATGCTATCTGACACATTATAGTTTTGGGCATCATGTAAATATGCACATCAATTAAAATAAACCTACAGCTAGCTACGACGGCGTAACGTTGAATGAAAAGGGCATGATTCCTAAGGTTAAGGGGGGGTTGTCCAACCCGTGGGGGTCATTGGGAGTTTTCCATGTGTCAGTCACCCATTTAATTTCTACTGTATGGGAGCAGTTATTGCTAAGTAGTGGTGGGTGTGGCAGGACTGTCAGTCCTTTCCCACGTACCCACTCCACCAACGGACTCTTCCTCTTCACATCACATGGGGCAGAAGAAAACACTCATTCCACTCTTCCACGATCCTACTTCTTTGGAGGTTTTGGGGTCTGGCTCACTCTCACGCAGGAGGGTGCTGGTTTTCCTCCCACCATGAGTTGTTCTGGTAATCCACACATAGAGAGAGGGAGATCCTGTTTTCCTCATGCACTGCTTAGGGAATTTCCCCATCATTTGTTTAATCCTCACTCATAGGCTAAAAATTGGATGGTTTTTACCTCACGCAGGGGTTGGGGGGTTGTGATCTCATGCGGCAAGCTAGAAGAGTGGCCTGAGGGGCACGGCTCTACTGTTTATATGTTTTCCCTATCAATGCTGGGAATATGTCTTCTTCCCCATATGTGGACTGGGTAAGTTTTTCGTTGTTTTAGTATGGGATTGGGTTGTAGATCTTCCCCTGGTTGGGTTGCTGTGTATGCAAGTACCTTTTTGGGTTGCTGCAGAGTTGTTTTGGCCATGCTAGGGCCAAGAACAACTCTGAGTCGTCTTGTTAACTTGAGTTGTGTTCACCTTTTTGTTTGGGGTTGTCACCCTATTGTCTTTATTTTCATCACAGCGCTGTGAGCTGTTTGTTTTGCTGCGTTATGCAGTGGTTGGTATTTGGACTATTGAGAGTAGGATTAGACATTAGAGGAAATTTCAACTCAAAATCGGCCTCCTAAAATGAACTAATAAAATAATAGTTAAAATAATAAAATAATATTTATTAATTTTGGAGGAAGAAAATAAAAAAACTACTTTTTTGTTTGTATTTTTGACACATCTCCCTGTGTTTTTACTCAAATTTCGACCGGGAGAGTTCATTGGATGCGGAATTTAATTCCGCATCCAACGAGTACCCACTCGCTATACTTTTGATGGACCCTGCTACCCGAAAAACAAGAAATACCTGAAAAAATGGAATGATGACATCATCATTCCATTTTTTCAGGTATTTATTGTTTTTGGGGTAGCGGGGTCCATCAAAAGTATGCCGAGTGGGTACTCGTTGGATGAGGAATTTAATTCTACATCCAACGAGCTCTCCTGATCGAAATTTGAGTAAAAACACAGGGAGATATGTAAAAAATACAAACAAAAAAGTAGTTTTTTTTATGATACCTATCCCCAAATTTATATTAAAAAAGTGTTTAAGACCTATACGGTATTTCAAATTTAAAGCAATTTCATTGGCTATCACATGATGACATGGAATTTGAATAAAAGTTAAAAGTCCCATTTTGAGTTGAAATTTCCTCTAATGGGCTAGGTATGCTTGAGAAAACCGGTGTTTGGAGCCACTCAGGCAGAGTTATACTGCTGGATTTATTCTCCACAACCCTTGAAGAGTATTGGGAAGGGAAGTCAGGGCTTGAGGGACTGTGAAGTAGAGAAAGGACTGATTCCTGTTGATGGGTGTGTGGATGTATTAGAAGTCCGGTTAACTCTGGTGTAGGCATCCTTAGCTCTCCATTGGGGCCACCAGCTTAGCATTTAGCCTTTCTTAGCTCCTTGACGACCTGATAAACCCTACTTTGTGGGCTTGGCTGATTTGTGTACCTTGGCTATGTGTAAGCCTACTTTGACCCTTATTCCTTGAGGAATCATGCCCAACTTGGAGGTGGTAGTGTTGCTGAGAGATTGATGAGCACACTGGCCTATGGTTGGGTGGAATGTTGCAGCAATGTAGCTGGTTTCCAGACGATTTCTTTTTAAGATGAGTATTCTTGACTATTCCGTCTCTGCATTTATATTTACTGATTAATGAATATGATGAACATGCGGTATGCTTGAATGAATGTATGTTTGCTTCCACTATGTATATGAAGGATTATGCATCTTATTATGTTTTATGTTTTAAGCTTTATATTTCAACATTATATGCCTGTTCATGTTCATGGGGCTATCTTCCCGGAGGTTTTGATGGTTTGGTAGCGTCCTCCTCGCCGGTCAGAGGGTCGGGGACGTTATAGTATGGTATCAGAGCAAAGGTTGCAGCATGGGCCTGAATGGGCCATGAAGATGCTGTGACAGAGCTTTTGTTGCAGCATTTGGGCCTCAGAGGGCCATGAGAAACAGTTAGCAGAGGCAGGTTTCCTACTCCCCAGAAGAAACTAGGAGAAAATGGGTGAAGGGCAGGAAAATTTTCACAAAATTTTCTAAGTGTCGAAATTGTCGGCCCATTGAAAAACTTAGTGAGAAGTTTTTTCGATGTAGTGGATCACTTAGTTGGAAGGTCCTTCGACGCAGCGGAGCGCGTAGTCTGAAGCTCACTCAACGACGAAAGGAAGATTACAAAATTCCTCTAAGTGTTCGTCGGTCGTCAGCAAAACCTAGAGGACGTGAGCGCCGAAACGTCGGTGAGAAAAACAAGATGATAGCTGGATGGACCACCGACAGCGACAGCGGGGATACAAATTTTGAAGATTTTTCTAAGTCCGATCATTGGCGATCAGTAGAAGTTAGTTGATTCCATCGTCGATGATTAGACGATGGGAGCGTCAAAACGTTGACGGAGATCCCATGAAGGCCGCTGAAATGTCGGCTTGCTTTGCCGAGACCATCAGCAAAATTTAGATGATGAACCAGTCGATGCTGGCGGTGGAAAACTGAAGTGATAGGACCATCAGCGATTGACGATGATTAAAGGATTGGATCGTCGATACCTAGTTGATGGCGTAGCCGCAACATCGAAAAATAGATAGTGAGGGCGCCAAAACGACGACAAAGAGTAGAAGATGGTTGAGCCGATGAAGTGGCAGAAAGATGGTTAGGGAAGAAATTTTGAATTTTTTTTTCCAAGTTTGAGAATCCTCGGACGTCGGCGAAATTTAGTGGATGTGGGAGCTACAGTTTCGGTGGAGATCCGCTGAAGGCCACCGAAACGCCGACCTAACTTAGTTTGATGAAGCTCCAATAAGACCATCGGTGTTCTGCGATGATTAGTTTAATGGATCGTCGATAACTAGCTGAGGGAGTAGCCGCAGTGTAGGCAGGAAATAGTTGATGAAACAGCTGATGGAGTGTCACAGGAAGGAGAAAAAGAAAATTTTCGTCGAGAATTTTTCTAAGTGTTGAGGATATCGATGATCACCGCATGTTAGTGGATGAGTCCGTCGAAGCAGCACATAAGTTGGTTTCATCACCGATAAAAATGATAAAGGTCCGAAGCCGAGACAACTGAGGATCCGATATGGCGGAAAACCTTAGTTGATGGATTATTGCCATTGCAGGTGGCTATGGAACTAACCACCCAACTAGAGAGTAGTTAGTTGCTCCGACCGTCGATGCCACGGTAGGTAATGTTCTGATCACTAACACATATTAGTTTTGGCATCACCGATGCGGATCGAAAGCTTAGATAACCACAGACCCGAAACAGTGGAAAACGTTAGTTTTTTGAACACCGAGGGATAGCCTTTGGCATCGCTGATAGAGTTTGGAAGCCTTTATGATGAACAGATCGTCGATACCGTGGGAAGGGTTAGTTGTATGGCTGCCAATGAGCAACGGAGGAAATTAGTCGTTCTGACCGCCGAAACGTCAGAATGTTAGTTGGAAGGAGATCCGATTGGGAAAAATAAATTTTGGGTTTTTCCAAAGGGATTTCTTCGTGATTTTTAACTATTTTTCAGTAGTTTCAGGGTTAAAAAGGAATAAAATCCTAAGTGGTTGAAGTTAGTAATTCAGACCAAAATACAGTTGAGTTTTTGCCTAAATTCGATGAATATCATCATTTTAGAAGTGGTTTGGTTTTCACAACCGAGGTTAGAATGAAGCATGTGGATAGGTGTTGGAATTCCTATCTAGTAGTGAACAAGGGGGAATCCCCAAAGTTCGAATGCGGTGCTGCAAAGTAATAGTGGCTGTCAATATGGACAAATCCGGGAATTGCATGCCTAGAGGTAGCAAGACCATGAAGTCAAACCAATTGTTGTGTGGAAGAGGAGTTCCATGGAAGGATGAGGGACTTGAAAAGGGAAATTTCCTTAAACCCTGTCTTGCTAATTATGATTACAAGTTTTATACATGAAATGTATGAGGATATGCCTTGCATGCATAGGATATTACATGTTGGTAAGAATAGTGAGAATTATACATTTATAATGAGCCACTAATGATAATTATTGCATTGGTGTTGGTATTAGTGGAAAAAACAACGACACATGGACATGGCTGAATATGTTGCTGATGCTGACGAATGTGACCAGAAACCCTATGGAGAAAGGGATAAGGCAACAAGTCCAGAATCAAAAGTTGATGAGCAACTTCTGCAATCTCCTGCAAGAGACCGACCAAACTGGTAATGTTAAGGGTGTAAGTAGGACCCATGAAGGTAAGGGTTCAATTATGACAATTGCATTGAGTGGTAAAAGCAAGAGGTCTCATACCATGTGGGTATTTAAATTTTATATAGCATTCATAGAAAAAGGTGTCATGCCTGTATTATGTTGTTATGAACTTAGTAGCCCAAGGAAAGTAAGCACTGATGATCTTGATTATAGTCATGCATCCTATATGAAGTAGTCATGGTTAGGCCATGCATGGTATGTTTGAATGCATAGTATTCCTGAGTCAATGCAAGGTAGCATTGAGTGGGTATGCATTAAAACATTTTATAAATCTTGTAGTTATGCATTGGATGGATGCATATGAAAAGTATGAGTAAATATTGTAGATATGCATACGTAAGTATGGGTGCAAATGTTGCGATGCAATGTATGAATGCATAGAGATAGTGCATGAGTTATTATGAATAACTAATGGCTGAAATGATGAATTGATGACAATTCTGGAACCATTTCAAGAGCTGTTATGAATGCAGGATAGTAAGTGCATGAAGAAGGTAGTCATGATCAATTGGTTGCCGGAAATGCTCTATGGAAGGGGAAGGGGGTACAAATGATACGCTTGTGAAGTAAGGAGTATCTAAACATTTCATTTAAATTGCATAAATGATGTGAATGTACCCTGTAATTTAAAAGTATGATAGTGATTGTGTGAAGTAAATGGGTTTTGGTAATATTGATGTGATTAACAACTGGAAGTATTTGAATTTTATAAATTCTGAAAATTCTTCAATGATGGTTGCAGCAATGAAAAGGTTATATGCATCCATACTTACTAAGTGTTTGGTTGAATGAGGTTCAGGTTTCGAGTAGATTGTTTGGGGCGTGGAAATTTGGGTAAGACCATGACAAAGGCCGAAATCTACCATGTGAAAGAGCCAAAACTTATGAGAAAAGTCTCATGGTTGTGAAAATAGTTTGTATGCATGATGGGTTGTTAAATTTGAATTGTGAGTTTCGGATTTAAGAAATTGCTGACAACTACTAATCACTAATGGCTTGCATAAGATTGTGTCAAGAGGACGCATTGTAAGTGGGTATTCATGTTATGCTAGTAAGCATAAAATTATAATGGGCATAGTAGTGCTGCTTACAAGAGACCCACAATTGAGCAAATCAATTTCTATAGTAAACAAAGTTGCACATTCTCATTGAATTTAATTACTAATGTCATTGCTTGGTTATGGAACAATCAAATTTGGATTGTATTATCAGATAATGATTGAATGTTTGGCTATTTGATGAATGTGCCAGGGGTACACACTAGAGGAAGATCATGTGTGATGGCCTACAGGAGCCAAACTTCATGGGAAGGTTTTTCCCTATCTTGGAAATGGGTTTTGGGTGAAACTCCAATGGACATTTTGGAAATGTCTCATCTGCACTACATGTTTGATAAGCAACATAAGTGGGATGGTATGGATTATGTCAGTAAGACATGTGTGAATATGAATTGTAAAAAGGAGTTGGGATGGAAAACCGAGGGACTGTCAACTCAGAGAAGGGAGCCCCCATTCCTCCTTAACGAAGGAATACTGCATCAACAAATGGATAAGTGTTCTGTGACCCTAGCTAAGAATATGCATGTCAAATTATTAAAATTCCATATGCAGAACATGTTTTGATTTTATTCCCATGATGAACGATTGCTTGAGTATGAATAGGACCTACATGGCACACACCAGAAAAGGGTGCACACTTTTTCGATGTTGGATCATGAAAGGGTTTTCAATATTGATTACACCCTAGAAAGTGGACGCACTCCTGGTGTCTCAATACTTGATAGTGCATGATGTGAAGTATGATTACAGTTTTAGAGAAATAACGCTGATGAGTTTGCTTATATTTCTTGTGTTGTCAGGCTAAACAGATGTAGTCTGGTGTTGTACACTAAAAGGAATTAGAGATCACGGCTGGAAATGAAACCTGGAAATGGTCATTTATTGTTGATATAAGTGCATGTGTTATTGTTGATGGTCTGATAAACCCAACTGTGTTGGCTTGGTTGATGATTGGTTGTTGATATAAGTGCATTGTTGATATAAGTGTATTGTTGATATAAGTGCAAGCAATTGTTGACGGTCTGATAAACCCAACTGAAGGTTGGATTGACTGTGCCTGATATATATAAAAGGATGTTGTGAAACAGCCTACGTGCTGACCTAACATCCAAGTCCATAGGTGTTCCCAAGGCTTGCAAAGTGAAGCAGGATCCTATGGACCAGAGAGGAAACGCACAATACATATAAGTATTGGATTTTTTTGCAATTATTTCTTATGAATATACATGTGTATATGACTTGGTTATGATGTTTTAAGCTCTTGTTTAAGAGGTAAAAACCGATGGGAATAAACTAAACATGTGAATCTATTCAATATTTGAATATAGGTATCACTGAAAGCGAGGACTATGAAAGCATCCTAGAGGTGCATGTGGACATGTGACTGTCCTGAAGAGATCAGAATGAGAAGTAATGAAAAAGGTGCTAGTGAGGCTATGAAGGTCCTAGCAGCCGAGACAAACCATGTGGGGAGGCTCCATAGTTGAGAGGTCTGAAATAGACCAGAGATACTAAGTGTCATGACTAAGAGGGATTGGTCCAGCATTCACGGTGAAGTGAAAGAGGCTGAGAGCATGAAAAGCCACATCGGTGGTGTGGGTTCCAGGATGGAACAAAACAAAGAGGGGAAAAACTCTTGCTGCTCTCTCTTTCCCTTTTGATTATATATATATATATATATATTTATGCATTGAGAAAACAAAAGATTGTTGAATGCATGTATGATTGAAAATGGAATGTGTGTATTTTCTTAAAGTAAATTGTGAATGCTGGAATGGTTAATTCCCCGCCCAAGAATGGACATGAATGAGCTCATGTGCCTACTGGGATGGCATGAAAAATATGAAAGTGTCCTTGATGAGACTTGGACTGTCATGCCCATTGGGCAATTAATTGACTGATTTTAATGCCTATATTATGCTTGGACTGACATAATTTCAATGGTGCATTTCATAGGTGAGAAAAGTGAAATCCAGTGGTGCACATTGATCATGGCAGCAGGCCAAAAGCTATTGGACTTAGCTGAAAGTCTCCTTCAAACGATTGCCAGGATCCAAGAGAATCTTGGAGAGATGCTCAAGATACAGAAAAGGCAGAATGCGATGAACCACCAGATTTTGCAAGACTCTATTGGTTTGCAAAAGGAGGTGAAAAGCTTTATGGGAGAAATCTGTAAAGGCAAGGAAAGTGGATCGATGATGGGACATTCATCCAAGCAATCCGTTAAGAAACGTTCCAAGCATGAAGACTCAAAGGAAATTGAGCAGGTAAAGATGAAGTAGCCAATAAAATGTTGGAAATGTGGAGGACATCATTTACGATGGGACTGCCCAACGAGGGAACGTAAAGAGGGCAGCAGCCACAAAGTCCTCGACTTGGGGATGAGCCGAAAGCTGAGAACCAGCAAGAGAAGCTCATGGAAGCCAAGGGGATTGGTCCTGAAAGTTCAAAGTAAATAATTGAACATGGGGTAGATCTGCAAAATTTTGAAATTTTGATGTGCAAAATGTATATGTATTCCTACATATTGGAACACCGAGGATGGTGTTATTCCAAGGGGGAGGGGATTGTAATGTCTCTGTTTTGACCCCTTTTGCATTAAAGGATACATGATGTATATATTGTAATTAATCGTGGTGAGGAGCTAAAGGAAAAAGCCCCACCATGGATTTGGTTGTGTATGTTTCGGCAATAAGGATCATTGCCGATGGTATATCATGCTATCCGACACATTATAGTTTTGGGCATCATGTAAATATGCACATCAATTAAAATAAACCTACAACCAGCTACAACGGTGTAAAGTTGAATGAAAAGGGCATGATTCCTAAGGTTAAGGGGGGGTTGTCCAACCCATGGGGGTCATTGGGAGTTTGCCATGTGTCGGCCACCCATTTAATTTATGCTATCTAGGAGTAGTTATTGCTGAGTAGTGGTGGGTGTGGTAGGACTGTTAGCCCTTGCCCACGTACCCACTCCACTAGTGGACTCTTCCTCTTCACATTGCATGGGGAAGAAGAAAACACTCATTCCACTCTTCCATGATCCCACTTCTTCGGAGGTTTTGGGGTCTGGCTCACTCTCACGTAGGAGGGTGTTGGTTTTCCTCCCACAGCGAGTTGTTATGGTAATCCACACATAGAGAGAGGGAGATCCTATTTTCCTCACGCACCACTTGGGGAATTTCCCCATCGTTTGTTTAATCCTCACACACAGGCCAAAAATCAGATGGTTTTTACCTCACCCAGGGGTTGGGGGATTATGATCTCATGCGGCAAGATGGAAGAGTGGCCCGAGGGGCATGACTTTGATGTTTATATGTTTTCCCTATCAATGTTGGGAATCCGTCTTCTTCTCCATTTGTGGATTGGGTAAGGTTTCCGTTGTTTTAGTATGGGATTGGGTTGTAGATCTTCCCTTGGTTGGGTTGCTATGTATGCAAGTACCTTTTTGGGTTGCTGCTGAGTTATTTTGGCCATGCTAGGGCCAAGAAAAACTCTGAGTCGTCTTGTTGACTTGAGTTGTGTTCACCTTTTCGTTTGGGGTTGTCACCCTGTTGTCTTTATTTTCATCACAGAGCTGTGAGCTGTTTATTTTGCTGCTGTATGCAGTGGTTGGTATTCAGACTGTTGAGAGTAGGGTTAGAGGTTGGGTATGCTTGAGAAAACTAGTGTTTGGATCCACTCAAGCAGAGTTAGAATGTTGGCTTTCTTCTCCACAACCCTTGAAGAGTATTGGGAAGGGAAGTCAGGGCCTGAGGGATTGTGAAGCAGAGAAAGGACTAATTCCTGTTGATGGGTGTGTGTATGTCTTAGAAGTCCAATTAACTCTGGTGTAGGCATCCTTATCTCTCCATTGGGGCCACCAGCTTAGCATTTAGCCTTTCCTAGCTCCTTAACGGTTTGATAAACCCTATTGTGTGGGCTTGGATGATTTGTGTACCTTGGCTATGTGTAAGCCTGCTTTGACCCTTATTCTTTGAGGAATCATGCCCAGCTCAGGGGTGGCAATGTTCCTGAGAGATTGATGAGCATGCTAGCCTATGGTTGGGTGGAAAATTGTAGCGACGTAGCTGGTTTCTCGACGAATTCTTTTTAAGATGAGTATTCTTGACTATTCCGTCTCTACATTTATATTTACTGATTAATGAATATGATGAACATGTGGTATGCTTGAATGAATGTATGTTTGCTTCTGCCATGTATATGAAGGATTATGCATCTTAGAATGTTTTATGTTTTAATCTTTATATTTCAGCATTATATGCCTGTTCATGCTCATGGGGCTATCTACTCGGAGGTTTTGACGGTTTGGTAGTGTCCTCCTCGCCGGTCAGAGGGTCGAGGACGTTACAGAAAGAAGATGGGTCATTAAAACCAATCATTATTTTTGAAAAATTTGAGCAATGGGGGATTGATATTATTGGAGAGATCAATCCAAATTCCTCATTATATCACAAATATATCCTCATGGCAATAGATTACTTTACCACATGGGTGGAATCCATTCCGCTACAGAAAGTAAATGAAGATGCAGTTATGGATTTCTTGCAAGATCACATCATGACCACGTTTGGGTTTCCAATTTCCCTTGTTTTTGATAATGCATGTTATTTTTCATCTATTAGACTGACTTCATTTGCAAATGAGAAAGGGAATAAGTTACATTATTCTGCTAACTACTATCCACAAGGTAATGGGTTAGCCGAATCTACAAATAAAAATCTCATTAGGATTTTAAAGAAGATAGTTATAGATAACCAAAGGAGATGGCACATTGCTCTTCCAAATGCACTCTGGGATGATTGAGTCACACCCAAGAACTCCTTAGGTGTGTCAACTTATACCTTAGTCTATGGAAAAGAAGCCATTCTGCCTGGTAATATTTTGTTGCATTCCTCTCAACTAGCCCAAGCGTCTAGAGGGTCCAATAGTGAAGTCTTACAAGCCCAAATCAACACTCTGCTTAAATTAGAAGATTCTGGAGCCAAGTCGAAGGAGAGGTTTAAACATCAACAAGAAATTGTGAAAATATGGTTTGACAAGCATAAATCTGGGAAGAAGGAGTTCAAAGTAGGTGATTTGGTTCTGAAGTGGGATCACCCACATGATGAAAAGGGTAAACAGACTAAGTTTCAACATTCATGGATAGGCCCTTTCCATATAGCAGAAAAGTTAGGCCCCTCGACATACAAGCTATAGGATTTGCACGGGTGGGAAGAGAACCTGTTAGTAAATGGTTTGGTTCTCAAATCTTCTTTTTATTAATTCTCTTGATTCTCTTTTTTGTACATAAATAAGTCTTTTGATTTTGATTTTGATTTTCTTTGTAGTTAGTTTTATTTATTTGCATTTGTTTTTCTTAGAGTTTGATTCACTTTAGTTTGTTTATTTGCTTTATTTTTTAGTTTTTTCAAATAAACCAACACAACCTTTGGACATTTGGGGAACATTGGAATTTTGGGAAATCTGCAATATTTTGATTTAAAACCTTATTATTAAATATGCATGTATCATCATTCAGATTATTTAATTTGATAGACTATCTGAAGAAAGGTTATCAACACATTGAAGTCTTGTTTTAAACCCCGTCAAATAACTAAGGTTAGAAGAGTCTAGAATACTATTATGGGGATCCATTCACTACACATTAAAATATGTCCTAGGAAGCTAACAACAAAGGACCCATGGAGGGGAAGCATATTGGATAGATGTATAGTATTTAAATGATCCCATGCCACAAATAAAATCCAAAATGCTAAAGAGTCAAATCTCCCAGAAATAAAGCATACATAAAAAAAAAAACATATTGAATAAAATTAGTATTGGATAAGATTGCTCAGAGGTTCTTCTCCGTCCGTGAGCTAAAAGAAAAAATATCTCTCACAAAAAAGGACATTGTGGATGGAAGAACCTAATCCAAGTTTCAAATAAGAGAAGCAATCGGGGAAGACTCAAAAGGACAAAAGTCCAAAAAGCATCAAAAGAATGCAAAAGGCATGGGAATGAGGAAGAAACGAATATGTTTGTCCATACTCTGTTACGATCCTGTGGTGTTTGAGCTAGAAGCAATAAACTTCATATCTTGGCCTCAGAAGAACTATCAAGACTTTGAAATCTTGGTTACCCTCTCCTAGTCGACCATAATCAAAATTAAAGTTCTAAATCTTGCATTTCTAAAAAGTTTAGACATCTTAAAGAAATCTTGATGTTTGGGAAAAGTGATTTAAACAGAATACCAAAAAGAAGCTTTTGATTTTAAAAGTCAGTTTTTTTTAGAGATCTGTGTTCACCAGGCAGTCCCCAATTGTTGCTGCTGCAACATATCCCCAAATTTTTTTTTATATTTTTTAGGACCCCCCTTTTTAAATCCTAGTTCTATGCCTTAGACACTTTGATTTTTAAATCCAACATTTTATGGTTTGTTTTGATCATAGGAAGGTTGCAAGCTTTTATTTTTTCACCAAGGAGAAAAGTTATTTTTTGATCTGCTATAGTGGATGTTTTCCAAATCCAGATCCACTACGACAGAAAATTATCAATTTATGAGCCGCAATGGCGGGTGCACTCTCTTGTTTCAAGCCACTACGACGGTTATATTTTCATGTGCGAGGCGCTATAGCGGATGATTTCTAATTTTCATATCGGAAAGGTTTCTAATCTCTTTTCATCCCACTATGGAAATGGTCATTGATTTTTCAAGCTGCTACGGCAGATAGATTTTGTTATTGCAAGCTGCAACGATGGATGGAGCTTCATTGTGATTGACGGGGAAGTTCTCGATCTTTTGGTTCCGCTATGGTGGAAGGGTTCTCAAGTCTAAGCCCGCTATGGCATATACCTTCTCATGTTTTCATTTTGTTTCATTGTTGGGAGTTGCAACGACGTGGTTCTCTAATTTTTAACTATCATTGGGTCAAGTCCGTCCGCTATGTCGGAGGAGAGTTTAGTTCCTTTCCACAACGACGGGCGTGCTTATGGTTCTGTTTTTGGAATGTTTCCATTTCTTTAATCCTCTGCCGTAGTGGAAGTCGTTCCCTATGTGCTGCCGCTACGGAGGAGGAATTTCCTCATCAGTGGCTCGATTCTTATGAGTCTTGCTTCGGCGGAAGTCTTTTAGTCTCGAAGCCTCTACAACGACTAGCAGCCTGTTTCCTCACCGATTTGATTCTGACGGTAGCCAATGTGAGAATGCAGATGAATTGTTAAGTTCAGACCCAGTGGTTGCAGATGAGTTGTATTCATTGGGCTACCATTGTAGGGGTCATGATCATGTGAACTTATCATTTTCGGCTCGACGCACTTACCTTTGGCGCCAACGATGTTTTCTCACGTGTATGGGTTTTTAATGCTGCTCTGAGGGTTTAACCCTCGAATGCCTATTTATTCACTTAGTGGAAAGGGTTTTACCATTTTTTTGATGGTGAGGGTTGGAAGCCGTTAGCACAATTTTACCTCATTAGTAGCGTCCGCGTCACCTATGGAGTTCATGTGGCATCTTCACCGAGCATTCTTCGACTGTGTGTCTAGCCTCCGGCCTTCCAGGTAGGTTTCACTCACTTGCTTCTATTGGTTGGTTTACTTGAGCTACAAGTTGTGATTTTTTGGTATACTCTGAAAGGGTAGGTTAGGTTTTTGGCCTTTGGTAGGTTTAAAAGGGGTTTTTCTTCGTGCATCTTTTTAGATTTTTTCTTGTCCATATTTTTAGCTCGCCCTGGTAAGCCTACCTACCCACAGAGACTCACCAGTCCATTCAAAGGCATTTCGCCATGAGACCTATTATAATTTGATGAATCTCCAAAAGCCCGAGCTTCTTGGCGGCATGGAGTAGACCCATTGCTTGTTTTTGGGTGTTAGTAGTCAGCTCATCTTAAGAAAACCCTAGGGGTTTAAATGCTTTATTTTTTGGTCGTTGAATGTTAAGCACAAAGATGGTGGATTTAGGGCATCGCTGCTCTGAGAGCCAAAGGGGGTGTTGGGTCATGAACCTTCATAGTTTGTGGCCATAGTGCGGAAAGGATCCATAGAAATTAAGATCGCATTTTCCCTTCTAGGGTATGGAGGCTGAGGTTTCCTAGGCCCAAAGTTTAGTGCCAAGATTTGACCCATTGATCTGTATTGTTATTTTGACCTAATGGTTGAAGAAATTGGGGATATACAAATACTGATGATTGTTTGGATAGTATGCTTGGCATATCATAGCGAGTCAGTTCTACTATTTCGTTTAATGCATGGATTCATTTTATAATATAACACTAAGAAATTTTTTGTGTTGTTGCAGTTAATGCTCACACCCAACAGTATGATGAAGAAAAGGAAGAAGAAAGCTAATATTGTTGATTATGACTCAGATGAAGAAGTAGTAGAAGCACCCACACGAAGGATAGAAATTATTTATGAGGATACCAAAGCGATAAATGGAGCTAAGCTCGAGTTCAAATGGGGCCAGATTTATCATTGGCTGGTAGAAAAGAAAGTGTCGGAAGCAGGGTTGGAGGATCTAGCCTTGTATGATAATGTGCTAAGATCTGGGATAACCAAAGTGACCACTAGACCTGAAATGTTCCCTTGTGTAGAAGTCATTGGATGGATTCTGCCTAGGGTAGACACAACACAAATGTTGATGAATGATACTGAGAATAAATCTTTTGCATCCTTCTCCCCTGCATTTCTATCAGCAGCTTACAACTTGCCCGAAAAGGAAGTCAGCATGACCACAGAATGGGTGAAAGGTTTGAAGTTTGATTACAATACCAAGGATAGGATGATGATGATTGACGGGAAAATGTTTAGGAATAAGCAGTCAGGAAAATACGAGACAAATTACCTAAAAACCCCTTATAGATTAATAGTGCTGATGTTGAACAAGATTTATGGCAAAGCCGATGGGAGGTTCTGCAAATTTGGATGGATTGCACTGATATCCCACATAGCTATGGAAGGAATAGTTTTCAACTGGGACGATATTATAGCCAAGAATTTCTCCACAACTATCAAGGCAGCCCAGGAAGGTCTGCACCTTAGCAAATCTGAATTTTACATGCCTTCCTTTCTAGTAGACTGCATACTATACCATCATCGGTTAGAAGTATTAAATTGTACATGGAAGGGAGGGAATTCCCCCATATATACAGCCTACAAGATGTTGGGGTCTGACAAGTATCATTATCATCTATGAGGAGTTCTTGATTCCCTTGTACAAGTTGATCTTTCTGGAAGAATGCTCATGTTTATCTGAAGGAGATTTAGAGTATATTAGAGAATATGGAGATTACTTTTGCACAGAAGGAGGCATGTATTTAAGGATGTATGGGGGAACGAAATCTCCCTTATTACTACCTAAATACGCAATATATTATATAGCCCACAAAGAATCTATCAGACAACTCTTTCTGAATGGATTCGGGAGCCACCTGTTCGACTTGGAGAAGGTTGTTTACCCACCCTGACCCTTTTATGTGGGTAGTTACAAGTTTACGAAGGTGAAGAATGCCCCTGAATTTGTCAAGGAGCTTGAAAATATTTATTTTGGGGAAAAGGATTTTCATCGAAATGACTCTCAAGGAAAGGTTATTGCCTATAATGCAACACTCAAAGTAAATTTTGAGTATATTGATTATGTACACAAAGAAGAAGGGAGCTATAGGAAAATTTATAGTCTGACCGCTGTGAAAAAGAAGTTGAAGCTGAATTCAGTATCAGTTGGGGATAAAAGCAGTGGAAGCAGCACTCTAGTGTCAAAGAGTCAAGAAGAGGAAGTTGCTAAGAAAGAAAAAGCAGAAATTGCCTGAAGAATATTAGAAGGGGCCAAAAATCTCTTAGATAAGGAAAAGCAACGAGAAGAAGAAGAAGAAGCTACCAGGGAAGAAAAAGAAAGAAGGAAGAATTCATCCAAGGTAAGATTGCTGAGCTAGAAAAGGCCATAGCTCAAGAAGTTTTGAATCCAGGACTAGAAGGACAGGACCTAGAAGACTGTACCGAAGAACAAAGTAAGAAAAATGAAGAAAATCTAGTTTGTGAAGACCAAGAGCAGAGTCCTACCTGGGATAACCCAGAGAAAACCCCTTCCACCTCAGGAACCATACTTACAGGAGGCCATCCTCCCATAGTTGAAATGGGACTAGTACAATTTACCCCATCCAAAGAATATGATGTGGCATGTCTAGAGGATGTACAGTTCAATCCCAAAACGAATTCAAACATTTGGAGAACATAAAAGACACTGAAAATGGGAGACCGACCCCTGGTCACCACAATCACAGAGAGAACAGTCATGAAAAATGTTGAAGATAATCTGAAGCAAATGGCTTCCATGGGCATTGCATATGCATATGCAAATGCTCACAATATTGACAAACTCACAGAGACCCTTGAGTAGTTCAAGTGAAAAATGGCTAAGATGAAAGTGGTTTTGAAGAAAGAGGAGAGAGTCTGCAGAGAATCCAGGAGAAAGTATGAAGATACTCTGTCAGACTATGAAAATATGCAGCAAGATTACCAAATTCTGGGAGAAGAACAGGACACTTTGAAGCAGTCCAACATGAACCTGATTAAATAAAAGGGGGAGTTGGAAAATAAAATTGCAGAGCTGGAAGCAAAAAAGGATATAACTGATCAGAGAGAAAAGCAATATGAAGACCACGTTGCAGGATTAGAAGCTCAAAAGGGTTCTATGGAGGTGCTATTAAAGGAATCAAATGAACAAAAGGAAGATATTGCACCTCTGACCAAGCATGCACTATTTCTCAGAAAGAAGATTTATCAAATGTAGGTACAGATTGCAGAAGAAGTTTTCAAGGTAAAAAAAATAGAAGATTGTGACTACAGGAAATTTCAAACATAGCTACAAAATTCAAAGATAGAACTCGAAACATTGTGGAAGTTATTCAAGGAAGATTGGCATGGTTGGAAGCAACTCAGGAGCAGCCAGAAAACATGCCAATTCAAGCTCCAGAAAGACTGCAGTTTGAATATGAGTTGATAGGTTTCAGCAATAGAGCTGCTGAAAAGTTGTTAGAGGCCATCCAGAAGGAAATGGATAAATGCAAAGAGTTTTTCAAGAAAGTACTTACTACGTATAAAAAATGTCAAAGATCATCAAAGAAGAGGCTGGATGATATTCCATCTCATGAAGAATATTTACAGCAATTACATAATAGGTTTCAGGAAAATGAGCACAACATACAGTTGATAAAGAATTTAGATGAAAGGGTGATTAAAAATGTAATTGCTCAAGATGTAGTGAGTAATTTCCTTCTAGAAGATCATGTTCAACTACTCCCAACTAGGATGGTAGACATAACAGCTTAGATTTCAAAACATGAAGTGTTAGTCATATTTTTGGAGCTAGCCGTGTTTGAAATAATTGCATCTGATGCTAATGGATGGAAGCAATTCATTGCTGATTTGAATGGGCCCATCTAAAGTGTTTTGTCTTTTGTACACATGGGAATATATTTGTAATATTTTTTTTTATCTTCTAATTAGTGAATGTAATAAAGGAAAAAAATTGTGTAACCGAATGTTAAAGGATCCCAAAGGGCAGGAAGGTTAACAGTCTTTTTGAGATGTATAAATATTGTTTAAGCATAAGAGATAAGGGAATTTTATATCTTTGTCATTATGAAATACTTATTTTAAGAGGAACTATTTCTGATTATAATACAGAGGATTGAATTTTCTGTTGGAGGAGCTGCTGAGTTTCAAATGCATGTTGTATGGATGGCTAGATAGAACTATTTCTGTGTTGGCTGGCTATGCAATTAGTGAGATCGTTCTAACTCTGAACTATTTCTTAGTAGAGAATGATTTCATTTCCTTGTTTTGAATCTTGTGCAAGAAATGAGCAATGAGTATTTAAATAAACTATGAGCTATCTCTATGTTAATCTTTCTGTTTTTTTTGTGTATAATGAATTATATCAGCTATCTGTAAGATTCGATGTGCATGGAATACAGTACATTATTCATATGAATAATCATATTAATCCCTAGGGATATGTTATTTAGTATTTGATTAAGTTTAGTTTAGTTGTTATCTGCTTTCCTTGATTTGGGAACAAAGGAGATGAGACAGGAGGTAAGAACCTATGCATCACATTGTGAACCCTTTGCTTCTTAATCAACTGCATTTAGATTTAGGCACTTGCATATCATTATAAGACATAAAATAAAATACACATAAACGGTGTACCAGGCCGCAATTGGTAAAAAAATTTAAACCGTTACTTAACTCTACGGTAGCCGGACTGTAAACCAGACGGATTCCCCATACGAAACAATAAACAAGTTGATTCAGAGTGGCTATTGGGGAGAATCCCTACTGTTGATACCTGGGATTTTTTAGGCATCAATAGGAGGAGAAAATTTAGCTCCAATAGTAGATATGTTTCATTTAATCCGTGCATAAAAGTTTTACTTAGACAATTACTTCCACCTTAGCTAATTCACCCAAACCTTATCTAAGGAGAAATTATCTCCTTGTTCATTAGGCACAACTACCTTCATTTCTTCATCTTCAAATGGGAGTATTATTTTCTTGAAGTTGATGATTGTCTGATTATCTTTCACCCAATATATCTCTAGAAGTGCAGATATGGGTATGTGTCATCAACAATATCGATAACTTCAAAATATGCAAAGGTGCACAGTCCCTCAACGTCAATAGAGAATTGAATTAACCTACCAATCGGTAGGACCTTCAGCTAATTTGCAAGTCTTAACTGGATAGGGGACTACTCCAAGCACAGCTTTCCCATGATTTCCCAAGTATGTCGCGTCAGAATGTTAATGTCTGCCCTGAGATATAGCATAATATAATCCATGTCGTAGTCTCTGATCTCTGCAGTCATTCTTAACTCGTGACCAATTTTGTATTTCTTCCTTCAAACATGGTTAATTTTTCTTTGAAGTTCTGACTCTAGGGTTTCTTCTATCAGTGCTTGTAATTATGCAATAGCATATGTATCCTGGATTAGTGCTAAGGAACTTGAAAGTAATGTCTGAGCTTAATAACCTTGTTTCGAGCCTACTTCAAGAATATCTGTTGAAATCATTCAAGAATCTCCTTAACTTCATATGAGGTCGACGATTGTTGTGTATCTTCAAAATACGGTCTCACATCCAAGAATACTTTCTGCTGCTAGAGTACAATGGAGAGTAGACAGACTTGAAGGTTTCCTCGAGAGGCTCTGATACCATATTAGAATTATTGTGCCATTATATCTTCATCCAATGAGTACAATAAAATTCTTAATTATTATGCAGTGAAAAGGAATAAACAATACACATTGAACAAAACAAATATTATAGAAAACAAACAAGTATTGTTTAGAATAATTACAGTATAAACTTCATTACATACCAACAATATACAATGGTAATACATAAAGGAGATTTCGAATAATGAGAGATGAATTTGAATCTACCAACTCAATTTGATTGCATGGATAACTAGAAGTGTCTAAATCACTATCAGAGTTCAACTCGCTAACTCCATATGTCTAATCCATTCTCTCAATTAGTTATAATCAATCAAACTAGTCTAACTACACTGGTAGGTGAGAAGTAGGTGAGAACTAGCGCCTTCCCACATGCAACCATGCAAAAATGGTGCTAACTGATCTGGAGGATATCTAATTGAATGTAACTTAAGCATAAATAAGCTTAAGTAGTTACCAACTACCAAAAATTGAAGGAGGTTGCTGCCCGCACTCCCAATGGCTCTTAAATTGTAGGGATTGGTTTAGGATGTGCCTAAAATGATGCATGAAGGTGCAATCAGTTCCAGTTAGCCTCTTATCGGTGTTCCCCACACTCTAGTGACTGGTACTTGTGGCCCCACTAGGACAACTATACCCAATGGTACTAGTGGACCCAATAATAACTAAATGAATCCTAATTTAGGAAAATATAATCCCATAGACTGTTTGGACAAGGGAGAATTATAAATCCTAACAATAGCCCATATGAATGGTGCCAATACTTGATATTTCTATTAGTGGAAATTTTGTAGATGTGTATGGTACACATTTATAATTCATTGGAGGAATTCATGAGCCCTTGGAGGCCATGTGAATGCATACAAGTGTCACACTAGGATTTGACCCCTAAACCCCATAGGTTGACCAATAGGATCCCAAACCTAACCAAACAGTCACGAATACATGTGTCAACATGTAAGGAGGCATAAATGCAGGAATGCAAGGAATGGGTGTACACATGTGTGAGTGGGAGAGTCTCTAGAAGACAATAAATGACCAAGAAGACCACAAAACAACCACATTCACACACTAGAGCCCCTATTCAAAGAAGAAGTGGTTTTTAATAAATGCAGGTGCTCAGATGACATGATGATCAAACTAGAGAGACTCAATTGTCTTGATGATCAAAGTGGAGTGCCTTAACTATGAGTTAATGAGCCATAAACACCAATTAGACCAATATTAATAAGTATAACATAATTAGGATAATATAACATAAGCACAAGGAAAATGAAAATTCCTCCTAGGTGTAAGAACATGGTACTAATGTAGATTAATTCTCTAACAAATTCTTATGGCTTTTATATAGGTATGTTATAGACTTGAACAGGATGTGAGCGGTTTCCAGGAGTTCCAACCATTGAAATTGTATCACCCTTTGCGAACTTACATCCTAAATCTTTCACTGGGACAAGATTACTAAAATTTGCCTCTTTTTTATCTAACTTCGAGGGTTAATGCACAAAAGTTCATGTTCTTTTTGGTCGGGTCTTAGGGATAAGAGAAGGCCAAAACATAGTCTGTTTGAAGCTATTTTCATTTAAAAATTGATCTCAACTCTTACCAATCATAGAAAATTGGTATTGTACCATGATATTGAGTAAACCATGATGAAATAATATTTGGTTGTTATATCCTATTGTGTTTGGGACCACATAGGCCATATTTTCCAAACTATTAAGTAATAAGCAAGGTAAGTTTAATCTAGAACCCTTCAACGCCATAAGAATTCCGAGGTGATAAAATGTACAGAATAAAACCTACCATCGCATGTGATGTACCTTATAATGAGATGTAGAAGAAGGATACATTAAGGATTAAGGGACTTTACAGGATATCCATGCTTATCATCAAAATATTCTACTGAGAGGAAGCAAAAAATGTTTCCATTTTGCTCTGTTAATTTCCTTCTTCTTGAACCATATTTTACCCTTTTGTGGCAACTTTGTATCCTGATTTATGAGGTCTTTAGAAATAACTAAACGTAGGTTCCCTATTTGGGAAATTATTTCTCTAAGTGGAAGAGAAAATTGTCGATTCACTTCTAGATGATTCCCGCTAAAACTTCTAAAGAAGTCACCCCAACTGATTTTGTCAATAAATTGGGAAAACTCTGGTTCAATCTCCAGTAATTCACTCTCAACTGGATCGAATCTACATAAGGGAGACATTATTTCAGTGCTTAGCTTGTAAAAAAGGTAAATTTGTAGGTGGTCATCAACATGAAAGGGTAATGAAAACCAAGTTAAGTTGTCCCTCAGTGAAAACCCCAATTTCGACCACTATTGTAACCAAAACAATACAAGTTTCATCAAAGGGTTTGATAAATTGAGGCTAATGATGATACATGTAGCAAAATTATGATGTTGTACATAGACCATAAATGGATATGACATTTGAAATATCATTGATATAATGAATTGAAACGAGACCATAATGGTTGTTCTATATAAAACAAGTGTCACACATCATTCAATGGTGGAATGATTTATGGTTTCAATCCAAGCTAGGGTAGAAGACAAATGTCATAGTAATTCCCAAGTAGTTTCGTTTGCATGAACGTTATGGTAGTTAGGATAAATTATAAGTGCAATTTTGAATAATCAATAATCATTTAGACATGGTTTTAAGATAATTTTGAGTTATAATGAATAAAAAATATTAATCCAACCATTACATGAAATAAAAATGCACTATATCACTTATAATTTAACTAGAATGAATTTGTATAATTTATTTAAATAATTTAGTTATGTACAATTCAACTAATGTTAAATGGTGTTCTATACAACTGATAAAATTTTCAAGAAGACTATTCTACCTTTCTTTCACACAAATATATGATATGTGCTTTAAATGTGATATAATTCTTTCTTTTTAAGCGAACAAGAGAAATAGACCATCATTTCTTCACAAGAAATATGTCACAATTTCAAGAATTTCAAAATCAACTTAATTTTACATCAATCAATCACACAACAAAATTAAATTAAAACAAAAGAGTATAAATAATTTGTTCTTACTTGATACATTATCCAAATGATTTGAAATTATTGGAATTAGTTCATATCACGCAATGGTATTCACTTTACAAATCCTAGTTTTCTCATTTGTAAAAAAAGCAAAGATGCATTTACATCTAAAACAAATTCATGCTATGAATTGTTATTCCACTTGATTACAGGTACACATAGTAAACCCCTTTGGACATTCTTTTTTCGGCGATTAATAATGGCAAAAAATATTTTACATGCCATTGGTTATTTAATGCTCTCGCGGCAACATTGCCAGCCATTGGATCTGAAACAGATTGATATCCAATGGCTGGGAATGCTACCGCCAGGGCATTAAATAATTTAGCGCATGTTGTATATTGTTGAAGGAGATTGGTGCCCGCACTCCCAGTGGCTTTTAAATTGTAGGGATTGGTTTAGGATGCGCCAAAAATGATGCATGAAGGTGCAGTTAGTTCCAGTTAGCCTTTATCAGTGTTCCCCACACTCTAGTGACTGGTACATATGGACCCACTAGGACAAGTGGACCCAATGGTACTAGTGGACCCAATAATAACTAAATGACTCATAATTTAGGAAAATATAATCCCATAGACAGTTTGGAGAAGGGAGAATTATAAATCCTAACAATAGCTCATATGAATGGTGCTGATACTTACTATTTCTATTAGTGGAAATTTTGTAGATGTGTATGGTACATATTTATAGTACATTGGGGGGAATTCATGAGCCCTTCGAGGCCATGTGAATGCATACAAGTGTCACACTAGGATTTGACCCCTAAACCTCCCCTAGGTTGACCAATAGGATTCCAAACCTAACCAAATAGTCATGAATACATGTGTGAACATGTAAGGAGGCATAAATGCAGGAATGCAAGGAATGGGTGTACACATGTGTGAGTGGGAGAGTCTCTAGGAGCCAATAAATGACCAAGAAGACCACAAAACAACCACATTCACACACCAGCGCCCCTAGTCAAAGAAGAAGTGGTTTGTAATCAATGCAAATGCTTAGATGACATGGTGATCAAACTAGAGCACCTCAACTGTCAGGATGATCAAAGTGGAGTGCCTCAATTATGAGTCAATGAGCCATAAACACCAATTTGAACAATATTAATAAGTACAACGTAAGTAGGATCATATAACATAAGCACAAGGAAAATGAAAATTCCTCCTAGGTGTAAGAACATGGGACTAAGTTAGATTAATTCTATAACAAATTCTTATGGATTTTATATAGGTATATTATAGTCATGAATAGGATGTGAGCGGTTTGCAGGAGTTCCAACCATTGAAATTGTATCACCCTTTTCCAGCTTACATCCTAAATCCTTCACTGGGACAATATTACTAAAAATTGCCTCTTTTTATCTAACTTAGAGTCTAACTTAGAGGGTTCCTGCACAAAAGGTCGTATTCTTTTCTGTCAGGTCTTAGGGATAAGAGAAGGCCAAAACATAGTCTGTCTGAAGCTATTTTCATTTAAAGATTGATCCCAATTCTTACCAATCGTAGAAAATTGGTATTGTACCACGATATTGAGTAAACCATGATGAAATAATATTTGGTCCTTATATCCTATTGTGTTTGGGACCGCATAAGCCATCTTTTCCAAACTGTTAAGTAATAAGCAAGGTAAATTTAATCTAGAACCCTTCAATGCCATAATATTTCTGAGGTGATAAAATGTACATCATAAAAACTACCATCGCATGTGATGTACCTTATAATGAGTTTTAGAAGAGGGCTACATTAAGGATTAAGGGACTTTACAAGATATCCATGTTTATCATCGAAATATTCTAGTAGAGGAACAAAAACATGTTTCCATTTTGCTCTGTTAATTTCCTTCTTCTTGAACCATATTTTACCCTTTTGTGGAAACTTTGCATCCTGACCTATGAGGCCTTTAGAAATAACTAAACGCAGGTTCCAAATTTGGGCAATGATTTCTCTAAATGGAGGAGAAAATTGTCGATTCACTTCTAGATGATGCCCGCTAAAACTTCTAAAGAAGTCACCCAAGTCGATTTTGTCAATAAATTGGGAAGACTGAGGTTCAATCTCCATTAATTCACTCTCAACTGGCTCGAATCTACATAAGGGAGACATTATTTCAACGTTCAGCTTGTAAAAAAGGTAAATTTTTGGGTCATCATCAACATGAAAGGGGAATGAAAACCAAGTTAAGTTCTCCCTCAGGAAAAACCCCAATTTCGACCACCATTGTAACCAAAACAATACAAGTTTCATCAGAGGGTTTGATAAATCGAGGCTAATGATGATACATGCAGCAAAATTATGATGTTGTACATAGACCATAAATGGATATGACATTTGAAATATCATTGATATAATGAATTGAAATGAGACCATAATGGTTGTTCTATATAAAAAAAGTGTCACACATCATTCAATGGTGGAATGATTTATGGTTTCAATCCAATCTAGGACAGAAGACAAATATCACAGTAATTCCCAAGTAGTTTCGTTTGCATGAACGCTATGGTAGTTGGGATAAATTATAAGTGCAATTTTGAATAATCGATAATCATTTAGACATGCTTTTAATATAATTTTGAATTAGTGAATAAAAATGATTAATCCAACCATTACATAAAATAAAAATGCACTATATCACTTATAATTTAACTAGAATGAATTTGTATAATTTATTTAAATAGTTTAGTTATGTACAATTCAACTAATGTTAAATGGTGTTCTATACAACTGATAAAATTTTCAAGAATACTATTCTACCTTTCTTTCACACAAATATATGATATGTGCTTTAAATGTGATATAATTCTTTCTTCTTAAGCCAACAAGAAAAATAGACCATCAATTCTTCACAAGAAATATGTCACAATTTCAAGAATTTCAAAATCATTTTAATTTTACGTGAATCAATCAAACAACAAAATTAAAATAAAACAAAAGAGTATAAATAATTTGTTCTTACTTAATACATTATCCAAATGATTTGAAATTATTGGAATTAGTTCATATCACACAATGGTATTCACTTTACAGATTCTAGTTTTCTCATTTGTAAAAAAAGTAAATATGCATTTACATCTGAAACAAATTCATGCTATGAATCGTTATTCCACTTGATTCCAAGTACACATAGTCAACCCGTTTGGGCATCTTTTTTCCTACGATTAATAATGGTGAAAAATATTTTACATGTCATTGGTTATTTAATGCCCCGACAACAGTGGATCTGAAACAAATTGATATCCAATGGCTGTCAATGCTTCCACCAGTGCATTAAACAATGTAGGGCATGTCAGATATTGTTGAAGGGGGTTGGTTCCCACACTCCCAATGGATCCTAAATTGTAGAGATTGGTTTAGGGTTCTCCTAAAATGATGCATGAAGGTGCAGTCAGTTTCAATTAGCATCTATCTATGTTTCCCACACTTTAGTGACTGGTACATGTGGCCCCATTAGGCCAAGTGGACCAAATGGTACTAGTGGACCCAATGGTACTAGTGGACCCAATAATAACTAAATGACTCCTACATTAGGAAAGTATAATCCCATAGACAGTTTGGACAAGGGAGAATTATAAATCCTAACAATAGCTCATATGAATGATGCTAATACTTGATATTTCTATTAGTGGACATTTTGTAGGTTTGTATGGTACATATTTATAATACATTGGGGGGAATTCCTGAGGCCTTGGAGGACATGTAAATGCATACAAGTGCCATGCTAGGAATTGACCCCTAAACCCCCCTACGTTGACAAATAGGATCCCAAACCTAACCAAACAGTCACAAATACATCTGTGAACATGTAAGGAGGCATAAATGCAAGAATGCAAGAAATGGGTGTACACATGCGTGAGTGGGAGAGTCTCTAGGTTCTAATAAATTATGAAGAAGACCACAAAACAACCACATTCACACACTAGTGCCCCTAGTCAAAGAAGAAGTGGTTTGTAATCAATGCAGGTGCTTAGATGACATGATGATCAAACTAGAGTGCCTGAACTATCAGGATGATCAAAGTGGAGTGCCTCAACTATGAGTCAATGAGCCATAAAACTATGAGTCAATGAGCCATAAACAACAATTTGACCAATATTAATAAGTATAACGTAAGTAGGATCATATAACATAAGCACAAGGAAAATGAAAATTTCTCCTAGGTGTAAGAACGTGGTACTAAGGTAGATTAATTCTCTAACAAATTCTTATGGCTTTTATATAGGTACGTTACAGGCTTGAATAGGAAGTGAGAGGTTTCCAGGAGTTCCAACCATTGAAATTGTATCACCCTTTGCCAACTTACATCCTAAATCCTTCACTGGGATAATATTATTAAAAAATGCCTCTTTTTATCTAACTTAAAGTCTAACTTAGAGGGTTCCTACACAAAAGGTCATCTTCTTTTTTGTCGGGTCTTAGGGATAAGAGAAGGCCAAAACGTAGTCTGTATGAAGCAATTTTCATTTAAAAATTGATCCCAACTCTTACCAATCGTAGAAAATTGGTATTGTACCATGATATTGAGTACACCATTATGAAATAATATTTGGTCCTTATATCCTACTGTGTTTGGGACCACATAAGCCATCTTTTCCAAACTATTAAGTAAGAAGAAAAGTAAATTTAATCTAGAACCCTTCAATGCCATAAGATTTATGAGGTGATAAAATGTATAGAATAAAACCTACCATCGCATGTGATGTACCTTATAATGAGTTGTAGAAGAGGGCTACATTAAGGATTAAGGGACTTTGCAGGATATCCATGTTTATTATCGAAATATTCTAGTAGAGGAAGCAAAAAATGTTTCCATTTTTCTCTGTTAATTTCCTTCTTCTTGAACCATATTTTACGATTTTGTGGCAAATTTGTATCTTGATCTATGAGGCCTTTAGAAATAACTAAACTTAGGTTCCCAATTTGAGCGGCGATTTTTCTACACGGCGGAGAAAATTGTCGATTCACTTCTAGATGATGCCCGTTAAAACTTCTAAAGAAGTCACCCCAACCGATTTTTGTTAGATGGAGGCATACCTTGAGAGATTGACCGCATAATGATATTACCAAGCAGATTCCTTGATCAGAGGACCTGCTGTTGGTTTGCGGTATTGAGTCCTTGAGGAAAGAGAGCGTGAAGCAAGACTTGATCTAGCTCTGTGTCTAGAAACCAAAACACATGCAATGAATTTACGGATTCCTATAATTACATAGAACAAGTTGTGGATGATTGCTGTTGATAGGCAGCTCGAACCACCTATTGATGAAAGACTGTGAAGAAATCAAGTCCTTCCATTCCTTGGGGACGATTCGAAACATATACAAACATTCCACTAGAAGCCAAGATAATATCATCATTCACAAATCATACGGCAAATCATTCCACTCTGTAGAAACAAGATCTACATCTGTTGTTTCCATCTCAATATCTTTAACCCTAGCAAGTAAGAAACAGACGAAGACCATAGATGTCAACCAACAAAGAAAGAGATGAAGACGATAGTATATGTAAATGATCACTTGACTGTTTATTTGAAGGGTACAAAACTAATTTATAGTTCATGACCATCAGTGATCACTTGTATCTTGGTCGAGAATATTTTGTTTTTAGTAAAAATAGAAAAAATTTTATATCACATGAAATAAAAAATCAAAAGCAACATATTATGGTATATTGGGGGCATATTTGTGATACATTTTGTGACAGGTCTCATAATTAATGTGAAATTAATTTTTTTTAAATTGGACATATTTTTAAGCATGTAAGAAATGTAAAAGGTATTATAAAGGGAAGAGTATTATAAAGGGGGCATTTTTCTGTAAAAAATGTGAAGGGTATTATAAGGAGCATTTTTCCATAAAAAAAATGAAAGGTACTATAAAGGGAATTTTTTTGTAAAAAACGTGAAAGGGTACTACAAGGTGCATTTTTCCATAAACAAAACGTGAAAGAGTACTATAAAGAGTATTTTTCCATAAAAAACTTGAAAGGGTATTACAAGGGGCATCTTTCCATAAAAAATAGAAAAAAGGTTATATCACTCATCAAAGAAAAGATCAAAAGCAACATATTATGGTATATTGAGGCATATTGGTGATACATTGTGTGAAATTAATTAATGTGGAATTAATTTTTTTTAAATGGACATATTTTTAAGCATATTTTATTAAAGGACATTTTAGGTAAGAAATGTGAAAGGTACTGTAAAGGGAAGAGTATTATAAAGGGGGGATTTTTCTGTAAAAAAGCATGAAAGGGTAGCATTTTTCCCTAAAAAACGTGAAAGGTACTATACAGGACATTTTTCCGTAAAAAACATGAAAGGATACTATAAAGGGAATTTTTCCTTAAGAAATGTGAAAGGGTACTATATGGCATTGCAAATTAAAGAGTTTTTTGTTATTCATCCATAAAAAGAGGAGGAAAAACCAAACAACAAGCATAGTCATCCCACAAATTAACAAAAGTGGACAACAACCTCCTTATTAAGTCATGTGCATCCAAAATTTGAACAAAAAGTTTACAAGATATCTCTTCTAGAAAAACAAAAAAAAAATAAAACTAACAATGAAATGCATATAAATGTCAAATAAGAAAATTAAGAAAACATGTATTTTATAAGAATTATAAAAGATTGTCTTCAACTCATGCACCCACATGTATCGCTCCTCTCCTAATTTTTTTTTTGAGAGATGCGAGATGTGTAAGAAGCTTTTTTTACACCATTTTGAAATATAATCAAGTTCGACCTATATCTTGTAGTTTTGTTAGATTTCACACACACAACTCTTTTTCCTATATAAAAAACAAAACAAAAATGTTTCTCCATAATAAGATCTCTATATACTATAGTAGCATTATATTTACAATTAACCACAAATGAATCTAACAATGGTACTCTAAATATTTTTTTAGAGAATTCTACAATAAATCAAGATAACTACAAAATATTTTCTTTTAGAACGTAGAATTACTTAAATCACTCATAGAGTGCTCACGACAATAATACTAAAATCATTTCAATGCCAAAAAACTCAAGTTTCAATTTTCTTTTTATAAAAAATTGAGAGAACAAAAGAGTGGGGAAAAGACAAGGAGACACATGTACTTGCTTAATTTGTTAGGTCTTTGGCTATTTAGACATAGATATGAGCATTACATAGTTAAACGCAAACAAGATAGGGGAGGTTTGAGTATCGATAACATTCAAGTTTTTTTAGAATCATCTTTAATGAGAAATAGACTTATCTACACAAGTCCGGAGAATGACTGTTGATGTTGCACAATCAGCATGTATAGCTTAAATTGACCAGAATTTGTCAATTGTTTTCCATTCGAATTCTCCAACAAGTCCTTGTTTCCCATGGCATTGTTCTCCTTTATGTAGTGATTAAGTTATAATAGTTCTTATCATTAGCATTATGATCTTTATCGGGATTGGAAATTCCTTTCATGGCCCAACAATGTTTATGTTGTTGATTTGAAGGGATTAATACCTGGAAAGACTCTCTAACTTGTGCATTGGATTTGGATTTCAACTATTAGATTTTTTTCATTTAAGAAATATGATCTAGGATCTTATCTGAGAGAATAACATGCACAACAAAAAATCACAAGAGACAAGAGACACAAATAATTTTCCTTGGGGAAACCATAAAGGAGAAAACCCTGCAACTTTCACAGAGATAGAATGAGCACCAAGGGCAGTATTAAAACCCAAAGACAGAAAAGATGATCTCCACAGTTGTTCTCTCTCTCTCACTAGAGATATCTTCTCCTCTCTCGCTCATGTGCCCCAGTGAGTGAGTGTGTGTGTAATGTGTAGAAATGAGGAGAGACTCACTTCTATTTATATTCTTTTGTTCACTTTATGTCCACTCCAACAAGTCGACCTCACTTAACAATTACTTACCAAGGCCAAATTCTCTAGGACAGACTAATAACCCTAGTTCCCCACAACTGTGGGGACTTTGCCCTCCGATAAAAAAGGAGGGTTAACCTTGACTCAATTATGGGGACTATTTCCCCAACTTACAATGGAGGGTTAACCTCAATGACTTTACATGACTAGTTTACATTAATGAATCTCCCAATCGAAACATCGTGGCATGACATGACTCAATAACATTATAGATACTTCTTGGAATAAACATCGGGGTACAATACATAGGATATACAAGTGAATACATTTTGAAGTTATAAATACATCAACACTCCCTCTTAACTAGGAAGGTATTCTATCAACACAATTTATCAGCACAATTCTTCTTCTTTGTATCATCTTGATCATCATCAAGTCATCTTCATCAAGTATGGATCATCACTGGATATGGATCATCGCTGGATCATCATCGAGTATGGATCATCACTTGATATGGAGCATCATTGGATCATCATCAAGTCTAGATCATCACTTGATCTGGAGCATCATTGGATCATCATCACTGTTTCCAATATCTCAATCAAATGGTGCTATCTCTTCATTCTTCTTGTCATAGGAAGTTCTACAGAGCCAACCCTTTTTCATGCTGTTTGTAGCCCTAGCTTCTAGGTAGGTCTTCATCTTCTTCAGCACTTATATTTGACCATGATAGGAACACATCCAAGAACCATGTCAGAATGGCCCACCCAACACTTACATATTTCATTCTCAAAGAATGTCTCTCAACTCTAGGCTGAGTGTTAGTCCTAGACTTAAACAAATTCCTGGTAATTGACCAGGTGCCTCCATTCTCCTAGAGAATGGCCTCTTAGCACTAAGTTGAGCTTCAGTCCCAGACTGAATCAATTTCCTGGTAACTGACCAGGTGCATCCATTCTCCTAGAGAATGGATTCTCAACACTAAGCTGAGCTTCAGTCCCAGACTAAATCAATTTCCTCGTAATTGACCAGGTTCCTCTATTCTCCTAGAGAATGGATTTTGTAGGTATTCATCATCTTTGGCCATACTTTGGAATCCCCGGGACTGATTACATGCGTCAACAAAACCTTGAAAGAGCATCCTAGCACAAACTGTAGGATCTCCAAGGATCTTTTACATGTGACCGTCACAAAACCTCGAAAGAGCATCCTAGCACAGATTATAGGATCTCCTAGGATCTTTTCTATGTGACTACCACCACAAAACCTAGAAAGAGAATCCTAGAAAAGACTATATCATCTCCGAGGATCTTTTCTATATGGTCAGGAAAAACCTTAAAAGAGTGTCTTGCAACCTGTAAGAACTCTAAAGAGCATCCCGGTACTTTTACGAGAACATAGCTCAACCTATTGGATCTCTAAGGTTGATTAAAAAACCTCGAATGAGCATCCGAGCACAGACTATAGGATCTCCCAGGAAATTTTCTATGCTACCTGCACAACCTATCCATGACCAACCTATAGAAAAACCTCGAAAGAGCATCCGAGCACAGGCTGTCTGATATCTCAGGAGATTTTACATTCTTATTTGTATAATCTATCCACAGAGTATCATCCTGATACTCATCACAACATCATCTTGATGCATATCATCATCATACGATCATCTTGATCATCATCATAGTAGAAACTGAAGCATCATCCCGATGCTCATCACATAGCTCTTACATCCATAGCCATGGGAAGGATCCTCCTATCATCCTTGGAATGGCTCCTGAAAATGTGTCCCATCACTTCTTCCTCGAAGTATATTCTATCTGAAGAACATCAAGACTCTCTTTGAAGTACTCAAACTTCACCCTGGATAGTGGTTTGGTCAAGACATCTACTATATGCTCGTCCATCACAACATACTGGAGCTTAACTGCTCCTCTCTACACCATTTCCCTGATATAGTGATATTTGTTCTCAATGTGCTTTGACCTGTCATGGAACAATGGGTTCTCAGAAAACTTCACACAACTCTAGTTGTCACATGTAGCATCCAACAGGGGATCAAATAACTCACACAGTACCTTCCTAAGCCATACTGCCTCACAACTAGCTGAACAAGCTACAACATACTCTACTTCGGCTGTACTCAGTGCTACACAGGATTGCTTCCTACTAAACCAAGAGATCACACCTAATCCCATACTGAAGCAACACCCCAAGGTGCTCTTCCTATTTGCAACACTGCCTTCCAAATATGAATCAACATAACCCTCCAGGTTAAACTTTTTACTCGCATCATACTTGAGCCCATAATCAATCGTACGCTTCAGGTACCTCTGAATATGCTTTATAGCGATCAGGTGAACATGTTTAGGATATGTCAGAAACTAGCTCAAGGTGTTCACCGCAAAACAAATATCTGGTCTTGTGTTTTCCAGGTACATCAAGGACCCATTCATCTGATGATACATCATGGAATCAACCGAATCTGATGAAGCAACACTCAATAGATTCAGCTTCGATTCCATAGGTGTGGTCATGGCCTTGCATTCCATCATCCTGAACCTCTTCATGATCTCTACTGCATAATTCCTTGGTCCCAGGGAGATTCCATCCACGTTCTACCACACCTCCATGCCTAGAAAGTAGTGCATCATATCCAAGTCCTTCATCTCAAACTTGGCAACAAGTCTCCTTCTTGCAACTTTAATGAGTTCCTCTTTTCTATTAGGAACAAGTCATCAACATATATTAGGAGCATCACTAGTCTTGGCACCTTCAACCTTGAAGTAAATGTTGGAATCCACTTTACTCACAATAAATCCTAGAGTCATCAATAGTTTGTTCATCATGTCGTACCATGTCAAACCTCAGGATCTTCTACAGTCACTCCCTATGAAGTGGAGCATCATTCTCCCTCTACCTTTTGTACTCTATGCATTGAAACATTCTGTACAAGAGTGACAAGTAGCTTCCTCTGCTACTAATATTCTATGCATCCATCTAGGGTCACTGGATACCAAGATCCTCTATATTTGAAAGTGTTCTTTTTACAACCATCTATGAGCTTGTCATCCTCTATAGACTTTCATCTTCAACCTTGTAGCAAAGGTTAAGATTTTCATCACTCTAGGTGATATTCAAGCTCCTCATGTATTTTTTATCCCATGAGTGCCTTTTGAGCTTGTACAAGGCCTTCTTTCATTTCCACACATGATTCTTCCTGTCATGTGTATTTCTAGTGGCTGCAAATGTCTCTTCATAGTCTTGCCTCTTGCTATGAATCTTGCCTTGTATCCCATGATGTTTCCATCTACTACATGATGGAACTACGAACTTTCCTTCAGGTCTTGATATTGCATCCTAGACATCATTCTTCTTGAATTGGTATTCCTTATCTTCTTGCCTACTTCTTCATAGTTGGAAGGTTCTTCATCAATGATGTCACTGCATTCGCCATATTATTATTCATCTTGAATTGTCATTACTTGTTCTTCGGACAAGTCTCATCCTTCTTTACTTGTAGGTGATTGTACACAATCTTTCCTACAATTCAAATGCATTTGTATGGTTAGAAACATTTCATAAGGTATATTCATAGTGGAAAATGTTAATTTTTCAACATTAAGCTAGCATATCAGTAGGATATTTAAATTGAGAGAAAAACAAGCACAGTAATCAAACACAAGAGACAATGAACACAGTGTTTTTCCTTGGGGAAACCATAAATGGAGAAAACCCCGCAACTTCCTCTGAGATAGAATCAGCACCAAAGTGAAACCCAAAAACAGTAAGACAATCTCCCGACAGCAGTAAGCTCTTTCCTCTGGCGCCAATGTCTTTCTCTTCCTCAACTATGCACTACACTTGAGTGTGTATGAGATGTGTGCTAAATAGAGAGTATAGCTCTCTATTTATACTAATCTTGACATGACTAAAACCCTACTAGGGCTGACCTCACTAGGAGATTCTAATAACCCTAGTGCCCCGAAACTGTGGGGACTTTAACCCTTAGACAATAGGAGGGTTACCCACAATGAATTGACATGACTTTTTTACATTATTGATTCTCCTGATCAGAACATCGGGGCATGGCATGACACAAGAACATCCCAGAATAAACATCGGGTTACAATAGATGAGAAATACAAGTGAATACATTCTGAAGTTACAATTACATTAAGACTCCCTCTTAACTAGGAAGGTATTCTCTCGATACAATTTTCATCACTAGTCTTCTTCTCTGGGTCTTCTCATCATTTGCATCTTCAAGTCATCTTCATCTTCAAGTCTTCTTTGTCTTCAAGTCATCTTCGTCTCTAGATCTGGATCATCATCACTAGATCTAGATCATCACTCGATCTGGATCATCTGTAGCATCATTCCTGGATCTGGATCATCCCTTGATGTAGATCATCTCTGGAGCATCATCTATGGATCTGGATCATCTTTGCTGGATCATCAATATTGAATCTTCATGGGTGCTATCTCATGACTCTTCTCATCAAAGGAAGTTCTACATAGCCAACCCTTTTTCATGCTAGATGTAGGCCTAGCCACCATGTAGGTCTTCACCCAGCACTTACATCTGATCATGTAGGAACTAAACTATAATCATAACAGAAAGGCACGCCTAGAACTCACATCTGACCATGTGGGAACCAATCCCACAACCCTATCAGAAAGGCCTAGCACTCACATTTGACACATGTGAGGAACCTATCCAACATGCATGTTCAAAAAGGCTCAACACTTATATTTGACACATGCGAGGAACCAATCCAACATACATGTTCAAAAAGGATCTGCACGCACTTACATTCAACACATGTGAGGAACCAATCCAACATGCATGTTCGAAAAGGCTCTGCACTTACATTTGACACATGCGAGGAACCAATCCAACATGCATGTTTAGAAGGGTGTGCACTCACATCTGATCAAGTAGGAACCAATCCTATAGTCATATTAGAATGCCCCCCAATCCCAAACTGAGCTACCTGGTAACTGACCAGGTGCCTCCATTCCCAGAATGGCAGTTTTCCTTACATCTATCTTACTCAATAGAATGGCCAGCACTCACTTCTGACATGGGAGGAACCTAATCCTTTAACCATGACAGAATGGCTCAGCCCTTACATCTGACCTACTCGTCAGAATGGCTCTCTCAATCCTAGACTGAGTGTTCCTGGTAACTGACCAAGTACCTCCGTTCCAAGAATGACATTCAACACTCATATATGACATGGAAGGAACCAATCCTCTCACCATGGAAGAATGGCTCAGCCCTTACATCTAACCATGGAAGGAACCAATCCTTTGACCATGTCAGAATGGCTATGGGACTCATCACGTTCCCTTGGAGGAAACCTCGATCTGGAGAACACCAAGCTTCTCCCTGAAGTACTTGAACTTCACCCTAGCCAATGGATTCATTAATACATCAACTATCTATTCCTCCATCACAACATACTGGAACTTCACTACTCCCCTCTGCACCATATCCCTTATATAGTGATACTTGTTCTCAATATGGTTCGACTTGTCATGGAACACTGGATTCTCTAACAGCTTCACCCAACTCTGGTTATCACAATGTGTGCAAGTAGCATCCATCTGGAGATCAAATAAATCAGACAGTAGCTTCTGCAGCCATACTGCCTCACAACTAGCTGAACAAGCTGCGACATACTCTGCTTCATCTGTACTTAGTGCCACACAGGATTTATTCCTACTAAACCAAGAGATCACACCTGATCCCATATTGAAGCAACACCCTAAAGTGCTCTTCCTATCGATGGCACTGCCTGCCCAATCTAAATCAACATAACCCTCTAGGTTAATCTTCTGATTCACCTCGTACTTAAGCCCATAATCAATTGTACCCCTCAGGTACCTCAGAATATGCTTTGCAGCAATCAAGTGAACATTTCTCGGATCTGTCAAGAACTGGCTCAAGGTGTTCACAGCAAAGCAAATGTCTAGTCTCGTGTTCGTCAGATACATCAAGAACCCAATCATCTGATGATACATCGTAGCATCAACCATCTTTGATGAAGCATCACTCAATAGCTTCAGGTTCGATGCCATAGGTGTGGCCATAGACTTGCAGTCCATTATCCCAAACCTCTCCAGGATCTCTACTGCATACTTCCCTTGTTCGAGGGATATTCCATCCACATTTTTCCACACCTCCATACCTAGAAAATAATGCATCATACCCAAGTCCTTCATTTCAAACTCAGCATCAAGATTTCTCTTCGTATCAGCAATCAACCCATCCATACCTGTTATAAACATATCATCTACATATAGTAGAAGCATCACTGGGTTTCCATCTTCAACCTTGTAGTAAAGGTTGGAATCTGCTTTACTCTTGGTAAAGCCCAAACTAGATAGAAAGCCGTCAATTCTGTCGTACCATGTCCTGGGTGCCTATTTCAAATTATACAGGGATTTCTTCAATCTGCACACATGAGACTCCCTATCATGTGTCTCAAAACTGAGTGGCTGTTCTACATACACTTCCTCTTCCACTACACCATTCAACAAAGCAGTCTTGACACCCATTTGGTGTATCTTTCATTTTATTACTGCAGCCAAAGCAAGTACTGATCTGATGGAAGTGTATTTGGCTATAGGAGCAAAGGTTTCTTCATAGTCTATTCCTTCCTTCTGTGAGAAGCCACGAGCCACAAATCTTGCCTTATATTTCTCTATGCTACCGTCCGCAGCATGCTTGATCTTGTAGATCCATTTGGAAGTTACAATTGACTTCCCTTATAGTCTTGGGACAACATCCCAAACATCATTCTTCATGATTGATTGATATTCTTCGATCATCGCATCCTTCCATTCTTTTCATTTTGCCACTTCTTCGTAACTGGAAGGTTCTTCTTTGATAAAGTCACATAGTAAGGCTACATATCCGGAGCAAGATCTGGTTCTCTTTCTTTCTCTGTGATTTTATTCTGGAGCCCCATATCTTTCCGCACCTTGGATAATTTCTCATACCCAAGCAGGTTTCCTCTTGTGAGGATTATTCTCCTGAGGTGGATCTACAGGTCTTTGTGGTTCTTCAAATTCTCAATCTTCTTCTTGAATTTCTTCATTCATGGTTGTATCATGAATTATAGGAGCTTCGGATTCTTCAGGTTCTTCAGCAGGTCTCATTTTGGATTTGTTGTAAGCTGTGTCTTCATCAAATGTTACAAATCTGCTGATGTCGATATTCTTGTATCCTGGGAAGTATATTCTGTAAGCCTTCGATCTTTCAGAGTATCCCACAAATATACCCTTCTTTCCTGAAGGATCTAGTTTTGTTCTCTTCTCTTTTGGTATGTGTATGTACACTAGACAACCAAATATTCTAAGATGGCTGAGTTCTAGTTTCTTTCTAGATAAGACTTCTTTAGGAGTCTTATTCTCAAGTACTTTGTGTGGAGAACAGTTCTATACATACACCATTGTTCTGGCTGCTTCTGCCCATAGATGCATAGGAAGATCCTGATCATGAAGCATTGCTCTTGCAGCTTCCATGATAGTTCTATTCTTCCTTTCTGCAACCCCATTCTGTTGTGGATTGTAAGGAGTGGACAACTCCCTCTTAATCCCTGATTCTTTGCATAAGTCTTTGAAATCATTTGATGTGAATTATCCACCATTATTTGATCGAAAGGTCTTGATCTTCTTTTCTGTGTGGTTCTCGATCAAGGCTTTGAATTCCTTGAACTTGTTGAACACTTCATCTTTGTTCTTCATGAAGTAAATCCATGTCTTCCTAGAAAATTTATCAATGAAAGAAACATAGTATACGTACCCGCTTAGTGAACTTGATGACATTGGACCGCATACATCGGAGTGGATGATTTCCAAGATTCCTTTTTCCTTGCTCTCGCTACTTGGAAATGTCTTCTTTGTATTCTTCCCTTTCACACATCCTTTGCAAACCCCTTCATGTTTTGCTTGAATTTCTGGAAGACCTTCAACAGATTTGCTTGCAAGTGGTAGTGCTCTGTAATGCACATGTGCAAGCCTTCTATGCCATAGTTCATTTGGCTCTACTGCATCATGGACCATAGCTTGTTCTGAATGGTCCTTCAGCTTGTATAAAGCTCCTTCTTGTTCTCCAATCACTATTGCATCGTCAATAGTCTTTCCTCTTGGCCACATGATAACTTGTCCATCTATAAATGCAACCCTCATGCCTTTTGCATCCAGTGCAGATATGGAGAGAAGGTTCTTCTTGAGTCCTAGTACAAATAGAATATCCTTCATTTTTATAGACTTTCGAGCTAGCTTGTAGGAGGATTCACCAATACCTTTTATTGGATATTGGTAGTCATCTCCTAGCTTCACCTTATGGGGTGAGTTATGTTCAAATAGTTTCTCAAAGGATTCTTTGAAACCTGTCATGTGTTTGGAAGCCCCACTATCAATAAGCCAATCTTTGCTTCCATGAGTGACAGTTCCTGCGAGAGCGGAAATAAGAACATATTCATCCTCGCTTGAAGAGTCTTCACTTTCTTGCTTTACTCTCTTCCTTGGAGGATCATCATCCTCAGCAGTGTGAGCATGATGTTTTCTTTTGGAGTTCTTCTTCTTCTTGGATCCATTCTTATTCATGGGACAATTTATAGCAAGGTGTCCTATTTCATCACATGTATAACATCTAAGTTTAGATGAACCTTTCTGATGAGAATGCTTACCTTGGTGATGATGCTTTTCCCTTATTCCTTTCCTTGAGTGTACTGTGAGAGCTTGATCTTCATTTCCCATATTTTATTCTCGAGCTGCTATCCGAGCCTATTCTTGAGAGCATTTTTCCCACAGTCTGTTGAACTTGACCAATTTCTTCCTAGCACAAATTCCTTGGATGAAAGAATCCCATGACCTAGGGAGGCCATTCAATGTTGTCATCACAATTTATGCATTCTCCACTTCTTCATCTACAGCTTCTAGTTTTTCTTTGATCTGGGAGACCCTTGTGAAGTATGATTGGATGGTCTCCTGATTTTGGATCTTGACATTCTTCAACTGGTTTCTTAGAGTCATCTTCCAATTGATGTTCTTCCCTTCAAATAGTTTGGTTAGGGCATCAAACATGGCTTTAGGTGTTTTGAGGGAGGACACCTGTGGAATGAGGTGATCCTTGATATAATCTGCAATGATCCTCTTTTCCATAACCAAATTCTTCTTATGTAAGGCCTTGGCCTCATCGCCCTCTGGAATTGGAACCTCCTCCTAGATATAGGAGTCCAACTCATTTTCTTCCAGGACCAGGGAGATCCTATACTTCCAAGCTCGAAAGTTATCAACTCCCTCAAGATTTTCATCAAGCTTGGTATGATGAGACATCTTAACTGAGAACCTCAAATGGAAATACAAAATATTTAGATCTCCCCAGGTCAAGATGTCGGATCTGGATTTGAAGTTGAAATCCTCCAGTACTAGTTCATGAGCAGATTAGGGTTTTTCTTTTCCTAGAGTTCTGTCCAACCAAATGCTTTGAAATTGATCCCTAACTTTGATTTTGGGGAGGAGATCAATCCAGGCCTGTTCTCACTAAAAAATTCCTCTTCTGTGAAAAGCCCTAATTTTCGGCAGCAGTGTCGGGTCCAAAACTGAAAAACCTCAGAATTGAATTCTGCTTCAACAGAAAGATGTGCCCTAGGGAGGAGAGTTATTCCACCCTTATTTTGCTGAAAATATGTGTATATATATCCACAAAATAGGAAGCCCTCGTTCCTATAGCTGCACAGTGTCTTTTTCTCAAGTTAGCTCTGATACCATGTTAGTTTTTCAACATTAAGCTAGCATATCTTTAGGATCTTTAAACTAAGAGAACAACAAGCACATCAATCAAACACAGTGTTTTTACTCGGGGAAACCATAAATGGAGAAAACCCCGCAACTTCCTCTGAGATAGAATCAACACCAAAGTGAAACCCAAAAATAGTAAGACAATCTCCCGACAATAGTAAGCTCTTTCCTCTTGCCCCAGTGTCTTTCTCTTCCTCAACTATGTGCTACACTTGAGTGTGTATGAGATGTGTGCTAAATAGAGAGTCCAGCTCTCTATTTATACTAATCCTGACATGACTAAAACCTTACTAGGGCCAACCTCACTAGGAGATTCTAATAACCCTAGTGCCTCGGAACTGCGGGGACTTTAACCCTTAGACAATAGGAGGGTTACCCACAATGAATTGACATGACTTGTTTACATTATTGATTCTCCCGATCGGAACATCAGGGCATGACATGACAAAAGAACATCCCAGAATAAACATTGGGTTACAATAGATGAGAAATACAAGTGAATACATTCCGAAGTTACAATTACATTAACAAAAAATTCTTATGTATAAATATATGATCATGAAACTATTTTAGCCAATACAACATTCGTTCATATCTCACGGAAAATTTTCTAGATTCCTTCCATCTCTACCAAGCATTAGAGGAATTTTGGGGTCTAAAATGGGCCTCCTAAGGAAAATAATAAAATAATAGTTAAAATAATAAAATAATAGTTAAAATAATAAAATAATATTGATTAATTTTGAAGGAAGAAAGAAAAAAACTACTTTTTGTGTTCATATTTTCGACATATCTCATTGTGTTTTTACTCAAATTTTGATCGGGAGAGCTCGTTGGATGCGTAATTTGATTCCGCATCCAACGAGTACCCACACTGCATACTTTTGACGGACCCCGCTACCCCAAAAATAAGAAATACCTGAAAAAACATGATGATGATGTCATCATCACATTTTTTCAGGTATTTCTTGTTTTTGGGGTAGCGGGGTCCCTCAAAAGTATGTAGTGTGGGTAATCGTTGGATGCAGAATCAAATTCCGCATCCAACGAGCTCTCCCGGTCAAAATTTGAGTAAAAACACAATGAGATATGTCGAAAATACGAACAAAAAAAGTAGTTTTTTTTAATGACAAATATGCCAATTCAACCATTATGGTTGACTTATTTTATTGAAATTCTATTGGTTCTTGAATTCCAACTCACAAAAACTTATTTTGGCACGTTTTCTTATAAGGCCCATTTTAGACCCCAAATTTCCTCTAATGAAATCATTGAGATTGTGCACTAATGCAATATGTCAGCAAAGAGGTTTCATTCTAGATAAGTAGCAATGGATATTTGTATAGAACCATGAGCTACTTACCCATCACATGCATATTAGTCGTATACTGTCATTAATGCAAACATTCTATCATGCATAACACATCAACTGAGCATAAACAAATGCATAACAAAATAATATCATGAAATGACAATTGAATACTTATCTTTATTTGTTTCTTGGGTAGACTCCTTCTTTTCGCTTCATCATCTTCTTCATTCATAACATCATCATTTCTCATCCAAATGCTTAGATGGATAAGAGTTTCTTCAAGAATTTAGTTCTTCATATTCCTCGTCGCTTGAGGGATCTTCTTTGAATCATGAGGGCTTGATCTTCAGTTACTCGCATCTTCTTTTCTCTAATTATGAGTCAAGATTCTTCTTGTGTGCACTCTTCCCATAGTCTACTGAAAGTAATAAATTCCTTTCGACACACATTCCTCGAATGAATGAATCCCATGATCTTGGGAGGCCATTCAAGGTGGTTATCACCACTTCTGCATTCTCCACTTCTCCTTCTACCGCTTCAAGTTGTTCTTTGATTTGAGATACCCTTTTAAAGTATGACTGTATGGTCTTTGCATTCTGGATCTTCACATTCTTCAACTGTTTTCTCAAAGTCATCTTCCGATTTATGTTCTTCCCTTCAAATAACTTGGTTAAGGAATCAAACATGTATTTCAATGTCTTTAGGAAATAAACTTGTGGTATAAAGTGATCCTTGATGGAATCATCAATCATATTCTTGGCCTTGACCAAGTTCTTCTTGTGTAATGATTTTTAGCCTCATCTCCCTATGGAACTGGAACCTCACTACGTACGTAGGTGTCCAATTCCTTTTCTTGAAGAACGAGTGATATCCAATACTTCCATGTTTGGAATTTTTAAGTTTCACCAATCTTGCCATCAAGTTGGTGTGATTAGACATTTTTAAATAAGAACCTCAAATGTAAATAGAAAAATATTAGATCTTACCGATTTGAGGTGTCCGTCCTGGTTCCAGAGATGGATGATCTAGGGTTTGTCAGAGAAAAACTTATTTTCAAAACTTGGAATATTTCAGATCTGGTTGGATAGAAATATATAAATATTCAAGGTGACCTATCCAATGTACTCATTTTCTTTAAAAAATGGAGGGAAGCTCCAAGAACAGGAAGCCCTAGTTTACCAATTTCTTCTGCAGAAATGCCTGATATTGTTTCTATGGTATCTCCGAAACTAATTCTCCTTTGTGTTTGAGATTTTGTACTAAGGTATCCTTGTATACCCTTGTTACAAAACCATAGGTTTCATCAGAATTGGTTTGACCAATTGGGACTTATGATCGTTTTACCAAGGTGACCCGTTTCAGGACTGTTCAGCATAACAACATTGTATAGACTGTCACGTGTCACTATTTCAGATTTGGGGTATAAAAAATTTACCATAGAAATTAAAATCCATTCCCTTTCTGGAACATCTTGGGAAATTTCATTTGGACCTTCCTAGCCCGATATATAGCAATTCTCCCCAAGTGTCATGTTCAGGGAGGAATCCTAGGAGAGGCTAGAATCCTAACTTGGAAGAACCATATCTCCTAGAATATAGTGAATCTGAGGCTGAAACTTGGAAAAAGTGTACATCAGGAATTTATATTCAACCTGTGAAATTTTAGGCACCTGATCCTTCTCCAATCTCGAGATATAGCGAATATACCAAAAGTATCAGTTTCAATATTTTAGGGTTTTTCAAGCCCGAGGTCAAACTAGGGTTTGAATTTCCTGGAGTTTCACCCAACCAAAAATATCGACCCAGGTATCTAAACTTTGATTTGATGAGGATATCAATCCTATGCCATGATTTGATGAGGATATCAATCCTATGCCAGGCTCACTAAAAAATTCCTCTTCTATGAAAAGCCCTAATTTCCCGTAGAAAAAACTGAAAATGCCTGGAATCAAATTCTGCTTCGATAGAAAGATGCGCCCTTCAATTGAGAGTTAGCCTAGCATCCTTTTGCTGATGGATTGTGGAGAGAGACCCAAAAATTAAGAATCCCTAGCTTCTGTAGCTGTACAGTGTCTTCTTCCCAGGTTAGCTCTGATACCATGTTAGATTTCTATCATTTAAGCAATATGATCTAGGATCTTATGTGAGAGAATAACATGCACAACAAAAAATCACAAGAGACAAGAGACACAAAGAATTTTCCTCAGGGAAGCCATAAAGGATAAAACCTCGCAACTTCCTCAAAGATCGAATGAGCACCAATGGCAGTAGTAAAACCCAAAGATAGAAAACATGATCTCGACAGCTGTTCTCTCTCTCTCACTCATGCGCCCCAGTGAGTGAGTGTGTGTGTAATGTGTAGAAATGAGGAGATCCTCACTTCTATTTATATTATTTCGTTCACTTTATTTCCACTCCAACAAGTCAGCCTCACTTAACAATTACTTACTAGGGCTGACTTCTCTAGGAGAGTCTAATAACCCTAGTGCCCCAAAACGGTGGGGAAATTTCCCTCCAATCAGCAAGGAGGGTTAACCTTGACTCAATTGTGGGGAATATTTCCCTGACTTACAATGGAGGGTTAACCTGAATGACTTTACATGACTTGTTTACATTATTGAATCTCCCAATTGAAACATTGGGGCATCACATTACTCAATTACATTATAGATACTTCCTGGAATAAACATTGGGGTACAATACATAGGATACACAGGTGAATATATTCTGAAGTTACAAATACATCAACATAACCATGTGTGTATATTTATTTTACTACATTAATGCATGAGGAATTATCTAGAACATCCCAATTCCCATATTTCTCAAGTCCCACCATATCATATTTTCAAACAAATCAAGCATTAAACAATTTGAAGGTGCTACCACATTGCAATTTGCTTTAATCCGTTGAGGCATCTCTTACACTTGGTGGAGACGTGTGGTCCTATGTATTTCAAACTCTCTCATCAATATGGAAGGTCTCATCCACCCCTAAATTCTTCAAAAAAAATGAAGCCAAAGACATCCATGAAACTAAAGTCTAGGAAAAAAATATAAAATCTCAAGGAAGAACTACGTTTATAGTACATTTCTCGTGAAACTTGTTGACACGTATCGCTAGAGAACCAAAACCCACATGACTGTCACACATAATTATTCACATAAGTCTAACCACCATGACGTTGCTCCAAAATTTAAAAAAGGAAACCATCATGTGCTCGTTTGGTTTGGTGGAGTGTAGAGAAATACAATGCTCACTTCTCCCTAAATACATAATAATATTATCATCCAACTACAACATCGGAGCATGAGCATGCATATTGGATTTTCTTACCTTAAATGTAAGTGGAAAGTAAAATGATTGAAGATGTACATGCATTAGCTTGTTTTTCCCAAATTGATTTTGTTGTTTCTTATACATTCAAATTTCTATTGCATCCTTAAGGTCTTGTAACCATCATGTTATGCTTAGTAGGAATAGTACTAGTTGAATTCTGAGTGAATACACAAGTGGAGAATTCAAGAGAACATCACCCGGTTCGTGGAAATAGAGTTCAAAAGGTTCAAACCATGATCAAACAAGTCAAGGAGAAAAGATACTTCAGAGGACCACCCTGACATCGACATATAGCTTTGTTGATGGCTTTTCCAACGCCTAGGTGTGAATTTCAGGAAGGAAGTGTGTCTAATTGTATTCATCACCATTCAACTAATGTTAAATGTGTTATATTTCAGACACATTAATTTAATTACACAATGAGCAACATCATTCATAACACCATTTTAACACCAACATTTAACACGGTAAAACCCCAAAGGGGAAGCATCCACGCAGACAAAGTATTGAATCTCATTAATGAAGGAGCGATTACAAGACGACCTCAACCTCACAGAAAAATATCTACATTACGTATCCCAACCATGCATTATATACTTCATGAAAACAGTTGTATCAATAAACCGCTGACAGTTATGCCCATTATGAGAAACTTTCCATAAACACCTGTAATGAGAAACCTCCCATAAACACATTAGTTTAGTTGTTATTTAACAATTTCCACCTTGACAACAAAATTTACAAATACTTTTCCCAAGACAATTTATCACCTTATTTTCAAACCAAGAGAAGCTACACACCAACATAACTTCTCTGACAATACAGATTTTGTGAACATATTAGCACAATTTTCTTGAGGATGGACCTTTTTTAGATCTACTCTACCTTCACTAATGGTTTCTCTTATAAAATGATATTTTACATCAATATATTTAGTCTTACTATGATAAACAAGATTTGTAGCCAAATGAGTAGCACTTTGACTGTCACAGAAGATAGACACATTATTCTGCAACCTTCCAATTTCTCTTAGCAGACCTCTCAACCAAATTTCCTCTTTGCAAGAATGTTAGGAAACAATGTATTTAGCCTTTGTAGTGGATAAAGCAACTGTTTCTTGAAGCTTTGACATCCAACTTATAGCTCGACCTGCAAGAGTAAAGACATATCCTGGAGTAGACCTTCTCTTGTCCAAATCACCTGTGAAATCTAAATAAAAAAAACTACACACATAATCACTGTTACTATTAAAGGTGATACAATACTCACTTGTTCTTCTTAAGTAACGAAGCACCCATTTCACTGCATTCCAATGTTCTTTTCCTGGATTTTCCATGTAGTTACTAACAACACCTACTGCATGTGAAATATCAGGTCCAATACACACCATTTCATACATTAAACATCCTATTGTATTGGCATATGGTACACGAGACATATAATCCTTTTCTTCAACACTACTAGGACATAAAATTGAAGAAAGTTTAAAATGGGAAGCCAAAGGAACATTCACATGCTTTTCCTTTTTCATTTCGAATCTTTCAAGTATTTTCTCAACATACTTCTCCTGTGAAAAACTAAGCTTACCATTTTTTCTCTCTATGTGTATCTCAATACCCAAGATTTGTTTTGCAGCTCCAAGATCCTTCATATCAAAATTCCTAGCCATTTGAGCCTTCAACCTATTAATCTCGTCCATTCTTTTGCTCACAATAAGCATATCATCAACATACAATACTAAGATAATGAATATATCATTCAAATTTTTGAAGTATAAACAATGATCATACTCACTTATAGTATAACCTTGGAACACCATGAAAGAATTAAACTTCTTGTACCATTGGCTGGGTGACTGTTTGAAGTGATACGATGATTTATTGAGCTTGCAAATTAATCTACGTTTCTGATGATGTACAAAACCTTCTTGTTGTTCGGTATAAATATCCTCATCTAAATCTCCAAGTAAGAAACATTAGAGGAAATTTCAACTCAAAATGGGCTCCTAAAAAAAATTAATAAAATAATAGTTAAAATAATAAAATAATATTTATTAATTTTGGAGGAAGAAAATAAAAAAACTATTTTTTTGTTTGTATTTTCGACATATCTCCCCGTGTTTTTACTCAAATTTCGATCGGGAGAGCCCGTTGGATGCGGAATTAAATTCCACATCCAACGAGTACCCACTCGGCATACTTTTGACGGACCCCGCTACCCCAAAATCAATAAACACCTGAAAAAATGTGATGATGATGTCATCATTATGTTTTTTCAGGTATTTCGTGCTTTTGGGGTAGCGGAGTCCATCAAAAGTATGCCGAAAAGTACTCGTTGGATGCGGAAATTCCGCATCCAACGAGCTCTCTCTATCTAAATTTGAGTAAAAACATGAGGAGATATGTCGAAAATACAAACAAAAAAAGTAGTTTTTTTTTATGATACCTATCCCCAAATTTATATTAAAAAAGTTTTTAAGACCTATACGGTATTTCAAATTTAAAGAAATTTCATTGGCTAACACATGACGACATGGAATTTGAGTTAAAGTTAAAAGGCCCATTTTGAGTTGAAATTTCCTCTAATGGTTGTTTTAACATCTAGTTTCTCTAACTCTAAATCAAGTAATGCAACTAATGCTAACACAATATGAATAGATACAAGATTGACAACTGGTGAAAAAATATCATGATAGTCTATACCTTCCATTTGAGAGTACCCTTTTGTGACCAATCTCACTTTGTATCTTTCAACCTTACCATCAAATCCTACCTTCAATTTGAATACCCATTTACACCCAATAGTTTTCCTATCTTTGGGGAGTTCAACCAATTCCCATGTCTTGTTTTTCTCCAGAGAACCCGTTTCTTCTTTCATTTCCACCTTCCACTTAGCATCGTCAATACAATCAATGGATTCCTAGAAACAAGAAGGTTCTCCATCATTAGTAAATAAAACAGAAAAAACAAAATCAGTATACCTCTTGGGAGGATTTCTTCCCCTTAATGATCTTCTTGGTGTAGGCTGTGGGGTTTCCACAATTTCTTGAATTTCTTTATCTTCTATGACTTCTCTCTCACCAGAAACTTCTTCTTGTTTCTCGGAGTAATTAGAATATTGATTCTCTAATTGAAATAGTTGATTTGATATTACCTGCTCCTGCTCCACATCAACTCTTACACTTTCGAATTTAATTACATCTCTGCTAATGACAATTTTGTGAGCATTAGGATCCCACAACATATATCCTTTCATTACATTATCATAACCAACAAAGATGCACTTCTTTCATCTAGGGTCTAAATTAGAACATTGAATTTTAGGAGTAAGTGTATAATCTTTACAACCAAAGATTTTCAAGTTCGAATAATCACAGGAGTGACCAGTTCATACCTCTTCCAGAATTTTACAATCTATTTCCATTGATGGTGATATATTTATTAGATAAAAAGAAGTAGAAATTTCTTCTTCCCACAACTCTTGCCCCAAATTAGCATTACTGAGTATGCTCCTTTCTCTTTCTAGAAGAGTCATGTTCATGTGTTCTTCAATGCCATTTTGCTGAGGAGTGTATACATTTGTTTTATGTCTGACGATCCCTTCATCTTTGCAATATTTTTCAAACTCCAAAGAAGTAAATTCACCTCCATTATCCATCCTTAAACACTTGATCGTCCTACCAGTTCTTTTTTCAACCATAACTCTAAATTGTTTAAACATATTAAACACATAAGCTTTTCTTTTTAGTACATAGACCCAAACCTTTCTAGAAAATTCATATAAAAACAAAACATAATATTTTTCTCCCCCATAAGAAATGGTAGGATACGGACCCCAAAAATCAGAATGAATGCGGTCAAGAACACATTTACTAACATGAATACCTTCTTTGAACTTTCGTCTACACTTCTTTCCATATATACAATGTTTACAAAACATAAAATTTAGAGTTTTCATGGTTGGAAGCAATTTCATATTCATTAATACATGAAGTCCTTTTTCAATCATATGACCCAGATGCTGATGCCATAGCAGAGTCGATCTTGTCTCTTCTTCAGCTAGTAATGTAGTACCATTAACTTGCGTCATTCCAACCAGTTTGTAAATTTGGCTTGTCCTTTGTGCCTTCATGACCACTGAATCACCCTTGGAAACTTTTTGAGTTCCATCAAACCCTATAAACTTATGACCACAAGAATCCAATACTCCCAAAGAAATTAAATTTTTATGTAGCTCAGATACATTTCTAACAAATGTAAGTGTTCTTATTACTCCATCAAACATTTTAATTTGAACACTTTCAACCCCTACAGTTTTACATGAATGATTGTCTCCTAAAAGAACTATTCCATCATTAACTATTTAATAGGAAGCAAACAAATCTTTATGAGGACAGATATGGTGTGATGCACTAGAATCTAATAGCCATTCCTCATTATATTCATAAATATTACAAATAGACAAGACCTCACCAATAATACTTGAATCAGAAGACTTAACTGAATTTGCCTTTGACTTGGAGTCATCCAGCTTCTTCGATTCTTGTCTCTTCCAATAGTCCTTATTGAGATGACAAGTTTTGTTATAGTAACGACATTTTAATTTTCTCTTTCTTCTCTTCGATTTGGACCTAGAAGTACCTCTTGACTTTTCTCCTTTCTCCTTGGATTGACCTGTAAAAACCAAATCTTCTCGCGCAGAAGTTTCAAGACTAGTTTTTTTCCTTAATTCCTCAGACAATAATGCTCCAACCACATTGTCAAATTCTAAAGTATCAGTTGTACTAAGACTAATGGAAGAAACTACTTGAGTCAAAGACTCGGGTAAAGTACATAAAAGATTCACTACTTTATCTTCATCATCAATTTTAACATCCATGCTACCCAACTAGTAAATTAGAGTATTAAGAACATTTAAATGATCTACAATCTTCGTACCTTCTTTCATTCTCATAATGTACAGTTGTCACTTTTGGTAAATTATGTTTGTCACCGAGTTGGTCATATACAAACTTTCTAATTTGTTCCACAACCTTTCTGCTGATATTTCTCCAATAATGTTAAAAAACACATCATACGCAAGACATAAACATATTGTTCTTAGCACTTTGGCATCTAGATCCTCCCATTCATCATCTATAATGGTGATAGGTTTTTCTCTTTTCTAGTCTAAATCTATCTATAACCCTTGCTGAACTAATAAATTCTGCATATTTAACTTCCATAGTTCAAAAAAAAAATTACCATTAAAATTTTGAATCTCAAACTTTGTGATAGACATTATTGAAAATATACTTATATTTTCTAGAACACAGAAAAAAACAACCGTAAATTGTCCAATTATATATATATATATATATATTCCAAACTTCTAATAAAAATTAGAAAGTCTTTTTATTCCAAACTTCCAATAAAATTAACGATTTTTTTTATTATTATTCCAAACTTCACTATTTTTTTCTTATTCCTAACTTCCAAGACTTTCAATAAAAAAAAATTGCACAAGTTTTACCATTGTTTTCACGGTAGGTTTTCACTTGATGACCAAACAGCTCCCTCTTCAGCAACGTCAGTGCTTTCCTAAGACCCGTTTCTCACTACGCAGTCACTCCGCTTCTTCTCCGCACGTGAGTCTTTCCATGCGATTCCACAAACAAACAATGAACATGGACTGCTCTTCTCTTCCGCTGCTCGAAGCATGATCTGTTGAATATACACACAGTCGCTTGTCTATGATTTCTTCTTATCAATATCTAGACAAATAGTGATCCTCTTCACTCATTGATTGCTCCTTTCTTCGGTGACTAAAAGCATGATCTGCTGCATATTTCTTCTCTAGACACTCCACACTCCAGCAGGCGATCTTTAGAAATGACAACGCTTTCCTAATGCCCTTTTCTCGCTACATAGTCACTCGGCTTATTCTCCATGCGTGATTCTTTCCACACGATTCTGTAAACAAACAATGAAAATGGATTGCTCTTCTCTTCCACAGCTGCAAGCATGATCTGCTGCATATACTAACATAGTCACTTGTCTACGAGTTCTTCTTCTCAATATGCAGACAAACAGTGAGCCTCTTCACTCATTGACTCCTCCTTTCTCTAGTGGCTACAAGCACGATCTGCTGCAGATTTCTTCTCTATACACTCCACACTCAAGCAGGAGAAATTCCTCCTTCACAGCTACAATCGTTCAACAGCGCTCTGGCTAGCAGCGATGGGATCACCGTGCATGCTCTTCACACTTTATGAGGTGATATCCTTATAGCATCCAATCAACAATATCTTCTTTCACACTAGCTCTGAATGTCTCTCTTCACACGGGCTCTGATACCACTTGTTATATTTGAGAGACACGTTAATGTAAAAATTTAATTACACAATGAACAACAACATTCATAACACTATTTTAACACGAGCATTTTATGTGGTAAAACCCCAAACAAGAAAAATCCACGCAGGAAAGGTATTGAAACTCATTAATGAAGAAAGAGAGATTACAAGACTCTCTTAACCTCACAAACAACTCTCTACATTATGTATCCCAACCATGCACTATATACTTTATGAAGTTAGTTACATGAAACTTGCAAATCATCCCGCAAATCGTTCCACTATGTAGAAACAAGATCTACATCTGTTGTTTCCATCTCCATATCTTTAACCCTACCGAGCAATAAAGAGGCGAAGACCACAAATGTCAACCATCCAAGAAAGAAATGAAGTCAAAATTCTATGTAAATGATCACTTGATTGTTTATTTGAAGGGCAAAAAACTAATTTATAGCTCATGACCATTAGTGATCACTTGTATCTTGGTGAAGATTTTTTTTAATAGAAATAGAAAAAATAAGTTATATCACTGGTGAAATAAAAAATATTATGTTATATTGGGGTATATTTGTGATACATTGTGTGACCATATTACAATAAATGTGGAATTAGGTTTTTTAAATTGGACATATTTTTAATCATATTTTATGAAAATGCATTTTTGGTAAGAAACATGAAAGGTACTTTAAAGCTATTTTTCTATAAAAAAACGTGAAAGGGTACTATAAAGGTATTTTTTCTGTAAGAAATGTGAAAGGGTGCTATATGGAATTGAAAATAAGAGAATTTTTTGTTATTCTTCCATACAAGAGGAGGAAAAACCAAGAAACAAGCATAGTCATCCCACAAACTAAAAAAAGTGGACAAAAACCTCCTTATTAAGTCATGTGCATCCAAAATTTGAACGAAAAATTTACAAAGTATCTCTTCTAGAAAAACAAAAAACAATTAAAACTAACAATGAAATGCATATAAATATGAAATAAGAAAATTAAGAAAACATGAATTTTATAAGAATTATAAAATATTGTCTTCAACTCATGCACCCACATTGTGGAAGTTGAACCCAAGAGATAGATCAATTACACTCACAAAATTGCTAATCAAACATGCAAAATTCACACAAAAAGAGACTGAAATTGGAGCATAACTTAATCCTGTATTGAATAAGTGTACATTATCCAACCATATGAAGTAATAATCTGCTCAAATATATAATTAAATGAGATATTTGAAAGCACTAGGTTGCTATTCGAATTGGTCAAAAAGAAGGCTTACTAAAACAAGTCAAATCCTCCATAGGTGCAAAAAGGACTTTCCAAATCCATGAAGATCCTCATGAATTAGATAAAGCAAGTGGGAAAGATAATATGTTGTGGAAATACAACTCATTCATGCTTTTGTACGGAGAAAAGGAATGAGGATGATGTGGTCTAAAAACAAGGCAAGTCCCCATAGACTAGCTTTTCCTTTATGCCTTAAAACAATTCTAAAGCAAGATAGCTTTCAGAAAAAGAAGATATGTGCTTTAAGGAACTAGGAATAAAGCATACATGATAAATATGTTTCCACGATGATTCCAAAGTGCTCCATGACCCAATTTAGAACTTATTGACTTCTAGGAACATGTAGAAGTCAACTAGCATAGAGAGGGAATCTAGGATTCTAGGAATAAGACAAAAAATGATTTAATTAATGTCAAATATTGGTAACTATGGGTTGATTATTCTAACACCCCCCATTAAGCCTGACTTTATGAGTAAATATCAGAAAATTATAGGGCCTAGAAACAAGGCTTAGTCACCCTTTTACATACCGCATGTCCATACAACCAAGGAAAGAGGAAAAAATCCAATGGGAAAATCCTCCCTTAAACATGGACAGGAAAACAAAATTTTGGAAATGTTGTCATCAATCATTCTTCACCACATGATCAGCAATCCCAAGCAGTGATTTGAGATTATTGAAGGTCTTCTCACATAATACTTTGGTGAAGAAGTCTGCTACTTGTTCTGAAGATGCACAATAGAGTAGAGCAATGGTAGCATCATGCACAAGCTCCCTAATGTAGTTCATATGGATCTCAATGTGCTTGGTTCTTTTTCTTTGAACTGGATCAGTGGAGCTTCAAATGGTGCTTTGATTGTCACAATAGATGACTGTTGAAAACTATGATTCGAATCCACATTCTCCAAGTATCCTTTGCAACCATAAACATTGAGTAGCTTCATTTACAACTCCTCTATACTCTACCTTCATAGATGATATTTCTATGGCACTCTGCTTCTTACTTAAATAGATGATTGGTCCTTCTGCAAGCATGAACACATATCCTGAGGTATAATTTTGATCTGTTTTGTCACCCGCTCAATTACTGTCAATAAATTCAACTAGCTCTAAGTCAGATTTTGCTTTGTAGAAAATCCCATGAGTCCTTGTTCCCTTAGCAAACTTTAGGATCCTCTTGACTGATATCCAATGGATCTCATTAGGTGGATCCATATATCTTGAAGCCACACTAACTGCATAAGATAAGTTAGGTTGAGTATGTGTAAGATAAATCAAACACCCAATCAACTACCTATGCAGTGTATCATTTAGCATAGGAGAAGAACCTACTTCCTCAAGCTTAACTCTTGAAAGGAATGGAGTCTTTCTTGGCTTGCAATATTTCATGCTGAACCTAGTGATAAAATCTGAAGCATAATTTGATTGATGAACCTTGATTCCATGTTGATATTGATCAATTTCGAAACCCAAGAATTGGCTTAACAATCCCAAATTTGTCATAGAAAAGGCATGGTCCATTGCATCCTTCAAGGAGGAAATCTCTTTCTTTGAACTTCCTGTAATCAGTAGGTCATCCACATAGAGAAAAATAATCATTAGAGAACCATGAATCATCTTCAAATAGACATTATTATTAGACTTGCATCGAACAAAACTTAGTGATAGCAGAAATCCATCAATCTTGGCATACCAAGCCCTGGGGACTTGCTTGCGCCCATACAATGATTTCTTTAACCTACACGATAAAGATGGATTAGATACAAAAGCTTCTAGTTGCTGCATATAAATCTCTTCATTAAGATATTCATTCATAAAGTCACACTTTACATTCATGTGATGTACCTTCCACTGCTTTGAAGCTGCAATGGATAGGGAAAGCCTTATGGAGTCCATCTTTGCCACTAGTGCAAAGGTCTCATTGTAGTCAATACCATGTACTTGAGAGTAGCCCTTGGATACCAATATTTCCTTATATTTCAAATGTGAACCATTAGCAGAAAACTTAGTTTTGAAGACCCACTTACACTTCACTAGCTTTCTCTCTAGGGGGAGATCAACTAGTTCCCATGTGTTGTTCTTCTGGAGCGAGCTGAAAACTTCTTTCATGGTTGTTTTCCATATTGGATCATGTGTTGCATATTCATATGTATTTGGATCAGAATATATCATCAAATAACACTTCTGAGCAAAGAGTGGATGTTTCACACAAAGGGCACTCTCAAATTGAGATCTAGTCTTCCTAGTGTCATTAAGATTTCCAACTAGTTCCCCAACAGCATGAATGGCCCTTTCTTCCCACTTTGGTCTTCTAGGGATGTTAGGATCTGAAATAAATTCATCATTATAATACATATCAAAATCATCAAACTCATTAGTCTCTTCACTTACAATCAATGGCTGCGATGGTGAAGAGGACTCTCTAAAGGCTCTTCTTCGAACTGAACACTTCTTTCAATGAAATATTTGTTAGTTCCCAAGTTTATCATCTTGTACCCTTTTTAATTTTTTAGGATACCCAACAAATAGGCGCTCTTGACTTTGGGGTTGCAAAGTCTTCCTCTTTTCAGTTGGAATTCTAGCCCAAGCCTTTGAGCCAAAAATCCTGAAATGGGTCACGTCTGGCTTGTGCCCACTCCAAGCTTCAAAAGGAGTCATACCATCAAGCTACTTATGTGGCACCATAATCTGGATATAGGATGCACATTTTATAGCTTCGACCCAAAACTTTGGTGGCAAATTTTTATCCTCCATCATACAAGTTGCCATCTCCTTCAGTGATCTGTTCTTTCTCTTAGCAACACCATTTTGCTGTGGTGTGTAAGGGATAGAATGCTACATCTGGATACATGCATATTTGCAATACTAGATGAAATCAGACTTGACATACTCACCACCATTGTCAGATCTAAGGATCTTGAGTTTCCTCCCATACTGGTTTTCAACCAAGGCTCTAAAGACTTTGAAAAGGTCAAAAAAATTCAGACTTATGCTTTAGGAAGTGAACCCAACAATACCTGGAAAAGTCATCTATGAAGGTGAGTGCATATTTGGCTTAACTCATGGACATATGAGGGAATGGACTAGAAATTTCACTGTGGATCAACTCAAGAGGTGTAGATGTTTTCTCATGATTAGCTCTCTCATACTTGTGCTCTGGGTGTTTTCCTAGGATACAACCTTGACAGACTCCCTTAGAAAACTTGACCTTTGGTAACCCTATGACCATGTCCTTTTCACTCAAATCAGAAAGGTACTTGTAGTTAATATGTCCAAATATTTCATTCCAAAGCTTGCTTTCTTCATTAGCATGAGTAAGAAGAGCATAGGGGTTTGAGCAGGGTAGAAAATGGGAAAAATTGTATACCTTCAAAGTGTGATAAACAACACCTTTTGCTATGACTTTACCATTCAAAATATCAGTGGTTCCAACTTCATTGGGGGAGAATATGACTTTCTTTGGAGACCCAATGTGAGTTATCTAATACATTGAAAAGATATTAGAGGCAAGACCTGGAACATACAACACATTATTGAAATTACCATGGTCAAGATCAATCCTACCCTTTCCGATACTGCCAGTCAGAGAGTTATCTCCCAAAAAAGTTATCTCCCAAAACTATTGGTGGAAATTTCGACATGTTGAGAGAAGAGAAGATTTCTTTTGTCGAAACCATATGTCTGGAAGCTCTAGAATCAATGATGAAAGTAGGTGATCTTGAGGTGTCAGCAACTAAGGCATGTACTCTCTCCTTGTCTTCTAAATTTGATCCTCCTTTCCTCTTCGTTGAGCAATTAGCAAGGGAGATGTTGTTCTTCTCCAGGAGGTGGGTCAACATGTCTATCTGCTTTTTCATACAAGATCTCTCAGGATGATAGCCCTTACTGTGGTGTGCGTACTTGCTCATTTCTCCTTTGTTCTTCTTCTTCTGGGGGTTCTTCTTGGAGCCCGAGGACTCCTCTTGAGACTTTGCCTTGTCTATCTTTTGCTTAGGTGAATTTTTATATTTTTTCTTGATTTTTGAATCCACCTTCAAATATCCAGCAACCAAAGATTGGTATTTGGAAGGTTTGATGGTTCCCATCATCACCAATTTATCTTGCTCTTGAGTGAGGGATTTCATAAACTTAACAAGCTTAGGCATATTCCAGGTTTGAGCTGTCAATTTAGTGGCATAGAAGGTAAAAAAAACACTGAAGAGTTAGGACCAAGATTTGAGAGAATGGTAAAAACTAGTTGCTCCTTTTTCTTTTCAATCCCACATTGTTTTAACTGCAAAACAAGGGCCTTAAACTTGGTAAAATGGAGTTGCGATGATTCAAAGCTACTGGGATTCAAGGAGATCAATTCATTCTCGATTTGATGTCCTCTCATCTCATCTGTATTTCCAAAAATATCTTCAATCTTCTCACACACCTTATTAGGAGATGTCAATGAATCAGGATAAAAGAGGAGGTCTCTTGAAATACTCAGCCACAAAATACCATAGGCTTCATCCCTCCTATTGTGCCATTTGATTTTCTCTACAGCTGCATTGGGATCTGGATCAGTAGCCATGGTAACCCTATATAGACATTTTTCTCTTAACAATATCTCCATCTCATCTTTCCATTCAAATAAATTGAATAGAGTTAAGATGATCCCTTGAGATTGGTCCATATCTCAGCTCCTGTTCCCTTCAGTTAGCAGACTGCACTCCCAGTTAGTGATGTCGAACCTGCAAGAACAATTTTGAAGGAGAGAAATTGATCTACAAAGTATTCAATACTATGTGGAAATTCAACCCAAGAGATAGATCAATTACACTCACAAAATTGCTAATCAAACATGCAAAATTCACACAAAAGGAGACTGAAATTGGAGCATAAATTAATCCTGTATTGAATAACTACACATTATCCAACCATATGAAGTAATACTCTTCTCAAATATATAATTACATGAGATATTCAAAATCACTAGGTTTCTATTCGAATTGGTAAAAAAGCAGGCTTACTAAAGCAAGTCAAATCCCCCATAGGTGCAAAAAGGACTTTCCAAATCCAAGAAGATCCCCACGAATTAGATAAAGCAAGTGGGAAAGATAATATGTGGTGTAAATAAAACTCATTCATTGTTTTGTATGGAGAAAAGGAAGGAGGATTATGTGGTCAAAAAACAAGGCAAGTTCCCCTAGACTAGCTTTTCCTTTATGCCTTAAAATAGTTGTAAAGCAATGAAGCTTCCAGAAAAAGTAGATATGCACTTTAAGGAACTAGGAATAAAGAAGAAATGCTAAATAAGTTTCCAGGATGATTCCAAATCACTCCATGACCCATTTTAGCAAGTATTGACTTCTAGGTCGAACATGTAGAAGTCAACTAGCATAGAGAAGGAATCCAGGATTCTAGAAATAAGACAAAAATGATTTAATTAATGTCAAATATGGGTAACCATGGGTTGATTATTCTAACACACATGTATGGTTCCTCTCCTAATATTTTTTTGAGGGATGCAAGATGTGTAAAAAGCATTTTTTACACCATTTAAAAACATAATTAAGTTCAACCTATATATTGTAGTTTTGTTAGATTTCACACACACCACTCTTTTGCCTCTATAAAAAACAAAAAAAAAATGTTTCTCCATAATATATATATATATATATATATATATATATATATATATATACACTATNTGAATCTAACAATGGTGCTCTAAATATTTTTCTTGGAGAATTGTACAATCAATCAAGATAACCACAAAATATTGTATTTTTGTAACGTAGTGTTACTCAAAATCATTCATAGAGTGCTCATTACAATAATGGTAAAATCATTTCAATGCCAAAAAACTCAAGTTTCAATTTTCTTTCTATAAAAATTTGAGAGAATAAAAGAGTGGGGAGAAGACAAGGAGACACATGTACTTGCTTAATTTGTTAGGTATTTGGATATTTAGAAATAGATATGAGCATTACATAGTTAAATGCAAACAAATTAGGGGAGGTTTGAGGATCAATAACATTCATGTTTTTTTAGAATCACCTTTAATGGGAAATATAATTATCTAAATAATAAATGAAGTTATCCTCCAAAAATAGGAATCAAGGAAATTACGATAATCATAGACACAACTATTTGAGATAAAAATTGGTATGTAGATAGCCAATGTTGATTAATGACTAAAAACTAATAAGAAACTAGATTGGACCTCGCAAGATACAATGAAAACATTTACAATTGGTAGTTATGGAGTAAGGTTTGAGCCCTAAACCTTATTGCCACCTAAAACACACTTAACCATAGAAAGTATCCCAACTGCTAGGTGTTTTCTTAACGAAAACTATGAGTTTAGAAACCATTGTCACCTCGATTACCAAATCCTCTGTATAGACCCAACTACCAAAAGGTCAAGGGGGGTAGTCCCTACATACTAATTTTGTTGAACCACACCTCCATACCTAAGAACTAATGCATGAACCCCAGGTTCTTCATCTTGAACATTGTGGCAATCCTCTGTTGGCTTCTAACAACATTCTCACCTTTTATTTGTTTTTGGTTAATAAAAAATGATATAAGCTTTTCTCTTTAGTGAATTCTTGAGAAAATTAGTAAAGAGTTCCTTTAGAATATATGATTATGAAGGTACTCTCAATCTGAAGCCATCAATTACTCGAGTAAAAATCATCACAAAAATTTGAAGTTCGTGACTATTGAGGTATCTATTTAGCAACTATTAAATCCAACTACTATATAAACAATTTTTCTTTGCATATATTAACTCTTGATTATATATTGTTTGATGATGGTTCAATTTCAGTTAATATCTCATTAAATCGAAATCCTACTAACCTCATCTTGAAACCAGATCAAATTTGCTTCTATGATTTTTCATATTTCTACATGATTTCTTCATGAATTACACCAATGCTTTTATAGTTTGATTTTCATACTTGGAAAAGTATAAGTGATTACATTTGTATATATTATTTCGATTAATAATTTGTATTCGTTATATATCTAGAACATGAAATTATAAAACTATGCCTAAAATGATTATTCAAACCTCCATTCAAATCTTAACCTAATGACAACGGCATCTATGCAAAACAAAACTATCAATTTGACATTTGTTTCCTACCCTAGATTTGATCAAAACCATGAATCATTTAATCATTTGGCACCTGATGATTAGTGTACAACCAATTTCATCATGGCATTTCATCATATCAGTGAAGATCGCAAATATCATCTCCTTTTATCATTCCTTTATGAAACCATAATTGTGATGCTTGTATCATCATGTGTCTTGTTTTATCATACCCTAAGGTGAATTTGGTAATGTTCTGGCTGAGCGGGTTATCGAATTTGAGGTTTTTACAGAGAGATGACTTAACATGGTTTGTGTTTCTTGTTTACATTGATGATCACCCTTACCTTGTTTATCAAATGAGTGTAGTTACAATGGCTCCCCTGTGTAGATTTGAGTCGAGTGGGAGATAAATACTGGACATTGAACCTGATTCTACCCAATTAATTGATCAAATTGGTTGTGGAAAATTATTCAAAAGTTTTAACAAACATAACATAGAAGTAACTAGACAATTTAGCTTATCACTAAAAAAGAACGTTTCTGAGATTGGAAATCTACGTTTGGTCATCTCTAAAGACTTCATAGAGAAAACTACAAAGCTACCACAAACAAGAGAGAGGTGGTTTAAGAGGAAGGAGATTAAAAACATGAAGTTGGAAACAATTTTTTCTCCCTTTACCTGAGGATTTCGATGATAATTTTAGGTATCATGCAAAGTACCTTAAGCCCCAATGGAGGTCATTTCTACAGTTGATCATAAGGTACATAACTTGTAATGGTATATTTTCCTCAATACATTGTTATCACCTTAGAATTTTGATAGCATTCAAAGGATCTAGGTTAAATTTACCATTCCTTTTTCTCAATAGCCTAGAAAATATGGCTTATGATATTCAGAATGCTATAGGATACCAAGAATGAATATTTTTTCATCATAATTTATTAAAAATATTGATACAATGCAATTTGTCTACAATTGGTAAGAGTTGGGATCAGTTCTTGGTTGAAAATGGCTTCGGTCATCCTCAATTTTAGCCTCCTTCTATCTCTATGTCTTGACAAAAGAGAAGAAAACCCTCTATTAGTGAAACTCCTGCATCAAATCCTGATACAATCCCTAAAGAAATAGATTACATTCAACCTTCCCTATAGAAGGATTTACGAGATAACTTGGTAAAGGGTAATCCCATTCCAATGGTTGGAATTAATGTTAGTCACTCTCAGCCTGTTTGAATTGGTAAAGTACCTATAAAGAAGCCCAAAGAATTAGTTGATTCGAATTTTTATGGAGGAATGGAAGGAAATATAGGAATACACATAAACAAAGAGATGCATTAGAAATAAGACTTCATTTCATTAATATCATATATTGGAAATATGCTTACACACATAATGGAAATAAACTAGCTAAGGCGATGGTAGCTTATCTCTGAGAAGATATGCAGAGACCACCACCCACTAAACTCCCCCTTACAATACGGCTCAAAAGACTATACATTATTCAGAAAAAAGGAAAAACGTAATCCTCCAAAACCTTACCCTAAGAGATGAAAAATGGTGGGTGTGCTCTGTATCACTTTCATACTGGAAAAGTCTCTCTATGTCGCTTGCCAAAAATGTAGCCTTCACAAACTCTGTCTGGTTTGTCGATCAATGGAAATCCTTTTACCATGTTCTTTGTGTGTAGTATCTTAATCCCACCAAAATTTAGATGTCCAAATATGAAATTCGATAACCAGGAATCATCCTGAACTTTTGTTTGAAACGCTACTTGAATTTCAATGCTGTAATTTTCTTTCTTGTCACAACATACGACTTCTTCTTTACTTTATTCTTTGAATGAAAATTTTTAGTTTGTCCTTCCTTTCATGTCTAGAACTATCCTTAATGGAAACAAGCAATTTCTTGTCATTGGCACTTTTGCTATCCCTTGGTTTCTTATACGTATGTCTTTAATCACACGGTGATTGTCCTCCATGTAGAATCTGTAGCCTTTCGATATCAATTGTCCAATACTCAACAAATTATGTTTCATACCTTCAACATAATAAACATAAAGCATATACTTTCACTCCCCTGTTTGGTTAGAATAGTAACCAACAATCCATTTTCCCAAAACATTGACTTGGACATTGTTTCCAAGTGTAACATCAGTTTGAATTGAATTATCTAGACTAGAAAAAAAAATTAAATTACCAATGATATGATTGTTGTAGCCTGAATCTAAATACCATATGTCGCACGAACTTTCTTGGATGGTATTGCATTTAAGTGGGGATGCACATGCCATCAACATTTCACTTAACGAAGTACTGGTGTTCGTCAATCGGTTCTAGACTTGACTTCCTTGGTCCAATTGATTCTTCCTACATCCATATGCACAATGACCAAATTTATTACAATAATGACATTTAATTTTTTATTTATCAAACCTGTGACCACTTGGGTGACTTGCGTTCTGATTCTGTCCTCTGCCAATGACATCTACAGAACTGGTGTTGTGTCGTCCTCTTGAGAAGTTTCTTCCTCTTCCTCTGCCTCTGGAATTGTTTCTCCCACTTCCTCTACCACGACTAATGGATGACTGTGCTGCGAATGCACCCTCCAATGATGTATTTGATCCATTGATTTTGTGTTCATGATTGATGAGTGAAGCTTGCAACTCATCACTAGTAAAAAATGAGAAATTAATGACTAAAAAAATGACTAAAATTAGGCTATAAACGACTATTTTTGAGTCAGCGACTAATAGTAGCTAATTTCCACTATATTATAGCTAGTCGTATTTCACTTAGTCATTAATAGATTGACTTATTAGTCATTGATTTAGTCATTGATATTCAATGATTTAGTCACGGATTTAGTCACTGATTGCGGCAATTAATGACCAAATATATGACTAAATAAACTACTAGATGATAACATATTAATGAATAAGCTAAATACGACTAAACGTTAGTCATGCTATAAGATACGGGAAATTAGCTACTAATAGTCATATACATGTGAATTTAGTCGTTTTCATAGTCACAAATTTATGATAGGGTATGGAGGGATCGAACCACCAACCTCTTGCCTATAATTAAGCAGATGCTCTACCATTGAGATAGCACCCTTTAAGAAGTTGTTATTTCTTGATAATGATGGTATTCAAACAAAATTTTCATCATTCAAGCATACAAAGTAATGATTATCAAGTTACTATAGATCCATAATAGCTTCCCCTGTACTAGTCCTTCAAGTCATTTGTGCACTTAATAAATGCATTTGAAATACTTGAAGGACTATTACAAGGTAAGCCATTATGTATCTATAGTAACTTGATAATCACTATATTGTATGTTAATTCATCACATTCTACACAAACAAATAATTTCAATGATAACCAAATCCAAGCATTAGTGTGTTCGACAATCCAATCTCCCCCTTGAGTAAACAATTTAATTGCAATGTTATAGGTACTCTCCATGCAATGATAAAGTTTTTAAACTTCCAAGCTGTCCCCAACAATGTATTTCAACCAAAATCCAACATATACAAAATTTTTATAAGAATACTCACAGAAAATATTTGAGTGCCACTCTAAGTAAGATTTCTTAAAATCAAATGATACTAACATAATTATTTTCAAATCCAACATATATAACAAAAAATGTAGAAGAAATACTTCAAAGAAGAAAAGGGGAAGATATTGGAATGCTTGTACTATTTCAGTGCCACTATAAGCAAGATTTCTTGCAATGAAAGGATATGAATAAGATTGATTTCATCTCACAACCAAAAACGTTTTCATAAGATCATAACCATCAATGTTATGAAGTTTTTGTGGGGAGTGATTTTCCCATATAAAGGGATTGATGTCACAATTATCTATAGGAAGAAAGGTAAGTACATCCAAGGTCAAGATATTCCATGCCCAAGAATGTCTTGAATTAACCCCATAACCATTTCCCACCCAAAGTTATGTTGGCAAAGGAAATGCACCATTCACAAGGAAAACAAAGGATTGTATTTTATGCCTAAAACATTTTGCAATAATGTGTTGGTTGGTTGAAGCATTTCTTCAAACACATTGAATGGTTGCATGGGAGGCTGCATTCTTAATCAATACAGGCAAAGTTTCTTCCTTCGTGAGATCACTTGCTTGCTGGGTTGTATTGTAGGCATTATGCGCTATGATTTCTCCCCATGAAATCAATTTCTTAATGGTTTACTTGCAGAAATTATGGCAATGATTTTACCCCATGAAAATATCTTTCTTGTAAAAGAAAACACACGGTCATTAATGCCCAAGAACAAAACTTATGAATGAATTTCTTCGAGCAAGAAAAGTCATGAACTTGGCATATTCCTGGCCTAATATGAACCCAAAACTTGTTATGAAACAATTTTCCAAAGTAATGCAACAACAATTATCATATTCTTTTGTACAAATCAAATCAAAATTTCAAAGTGGTACAACAAACACTTAATATGTTCCATTACCAATTGGTTTACTAATTATAAGTCCTTCTTCATAGACCTTCCTCATGAAACCATAATCACTTGCAAAAGTAATGTGTTACAGAAAATAACTCAGTACTAACCATCGTACAAACATAAAAGCCAACAGTAGTGAAGTAGAAGGACACCATTCTGAAAAATTCAAGGAGTTTTCCAAGTCTATACATATCTCTATTGAGAACCTATTCTCCATTTCCACCGGGCTACTTTACCCTCAAACAAATAAATTTGGTTTAGTCTGACATCTCGTCCCTTTCCAACCTATTGCAATGTCAAATTTACATGTTGATTCTTAACAAAGGAAAATGTGCATAAATGGAAAGGAAAACAATAAAATATTACAGATAAACAACTACCTAAATGTATTCATGATGAGTGATGTTTCCTTGTCATAAAGTTGAATTGAACAATGCATATTGCATGACGTGTCAGTAACACATATTTAACAGGCATATTTTTTCTAGACTGCCTATTTTGCATGTATGCATTTTCTTGCAAACTTTGATACAACATTTTGCTAGCACCAGTGTATTTCTTCCAATCCTTGGAAAAAGATGTCTAGCAGTAACTACTAACAACCCATTTTTATCAAAGCATGGGATCAATGACTTTCTTACAGATAGTTATTTTAGAATTCATTGTGACATCAGAATCTAAAGCTTTAATCCTCTTAATGTCCATATATTAATGACTAGTGTTGTTTGATTTGTCTTGAACTATTTATTTATTGCATCTAATTTTGGAATTGTTTCGTTATTTTCTCCCCATTTTTAAGAAGTGTTGGACAATTCTTGTATTTCTAATTTCTTTTGTACATGCTATCTCCATGCATAGAATGGAAGGCTTAAAAGGAACAAAGATTTCCACTAGTTCATATAAGAAAATCTATATAGGACTACAAAAATAATGTTTTAGCTAAATGCTGTAGTTTCATATGAAGTGAGGCATATTTTTCGTTGAAACATCTCTATGTATGTGACATCAAAACCATGAATCTCTACTCCCAATGTCCTTATATATGAGAATAGTGATGTTTGATTTTCCTTGAACTACTTCTTTAATGTGTTTAGATTTAGAATTGCTTTATTATTTTCTCCTTTTTTTTAAGAACTGTGAAACAGTTCTTGTATTTCTAATTTCTCTAGTAGATGCTTTGCTAGTTCCATGTCGACAATGGAAGTATTACAAAGTGACAGGGAAGAAAGATTACCACTGGTCCAGATTTTTAGTGAGTGTATCACTGGCAATCGCAGTAGCAGATCTGGGCACCTGTTCAACAACACCGTAGAAGATAGACAGGGTGCATCACAGTTCTCAAGGAGGAGGCACATCACTCAGTTATAGAGGGAGAGGGTGCATGCATGCACCTTCCAGCAAGCCTTAGATGAGGCATGTGCCACCATCAAATAATGTTAGAGGCACGTGCCAGTGCCACCAGTGGAACATAGACATGAATCAACATAAATTAAAATTTAGTTTGGTTTTATTTTTAGGAAGAGTCTATTTCTGAGTTTGACTTAGGATAAAGCAAATTATTTTTCTAATTTTGACTTAGGATCAAGTAAATTATATTTATGAGTTTGAGTCACATGCAAATCTACTTTTGTAAACCCTATTATTCCCTTCTCAGATCTATAAGAGAGAGGGCAGGGGTATGGATTCATTCATCGAGTCTTGACTCTAGCAGCTAGCAGTTTAGGGGTATTTCCTTGTAGAGGATTTTTTCATGTTCAGAATTAATAAAAGCAGTGACAATTTATCGCAGTCTTCTATTGAATTATGTTTATTGTTTTCTACAGCATGTGTTTATAGATTCTAGCATTTATTAGAGATCTATTTTGATATGTTCTTAGTTCTTCTGTTTTTTTGGTTTTCTATACGGATTGTTTACAGTACAAAATCTGTTTACCATGAGTTAGAATTTTTTTATAGAGTCCATATAAGAAAATCTATATGGAGTCATACTTGAACAACAAAAATAAGGTTCTGGCTACATGCTGCAGGTTCATATGAAATGCAAAGAGAGAAAGAGCAGTTAAGAACATGAAGTCACTCAAAATGTACTTAATGCTTAAAATACCATACAAACCTATTGGCGAACTGTTGCCAGTATTTGTGCATCCACATGTCGAATATCACTTTGGATCTTTTGAATCATAGGCTCTACACCTAATAAAGATGCTTCTGCAGTTTACAAGACAACAACTTTAGAGACAAGTTTATGAAATAGGTTTATCACAATCACAAGAAACCACATTTTGGTATTATGTATTTAGATATCTATGCCATGTCTACTTTCACGAATGGCCAATAACAATCTTTTGACTACTCACATATGAGGTCTATTGCAAGAAATTGACTCTCTTGATCATTTTTTTATTAAGATCTAAAACAATAACAAAATAATGGACAAGGTCCTCTTATGACTTTAACAAATCTATAAAGAGTTAAGACATTTATAAGAATTGTGATAGGGACAGGAAAATTACAGAGATACGATAAGAGAAAGCTCATGAACTCAAAAAGGATACAGCATTGAATCAACATACAAATGAAGTTTTCATGTATTGACTCTTATATTGAAATATCAATAAAGACAAAGTTTTTCATGTATTGACTTTTATATTGAAATAACAATAAAAGTGGCCCTTGCTAGATCAAAATTGGTCAAGAAAACATAAAACAAGCATCAAGTTATTAAGGATGATTCATAATGCAAATGATTCCATCCAATTTAAGATAGAATCATTTCCATAAGAGAACAATCTACTTGAGTACAACAATATTAGCTCTGTTGGAGTGGCTGAAGATAGCTTATAAAATGTGGAAACATGGATGTCAAAGTCAGACAAGTCCAAAGTTAAAGATGTCAAGCATTTGAACTCTGGTTACAAATAAAAGACTAACCACCTATGCAGATACTTATATTAGAGTGGTAACACAATAAAGTGGGGTTAACAAAGTTACTTTATTTAAGGAGTCTATCAACATAGATAGTATTTATTTATTAAATACCCATTACTGTTTTAAAAAACATTGGAACAATTTTCACTTATTATTTAGAATGCATAAAATGTGGATCCCTTTGGATAGACCAAAAAAATGAAGCTTATCCATATCACTCTACATCAAAGAGGTATAGTCCAAGAAACCATGTATTGAAGACCCATGAATCCATATAGTTGCTCAAAGGATATGTAGACTGCTTCTCATGTAATTGTTGCTAAATTATTATAGGTTTGTAATATTAATGATGAGATCTTTCTATAATCAAAATGAATCCTTCCTCGAAAATCCAGTTTGTAGTAACAGGTTAAAATTTGAAAGCACAAGAAATGAGTTTCCTACTGAAAAATCAGTAGTACCTACATAAATATCTTCACTGATATTTGGATGGGTACATGACATGTTTTCCTCACACCTCTCTCATTGAGAATTTGCAAGCATTTGGAGTTTGAAATCTTTATAAATATTTTTTCAATAAAATTTTTAATATTTTATGTATTTTTTAGTAAACCAAGCCATAAAATTCAAACTGGTCTGATTTCAATCGAAGTCCGAGTTGATTCTGAGTGTACCCTCAGCTGATTCTAAGACTGAGTCCAAGTATTAAAACAGTAGCCACAATAAACAACCCGGTGAGAGTCAAACATGTATTCATGGTAATTGAACCTTGATGGGGGAAACAACAACTCCCCTGCTTTACCAACCAACCAAGCCCTTGTTTTCAGTAGTTTCTCACTGTGTTATGTTTTCTCACATTTTATTATAAGTAGCATTTTCCCTTAAAAAAGTTTCCCCTCTAGAGATGGTAAATAGCTCTCAATGCAACCATATACCAAAAATAAATGTAGCATAATTGTTAAAGAAAGAGAAGTACACGTATTGCTGTTGAAATGTAAAAACATCAAGAAATAGCTTGGACCAAATTCATGATAGTTCAACTATAAAAGTGCATACCCAAATGTTCCCATCACTCTGGTTGAGATATGTCCATTCACTTCCTCAGAGGCTGATTTTGCCAGCCCGAAATCAGAAAATTTAGGGGTAAAATCATCCTCCAGCAAAATATTTCTTGCCTTAAAGTCATGATGTATAACATGAGTACTGGAATCCTCATGGATATATGCAAGCCCTCTAGCTACACCAAGTGCAATTGTTTTACGGGCATCCCAGTCAAGTGAGCTCTTTCTTTATCCAGACCTAAAATATTGAAGCAAAAATTAGCCAGAAAAATTGTACTGCAATATGTCAACAGTGAAACACTAGGTATATAATTGACATAAAGAACTGAGAGAAAATATATGCCTAGAGATATCTTGGTAGAACTTGAACACTTTCTCTCAGACATGGAATATTCAAACATTTCATAGATCTATAAAGAAATAGTTTCTCAGAAAATGCCATACCAGGGAGATGAGATTCCATGCTTCCATTAGGAATAAGCTCATATATCAAGGAACGGTTATTCTCTTCAGTACAAATACCAATCAACTTAACCAGGTTCCGATGATGCAAGCGACTTAGCATCTCAACTTCTGTTATAAACTCACAGCCTCCTTGTTGTTCATCTCCAGTAAGAACCTTCACAGCCACTTTTGTCCCATCTTCCAAAAAACCACGATAGACACGTCCAAATCCCCCCTCTCCAAGTATGTTTTGCAAGATGAATCTATCTGTAGGCCTTTCAAGCTCTGCTATTGTGATTGTTTTAATAGATCCTATATAGGGAACCATGCTGGAATCAAATGAAATTGGCGTTGAGCTTGCCATGCTACCTAATAGGATAGAACCACCAAATAGTCCTTCCCACAAGCATAAAGAAAATAATCATAAGAAACATGTGACCCCACATATAAAGACAACTACTGACAAAAAAATCATAAGAAACATGTGATCCCACATATAAAGACAACAACTGCTGACATCTTATTTTAATGACTCTCAGACAATGTTCCACCAAGTTTCTAGGACGCAGGGACATGGAAGTGGGGAAATGCAAGAGTGACCTATATAGAAGTTTCTCTCAAATTTTAGGAAACATCAAAGGGGACGTTGGGGTCTTCAACATAGGGGACCCCACTAGAAAGACTACCAAATTTATATTAGAATACATAAAAATTGAAAGTTGGAGCATAACTCATGAAAGTCTTTAATTTTATAATCTAAAGATTATTACAATTTTACAACATACATCAAATGAAATAAAATGAAATACAACCATACAAGAGCTATAAGAATATAACTAATGAAACAAAATAAGAAATGCAACAATATTGAAGAAAAAATGAAATTGAGGAGAGAGAGAAGGGAAATGGTCTTAGGTGTGGCCCTTTATCAAAAAAAAATTTTGGGTCAAAAATAGTCAAAGGAAACATGGGGACGCCATTTATAAGAGGGAAACGTTTCATTTTTCCAAGAAATGTCCTCTTTTGTGTTTCCTTGAGTTTCCTTCAAATGGGAATGCGGTAAGGTGTTTCCAATGAAGCTTCCAAGTTTTGAGGATCTGTGGGGGCATCGAAGCACATTTCCTACCCTTGGGGATGTGTCCCCATGTAACACTAATCTCAAAAGCTAATATTGATGAAAATCCTTCTATTCCCTTTCAGCAACAACTGAGCAGTGAGAACAAAGTTTGGTCGAATATATACCTAATATTTTCATGACAGATTATCCAAGGGTGGGCTCGACCACAACTAAGGTTCATGCTCCTATTCTTGCATTTCAGAAGAGTTATCCAAACTGCTCCAACACAGATAACTGCACCAATAGCCGATGACAAGGCAACAACAACAATGATCCCAACTCCCATTTTCTTGCTCCGTTTATTGATATCTACTCCATTAGGATCATGTTTTCTAGGGCCACTTCTATTTATAAGCTCACCATTGATATTTGCATTTGAAAATGTAGAAGCCAGTGGTGGGGGAAGCCCTAAAAATCAAAATAGATATAAATAATAATCCCATCATAAAGAATGTATGCATTGATATGAGAATAAAATTTCCAATAGTTAACATCATCTTGCCAAATTCTGGAAAAAGGTTATGCACCTGGGTAAGAGAGAAGGATTACCCAATAGTTGCCAAAAAGGGTCCCATTAATGATAACCTTCTTTCGCCAAAATCTCTCAAAAATCAAGAATGCAGTTGTATTGTCAAATTTTTCTCTGAGAGGTATGAAATCAAGAATCACAAGTGTATTTTCCTGATCTTGGGTATCTGCATTTTCTCCCATTATCCTCACTTGGCTTTGTTTCAAGAAAGTTTAGGTTGCTATCTCTGTAGCCAGATCTGAAACCAATGGGAAAAAACATAAAGTGCCACCCCAAGCTCAAGCTCCACTTGCATTGGAATTACACAGCCACATGGTGCACCAGGGGGAGTAGAAGTCAATGGTTTAGTGCAAGATATTGAGTTGCAATCTGTACAAAGAATGCATCAAGTTAGTCACACATAATGTATCTTGATTCTTTATACACATGAATAAGGGGAAATCTAATTAGACTAATCTTATATGCATGGAGTAAATTTATTTGCAAATTTAAAATGATGACAATTACAAAGAAATTCAACTCGTAATAATAGAATGAATGTTCAAAGAAGAAAAAAAATATATTTTGTACTTTCCATACCTTGAGAAGGTGGAGGGGGAGGAGATACCAATGGTAGTGGCACCAAAGGTATCCTCTGTGCCATCTGAGGTGATTCAGATGAGGCAATGTTTGTAGGAGAAGCAGAGGGTCCTAACAATGCAATAAACATACCGTGCTTAGTAAATTTTACTACTATTATACTCAAAGATTTGATAAAAGAAAGGAAGTATACCTTTCACATGTTGATGATTTGGAGGGGAAGGAAACATTATTGAAGGTGAGACCACTGGAGGACTCAAGTTTCTCGAGGGTAATACAAGGGGACAGTTAGGAGTCAATGCTACTTGGCTTCCAATTTTTTTCCATAATTAACATAAATTTTCACAAAAGAGATTGCATATTTTAAATCTAAATATTTATGTTGATTCTTCTTTAGTTATAATGACATAAACCATAAAAACCTCATAAAGGTACATTCCATTATTAACCAGTCCACTATATATTGTCTCATTTTTGTAGAGATCAGGACAACTTGTATAGTAGTTAAGTAAGATGGTTGTATGCATATTGGGATTCGCACAAAATTGGTAAGCATGAATTCAGAAGAAGACAAAAGAATCTATTAAACACAACAATAATGCAAGAATGGGAGATTTTAATGGAATACTATAATTAACACACCTTGGATTTAAGCTTGTGTTACAAAAACTATCCATTTTTCCACTCTACTGAGTGGGGGCTTGTGAACTTTACCCTTCCATAAATTCATCTGTTGGCTTTGGATACAAGTAAAGTGCCATATTTATTAAAGGGATAAGATTTAGATTCCAATGATCATGAATATTTTTTGGGAGGAAATTTAGAACACGAAATTTCAAGGAATTTGATAATTAGCTAAGTTTCTTATCCATTGTGAATAGTGGCCTCTTTTCATTCCTTAATAGCTCAACTAGTATGAAATATTGCATAGTATTGTCTTTATTCTGAATGTCATGTCACATTAAGTATTTGATAGTAAAGCACAATAGACAATTGTCAACACATAAGAACATAGGAAATAGATACTAAGTTGAAACTCTATAAACTCTAATGGAGATTAACCCGCTGGACTGCTAAAAGCTGGAGAAACAACAGAGAGCATTCCATATAATAATTCTAAGTTGGAATATTTATGTTTCATTAAGTGTTTATACTTCACTTAAGAAACTAATAAAACATAAATCATGAACCTAAAATTACACCAATGCACCAAAATAATTGTTAAAAGACTCAAGTTGGAAAATGCTTACTTCAAAGTTCTTCATAGAAAAAGGCATGCTACATTTACAGGTTGAGATAAAACAACAAGTAGCATAATTAGAAACTACATAGATTGGAATTCATGTTCCTCTGCATAGAACCGATTGTCATTAACTGCAAATCAATGAAGGGGTAAGTTAAAATGCTAGCAAGTACTTCTGAAAATGATAATCATTACAATATGGGATTCAGCGAAGAAACCATATGTGGCTTCTTCATCCAAAGGCATCAAACACATTAATCCTCTAGCCATCAGTCTTCCATCCTTGAATTAATCAACCATGTCATTGAATACACCAAAGTAGAAATGTCAAAAGCACCTATTAACAGAAAAAATTGCAAGTGTTAGATGAGATACATAACTAAATTGAGAAACCATCAAATATCAATTGATGGATCATCTAACTTCAAAATTCTGGATCATTTTGAAAAGATCTGAAAATGTATTAGTCAATTGACGTCTTGCAATCATTTCACTTCAACTTCACTTGACAAATCAGTGCATCCTACATAACTAGCAGTAATATTGGCAATACTGAGAAACACCTTCAAAATACTTGTCTCTACACTAGTGCTCCGAGAAGATGAGGCCATCAACAGAAGCCAATCAAAATGACCATGACTTCCTTAACAATGATGGCATATAAGGTTGTGGCCTTAATATTCTAAACATGTAATCACATATCTCTGGTAGTAAGCGTTCTACAATGGAAGGGTAGCTGCCCAGAAAATTGATTATTAAAATTTAGATAGATCCTAAAAACTGCCTGGATCTCACTGTAACTGTTCAATTATGTAGAAGTTTCCTTACCTAGACATGTTAGACATATGTTCATGGTGCTCCAAAATGTATAGAACATGGATATGACCCAAATAATTTGCATGATAGGACTCAGCAAGATCATATATATTTGTGAAATTATTCAAAGTAAGGTCCTAAATAGAAAACACAGATCTCAGTGCTGAGGTTGGATAATATCATAACAAAAAGGAAAATACACAATGAAATAAAGGAATACTTGTGAAATATAATATTCACACAAATGTTTGAGGTCTTCTAAAATATATTGATCAGCAGCTCTTAGAATATCGTGTGCAATATATGTTGGCATCTCTACTATACCAGTGTATATAAATACGACACTAGTACCCCATTAGAATCGTCAAACATTCTTGGATAAAACTTATTTGAGTTCTAACATGTCATAGTTTCTTTCATATTCATCTTGAAATCTTTATAACAGGAATGAATCCTTTGTTATTTCCATAAGAATCACATAGAAGAAACATTAAGAATTAACTCATCATTAATTCAAAGACTGCCCATGTTATATTTGGAATTTCAATATCCTTTTCCTCTTTTTCTCGTTGAAGGTTCACAAATTTAACCCCAAATAATTTCTAGTTATTGTTTAAAGCCATAGTGCACTTAACATGTTTGAGAATATCAAATTCTAGGGTAAAAATGTAGTCTACAACAACTACAAATGATATCACTTGAATTTTATAGGAATTAGAAAATGAGAGACAATCCATATTTAAGATAACCACTTGTATCCCATGCCAAAACAAAATGACACTCATACCTGGTAGACACCATCAAACATGGCACAAAATGCATCTGAATATTCCACAAGTGGAATCCTGTGTGCATAAAATCACCTACCTACATTTAAGCACCATATTGTTTGCATTTGTTAGAGTAAAAACAATATTCTACAATAACTCATTCAATATTTTTGGAAAGATTTTTCTTAACTTTTCCATAGAAACCAATTCAACCTACTTTGAGTAGCTATCCCCTTCCAAACATCTAATTGCCCTATCATTTACAATAAACTTATTAAATGTGTTACTGCATAACATCACTCACCTTCCACTAAAAAGGTAACATCTGATAAAGTGTGATTGTTGACATACCACTCTCCCAAATATGCTTGCAAATTTTTTTAAATATGAACAACAAACACAGATTAAAAGAAATTCATTCCAAAACTAAATCGATCATCTTGTTTATTAGAGTAGAAATACATTAATAATCAATGTATATGAAGTTCAAAGAAATCATACAGGTCTTCATATCATATCATGTTCCCAAAATTCATCCAATATAAATCTTCCAAGAAAACACATTTTATATACTAACTTAAACATCATCAAACTGTTGGAATTTGTGCATCTCCTCATTCGCCTGGTCCGAAAGAAGTTGAGGTCGAAAGGTGGGCTAGGAAAGTAGGGAAAAATGACCCAAATAAATCCTATCACTCTGTAACAATGGGAATGGGAGGAGCCCCTGTTCCATTCTTAATAATAAGAGAAAACGATGATGTTGTGTTTTTGGGTTTAGAATCAAATATTGAAAAATATAATTATGAAAGTCAGCAGATCGGGGAAGGAAATATCTACCAGTTCATACTTGCAATAAAAGAACCAGTAAAGACAGGTAAGGAAAGACCTATTTGTACGGATCTTCCAACCAAGCCAATATATTCCCATGCTGGAGAGACCTATTTAAGTATGTCCTGTAATCACTAGTTTAAAGAGATATACTCCACTAGGAAGATGATCCGAACCTTTCACAAACAATCAATATGAATTTGAGAACTTTTTCTTCCCTAATCTATAAAGAAACCCCCATTTTGATATGAATTTAGAGATGAAGAATAACTATACCAGCAATCTGGGAAGGAAGTTCTGGGAAATGCTTTAGACCCCAAAGACCCATTTCATATTCATTCGAGATGCATTTGGAGATGAAGAAAGGGTAAAAAGAGTTGTTTTAGCTAGACCTAAATGAACAAAGGGATGAGACCTGGATAGAACAATCCCTCTCCCTGCTGGCTAGATGGAAAACCCCCGTACAATTAGTATACCACCCAAACAATTTATAAATAGGACCTATAAACATTTATTTATAGTGAAGCACAAGAAGCACACATTTACCCTCGCATACCTGACAAAATGGGATTAAATGCGACTATGTGGTTAGTTCAATTCGGTACAGATGAGATCACTTACTGACCAAAAAGAAACATCCAGATCAAAACTACCTTGTCGATCAGTGTTCAAAATAGATCAAGGTTACCGGATTTGGATTGACTAAAGGAGATAATCCCATTTGAGGCTCCATTTATGCTCCAACTCTAGTTTCATTACTGATATGCTCACCCATTTAAGGATGTCTATTTGCGACCCACTCAGGCCATTCCTTACTCTTGGTTTTGGCTTACTCGACCTATTTTTATCATAGGGTTGAGGGAACATATTTAGACAAATATTCACTGGTAACCTCTCCAATATTTTGTCCCTCCTCATCTCACCTAATTTACATGAATACCTCATTGCTTTTGCAAGAGAGATAGCCACCTCTCTCATGACCTACACTAACTTAACTAGATTCTCCAATCCATAAAGAAAGAAGGAAATATGTATGCATTGACCTTCACACACACCAAGACAATTCTAGCAATGAGGAAACGACTAGGTTTGATTGCTATCAGCAACATTTTATAAAACAATTCCAATGCTTATTTTGTAAGCCCTTTCTTGGAATACTCTACAATCATCACTGTCCAGGAGACCACACCCTTCTGATCAAAGAATCTATGAGGATAAGACACAAATCAAGACTTGGAATACATATTCATCAGAACATTTTCTAGGATTCAACCTGAATGAATGAAAAAATTATATGATTCAGCCACATGGTCACTCTGTCCACTAATGTGTTGATGTTGTCCTATGTAACTGTTTCTCCTCCAACACTGATAATTATGCATTTTATTTATGCAACACTTGTGTTCCTCTACACAAATTCCCCTTTCCAGGTTATGCCTCTATGTCCTATGTTGATCCTCCAATGAATGCAATCCTTGTGTTAGCGTCCATTGGTTGGTCGCTAGGGTTTTTTCCTTTGTTATTTTTTAATGTAGGGAAAGTAGCAACAACAACCTCATATGTGGCTTGGGTACATAAATACTTTCACTCTCCCTCCCATGGACTTTGGTGGAAAGTTTGTCCTAAATCCCTAACAACACCACTGTTACCATGTGGCCCTATTAATTCCCCCCCAATGCACCTGTAATTACTTCCCTTTTTCTTGGTTTTCTCCTTGTAAATATAGTACATCGTTTTTCCAAGATACCAGTCCACTTCCTCTGGTATATTGACTCCTTCGATTTGAATCAGAGAAGTGTTTGGGTATTGATTTGATTTCAACCTTTTGTAGACAAGGATGATCCCTCGAAGATACAACCTGATATGCTCTCCTTGGCGTCCCTTCACCATATTCACTCCTCACAATCACTTCTACAAACGGACACTCAAAAACCTACTGAAACAATTTTATGTATATTTATTTAAATGGTAATGCGAATGGGTATTGGAAAAAGGGAAGCTTGGGGAAGGCTTAAGGGAATTTAAGGGTTTTATTTTTAAATAATTGCAAAATCTTAAAGGAGAGGATAGAAAAATGGTAGGTCATAAAGAAATTTTTAAGAGGCCTTTTAAGAATAAAAAATGTATTTGAATGTATAGGGAGGAGACATTAAAAATATATATTTTTCATTTCTTTTGGGGTAATATCTTTGGGAAGGGAGTTAAAATTAGAAAATGGGTGCTTGGAAAAAATAAAAATGAAGGGTTTAAGATAACCTAGAAGAAGTGATGCTTTTATGGGTCTTTTCCATTTTTTAAACAAAAAAGGATATTGGGTTTTTTTGCAAAGATCTACTTATGGAGAACATTTACAACTTTGTGGATATATGCGTTATGAGAAAAATGAAAAAGGATGTGACCAACAAATTTAGTTGGAGGATGCAAAATTTATAAACTTCAACTAACAAGATGCAATAGACTTTAACTTGTTGAAACTTTGATTGGCCATCGAAAGAGTCAAATAGTCTCAGAATTTGGAAAATGAAATATGGAGACGATCAAAGCAATATGGACTCAACATTTCCTGAAACATTTAACAAGGCTATCCAAAGCCCTAAGTCTAGGTGAGTGAACCAAGGCACGATTTTATGCAAGGGTTATGAAGAGACTAGTCTAGTAACACTACGAATGGGAATGAGAACTAAAACATATGAATGCAACGCAATAGAAAATGGGATTGAGGACTGAAGAGAAGATCAGGAAACAAAGTTTCTTTCCATTGACATTTGTTAACTTGTTTCGGGATGGAATGACATCACACTACCTTCACTTCAGTGTTTTCAAAAAAACCTACCTACTTACCTACGCTTCAGTGTTATAACCAATATTATCAAGGAAATGTTAAAAATTTGTAGTAAACCAAGAAACTTACCTATGGATTTAACCTACCTACCTAAGCTTCAGTATTATAACCAATATTATCAGGAAAAAGTTAAAATTTCACAATAAACCAAGAAACTTACCTATGATTTTAACCTACCTACCTAAGCTTCAGTATTATAACCAATATTATGAGGCAAAAGTAAAAAATTCACAGTAAACCAAGAAACTTACAAGAAATTTTAACCTAGATACCTACTCTTCAGTATTATAACCAATATTATGACGCAAAATTTATCGATTCATAGTAAACCAAGAAACTTACCTATGATTTTGTAAGGGAAGAATGTGATTTTGACTCAAGAGCTACAGAATTCATGGCCAAACTCTTGAAGAGCCTCTAGGTTCTCTCCAATGTTGTTTTATCCATGGCAACGATGGCAATTAAATACCGAAATTATTAACCCCTAACCCCACAAATTCCACTTTGGATCCATAATTGTTAACCTACACATGATCGGAGATAGAAGGTAGACAATTTACAAAATTTACACTCCATTGTCAAAATTGCAATTTTCCATGACACAATTAAAACTGACTAACATAAATGACTAATTCATATTCTTCTAGCTAGTCATTTTTTATGCCATGACTAAATTGGTCGTTTATGTTAGTCATTTTTAATTCTATCACTTATTATCTAGTCATACTTGTTAACTACTGACTAAATTAGTAGTTAATTTTAGTCTTTTATAGTTGGGTCAATCAAAATTGCTCATATTTAGTAGTAAATCACTTGAATAAACTCTGGTGACTAGAATATTTAGTCACGTAGTCACTAATTCCTCATTTTGTACTAGTGATTCAATCATTTTTTGAGATTTCTCTAGTTAGTTCTTTACTTATGGAACATTAGTGTTGTTCAGAACTAACTCCTTCCAATTTGGGGGTTCATACCCATATAAGGCTTGGAAAGGGGTCATTTTTGCGGAGGCGTGGTGAGTTGAATTTTACCACCATTCAGCTAAGTGTAACCACTGAGACCAATGGTTTTGTTTAACTGCTACAAAACAATGTAGGTATGCTTCTAAGCATTTATTAACAACTTTAGTCTGACCATCTATTTGGGGATGGTAAGCTGAGCTCATATTGAGCGAGGTGCCTACTTGTTTGAAAATTTCCCTCCAAAATTTTCCATTAAATTTTTCATCTCTGTCGCTGATGATGACTTTTGGGAAGCCATGTAATTTGTAGACATTTTTGCAAAATACATCTGCAATTTGTTTTGCTGTGTCTTTTTTTTTATTGCCATGAAATGAGCAAATTTGGTTAATCGATTGACCAATGCAAGGATCTTGTCCTTTCCTTTTTCCAAAGGTAACCCATCGATGAAATCCATTGATATCTCTTCCCATTTCTAGTCTAGAATGTGTAGGGGGTGGAGTAACCCTGGGGTTAAAATATTTTTGCTTTTCTTCCCTTGGCATTTGTTGCATTCTGCCACATATTCCTGGATATCGTTTTGCATTCCCTTCCAAAAAAATGACCTTCTTTCATTATAATAAGATTTGAAGAATCCTACATGTCCCATAGTTGGTGAAGCATGGGATTCCTCTATTGCCTTAACCTTGAACATAGAGTTTGAGTTTAAATAAATCCTCCGCTTATACCAAAGGATATCGTTTTTCCAATCAAACTTGGGATCACGGTTGGGATTTTTAATTATAGTGCTTGTTTCTGGGTCCTTGGCATATTCACTTCGTATTTCATCTAGCCAATCTGGAATTGCGACAAAGAGAGTGCATCTACGGACTACATTTTCCTTCCCCCTTTTGTGTATTATTTCCATGTCGAAAGCAACGATTTTTTCTATCCATTTTTGTTGTTCTGTGGACAATTTTTTCTGGTGAAGTAGGTATTGAAGAATATTGTGGCCTGTGCGGATCATGAATTTTCTCCCTAGGAGGTATTGTCACCAATTTACCAATGCCTTCATAATTTCCAGCATTTCCTTATCATATGTAGACTTCAATTGTTCTCACTTGTTTAATTTACCTCTCTCAAAAGCTATCGGGTGTTCATCTTGCATTAGTACTACTCCCAACCCATAACCTGAAGCATCACATTCTATCACCAATGGTTTGGAGAATTCTGGGGTCACTAATACATGTGTGGAGGACATAATTCCTTTCACAGTTTCAAAACATTTTTCCGCTTCTTCACTCCACTGGAATGCATTCTTTTTTAGAAGGTTGGATAAGGATGTGGTTCTGTGTGCATAATTCCTAATGAATCTTCTATAGTATCCAGTTAGCCCAAGGAATCCCCTTAAGTTGGAGATGTTTGTAGGTGTGGGCAAGTCTGTGATTGATATGATTTTTTCTAGATCTACCTTGACTCCATCTTTATATATTACGTGTCCAAGGTAGCTCACTTCTTTTTTACCAAACATGCATTTGGAAATCTTGGCGTAGAACGGATTTTCTTTTAAAATAGAGAGAACTTGTTCTAGGTGTGTGAGATGGTCCTTCCATGTCTTACTGTATATAAGGATGTCATCAAAAAACACTAATACAAAATTTTTAGGAATGGATGAAATAGTTTATTCATGGTTGCTTGAAATGTCACTGGAGTGTTAGTTAGCCCAAAAGGGATTACTTTAAACTCGTAATGTCCTTCATGGATTCGAAAGGCTGTATTCACCACATCTTGTAGCCTTACTCTTATTTGGTAATATCCTGACCTTAAGTCTAATTTTGAAAAGTACCTTGTGCCATAAATTTCGTCCAACATTTCATCAATAATTGGGATGGGGAATTTGTCTTTAATATTTATCTTGTTTAGTCCTCTGTAATCGATGCATATCCTAAATGACCCATCCTTCTTTCATACCAGTACTACTGGTGGAGCATAAGGACTTCGAATTTCTGTAATCACTCCACTCTTCAATAAATCATGGATTAATCTTTCAATCTATGTCTTATGATGGTGTGGATACCTATAGGGTTTAACATTGACAGGGCTAGATCCAGACTTGATTTCGATGACATGCTCGATCTTCCTTTTTGGTGGTAACTCCATGGGAAGGTCTTCGAATACTTTTTTGTATTTTTGGATTAATCCTTGGATTTGTAGATGACCAGGTTTAACTACTTCTGAAGTTTATAATTCCATATTTTGGCATTGTACAACATACGTTGGTGCTCCCTTTCGTATTAGCTTCTCCATTTTGTAGGATGACACAATTTGTGTGTGAGGGGTTTGGAACCCATATAATTTGTATCTTTCTCCTTTCCATTTAAACGTTATAAAGTGTTATTGGTGGTTTGCTGAGTAGGTACCTAGTGTTTGCAACCACTGAATTCCCAATACTGCATCAACTCCTCCTAAGGTTACTGCATAAAATTCTGACTCAAGGTTATAGTCTTGTATTTGCAGCTTAACTTTGTGGCATTTTCCCACTTTTTTGATCTTCTTTCCATCTACTACAATTACCTTCATGTTGGGTACTGAATATATGAAAAGGTTAAGCCTCTTGGCAACATTTACATCGATGAAGTTATGGTTACTTCTTGTGTTGAATAGGACGACAACATTATTATTTTTTATATGCCCATTAAGTTTTAATGACTATGGTTGGTGTATTCCTGTTATGGCTGAAATTGATATCTTGGGAATTTCTTCATCTTTTGAATCTGATGCAGGATTATGGATGTCACTTGTTTCTTCTATGTCAGATTCCTCACTATCTGAATTATCTTCCTCTTTTGCCTCACATTGATATAAGTTCTTGGTGGTCTCTTTTTTCAAACATCTGTGTCTCGGGTCCCACTTCTCTTCGCAATATTTAGACTTCCCTTCTTTCATTCGTTGGACCTATAAAGTGGTTTTCTTGTCATTTATTAGATGCGGTGGCTGGTATTTGGTTTCAGTCTTGGTATTTTGGATGGAACTTTGATCTTTGTCATGGTTCTTGTTCCACATCTTTTTCAATTTTTCCTCAATGATTTTTGTCTTGCGTCTCTCCTTGTCCAAGGATGATACATTTAATAGTTCTAGTTCATCTCTAATATATGGTTTTATTCTATACACATAAGTCTAGAGGCATTGATTGTTGGTGAGTTCCGGTCGACGTGTGGCCAGGGCTTCCCATTCGTTGGTGTATTCATCGACGTCACCTTTTTGTTGCAGTATGGTGAGTTTTGCGAAGAAGTCCTTTTATTTTAAATATTCAAACCTCTTAAAGAAATAATTTTTGAATGTTTTCCACTTGTTCTTAGTTGTCTATGTTGTAACCTTCCACCACATGTACCAGTTGTAAGCCCGATCTTCTAGTTGCATCGAGGCATATTTTATCATTTCTTTGTCGGTTGTGATATTGTGTATAGAACACAATTCTTATGCTTTGTTGATCCATGCCACGCTCTGTTTTGTGTCACCATTGAATTTTGACAATTCTTACTTGGGTTTCATTTGATATCCACTTCTTTTTGGAGGAGAGAGCGATTGTTCATGGTTTGGAGAGTGATCGTGATCATACTCTTCTTGTGGAATATCTCTTATGGGAGGAATTCTCTTATTGTGACTTGAATTTGAGGATGGTTGGTATTCCTTTGACGCCTTGCCAACTAATGTGGTGATTGTTTCTTCCAAATGATGCTCGTTTTTTCTTAACCCGGATTCGAACAATACTGTGATGTCCCTTTTTACTCCTTCCATCTCCCAAGATACTGCTTCGTTGAATTCTTTTTTGATAGTCTCTGATAATTTGATTTTGCTTTTGTGTAGTTCTCTTTCGATTTGGTTGAGTCTTGAGTGTAAACCCTCAATATTTTTAGAACCTTGGTCTTGGTTACGCTCTAATTTCACCATTCTTTCTTTAATTTCATTCATTTCTGCCATTTTTCTTGTGCAGGGAGGAATTTTCTTTTATTAAGAATGGTGAGATATTATTATTTTTATTTTTTAAAGATAGTGAGGTTTAAGGAATAATAATTAATTATTATACAATAAAATATTTATTTTATTATTTTATATAATAAAAAAAAAATTGAACTATTATAAATATATTATAATAATTCAAATCAAAGAAAAACCTGGGTTGAAGCTGGAAAGCAAAACCATGTGTTTGTTTTACTTTATCTTTTCTTTTTTTTACTTTTTTTTTTCCTTTCTTTTGGTTTTTTACTTTTTTTTTTCTTTTATCTTTTCTTTCTAACTTTTTTTTCTCTCTTTTCTTTTCTATACCTTTTTTTTTCTTTTTTCTTTTTTTACGTTTTCTTTTTTCTTTTGTTTTTTGGACAATATCCTATAGTTTAGGGAAACCCTAAAAACTAAATTTACACAAGGTGTAAAAACTGACCAAGGGCCATATAGATCTGATACCACTTGAAGCAGACAAAGACTTCTAAATCCACATGATTCATATTTTAACCCACAATGAAATGATAATTGATTAATATGATGATTTTTTTACAATAACAGGGATAACCTTTTATAGGTTAATACACACCACTTGATAAATTCATGTGACTCTATGTTAGTTCACTAAATCTATATTTAATATTTAAAACAATGGTTTATAATTATTTAGATACATAACATCGAACAACTGATTCTGTTAGCTACTACACTCGCCTATCACAACCAATGAAGGAGACACTATGGGTCCTCCAATCAGGTATGAACCTAGCAATCTAGACACTCTATATGCAAACAAAGAGGTCTTTGAAATTTTTTCGTGAGGCTAGATGGATTGGTTATTTCCAAATACTGAATGGTTTCCATGAGGAAACAACACTTCAATTCATTATGAACTTGGTTGGAGAATACTCATATATCAGAGGGTTGAGGATAGATGCATTAGAACAGGCAGTAGCAGAAATCACAAGACTTCCTCGAATTGGAGATCGCTGGATCTTTCGGAAGAGGCACAATTTGAGAGCAGTCGAAGAATTTCTAGCAGCGAGCAAGTACAGAGAAGGGATAGAGGACTAGCATTGGAGACATTGCCAAGAACCTGGGACCAGGTATCTCCCTTCCTAAAAAGGTACATTACATGTGAAGGAATATATAAGGTTGTTTCAATTTACAATTTTTTCCTGTTGTCTCACTTACGCCATGACAGACTTATAAATATGCCATTATATTTTTCACATACTCTGCAAAATGATGGGCATTATGTTAGGAAATCCAGACACCCACTCTCTTCTATCACAAACCATCGGTTGATTAAGTTATTGGTGCAAATATTTTGGCATGAAATAACTTAACATGGGAACAGTTTGTTGGAGTTGGGGTGTAGCAGGAACCTGTAGTATCACACATTGGGGATAGAGAAGTCGAATAGATATCCTCAGATTCAAATGGGGGGAGGGATGAAGAGTTGGAAGAAGGTGAACATGAGCAAGATGAAAATTCAGGGGGAGCTGTTGTTGGGTGTTTTATTGTCTAAATTAATCCACCTATTCTTTAATTATCAACCGGGGTTGGTAAGCTTAGAGTTGAAACATAATATATGCGAAGATAGAGGGTGTCGTGTAAATATTTTAACAAACAAAAGATAGAAAAATATTTCAAAATGAAAACTGAGTCAAACTCCTAAAATGCAATTATTAAAGCATTTAAACTGAAATAAACTAAACAATTGAAAATAATTTTTAACCTAAAATACAATCAATAGTTGACTATTCAAATGGGAAAATAGGGTACAAGGAACGCTTAACTTATAAGAAAATAGAAAAAATAATGAAAGAAGCAAGTAGAAAACTTATTAAATAAAACTTAAAAAGAAGCAAGTAGAAAACTTAATAAAAGAAATATTTTTAGGTTTTATCCTACAAGTTCTTTCAACAATAACACAACATAAGAGAGACAACCTAAAAACCTACTAAGGAAAACACATATAACCCTAAATTTTGCACATAAACAAATAAATTAATTCAAAAAGAATAAACACAAAACCATACAACAATAAAACAAAATCAGAAACAAAACTTAAGAAACTTAAACTTCGTTTAAAGTAAAAGAAGTAAGGAAAACTTTAATAAATAATTTAAAACAACAAAACTTTAATTTTAATGTTAAACAAAACTGTCATCTAACTATTACAATCAAAACATAATTCAGCCATTCACAAAACAAAACTAAAAACAATCTTAAAACATATAAAAAACACTGAAAATAGAACTAAAGGTTGAATGTGAGACTGAACTGTGGGTTTGAAAGTGTGGCTGAATAACAGACTGAATAGGCTGTCTGAATGACAGTTTGCACAGTTAAAATGGTAAAAAATAACCTAAATGAACTAATCTTCAGCTGAAGCCATACAGATGTAATTCTAATACATCAGAACAATAAATGAACCTATTTAACAAAAAATTAACCTTAAACTAATTCATGAACAAAAGGAATCATTGCATATTAAACTAATAAATAAACTGGAAATTGATTTGCATAAATTCAAAATAGAAAAAGAAATAACAGAATTGAATCTATTCTAAATTCATAAAAACAACTTATTCTATATTCCTGAAAACAAAGACTGAAAGTAATGCTGGAAATGAAATAATTGGAAACAAAATGACTGAAAGCAAATAACTGAAAGCAAGCTATGCGCACATCTAACTAATTAAACTCTGAAATAAAACTCAGTTAACGTATTACAGAAAACAAATAGAATAGCATTTACTATAATCTAATGGAAGCAAACTAGAAATTAAACTAGACTAACTAAAACATAAAAAGAAACTAAGCTAAAAAAAGAAAATGAACCTTTCGTTGATGAGGGGCCCTCTCAACAATCAGGGGTGATGCCTGGATAACTTCTACTTAAACGCAATCTTCAACAACAATTCATACATGTATTCATTCAGATGGTGGAACAGAAATACAAAGTTCAAGAGTAAATCATAGCAAGAACTCTTCTCCTAACTCTGCTAATTGACTGATTTTATAGCTAACTGAGCTCTCTCACAGAGGCTACTTTATATAATGATTTACAGGGGTGAGCAAGTTGACCCTTTAGAGGTTGACTTCTCTCTAAATTTAGCCAATATTTAAAGCGTTTAATTGTTTACAAGACAATGCGCAGGCATCCTCCTTCTTCAGCTCAGACAGACTTCAGATGTGGCGCACGGGCTTCTCTCCATCATGAATGATCTTCAGAGGTGGAAAACATGATCCTTCCTTATCACAGTAGGTGACTGATGGCAAACAAAGGAGAGTGTAGTGGCGCATATTCTAGAGCGTGGGTTGAATGCAATAGTCCAGTGCATGGATGGTTGACGTGGTGGAAAGTAAAGGAGAATGTAGGCTGGAAAACAATCTAGAACATCGCTTCATCACCCAGACACATGGATAACGGTTTGTTGCCAGTTGGTTCACATTTTAAATGCCCAAAAATAATTCTCAGTAGCGCACAGTCTGATAGGTGATCTGGACGGAGTGCTAAATGGAAGGCTAGGACGTGAGATGGATACGCTGGGCATCGATCTAGGGAAAATGGAGTGTCTATCTGCTAACGTGCTTCAGGAATGGAGTGTACAATAACACATCTCAACATCTGGAAACCACCAGCAATTTTCACGCAACGGGATGAATGACGAGCTGGACGCTGAGCTGGATATGTTGTGTGAAAAGCAGGTTGAATACATTTTGCATATTAACTTGGCCCAAAAAGATTATAAAACCTGTAAACAATTATACAAACTAATTAATACATCAAATATGCTTCAATAATGTTATTTTTAATTAATAAAACCATAAAAATGATAATAATAAACTAATTTTATATAAAACTTAAAAACACTCATACCTGAGGTTGAATAATAATTTGCGTGACATAAAACATACAAAATATTATAAAATATGTATTAAATGAATAATTTATTTGCAAAAAATGATAACAAATCGAGGATCAACAAATGCAGCAATAGATATTCCTATGGAGGAAATGGTTGGAGCAATAGAAGAAGCAACAAGAGCATCAGCAAGAGAAATATAAGGGGGAACAGCTGCAGAAGCAGTGACAGTGGAAGATGGAGCTACGAGTGCGGTAGGAGAAGAAGGAGAAGCTACAGAAACTAGGGAAATAAGACCTCAGGTTATCAATATTGAAACTTCCTCAGGGATAAAAGGAACTGTAATAGAGGAGGAGGAAGGTTTAGCAGAAACTAGAGAAGTCTCTACCTTTCTCACATCGCATAGAAAGAGGAAAAGGTTGAGTATGGTAGGAGAATCATCCAGGAGAAGAAGAACTAGGGCTTCCTAGACAACAAGAGTGGTAAGCGTTGAAATTCCCATTTTACCCACTGGAACACAAGAACCAATGGGAAATTTACCAATGGATTCCAATATCACACAAGAACCCACTAAAACATAGGGATTCATACAGGAGAAGAAGAATGAGGGATTCCTAGACAACATAAGTGGTAAGCATTGAAATCCCCATGTTACAATTGAAATAAAAGAACCGGTGGGAAATTTACTGATGGATGCCACTGTTACACAAGAACTTGCTTGAACATAGGGAGAATTATCCATAAGAAGGAGAACCAGGGATTCTTGGGCATCAAAAAGGGTGAGGATCAAAATTACTATTTTAAAGCCTAGGATACCCACTAAAACACAAGAACCGATGGACAATATACCTACAGAGGCCACTGCTACCTAAGAACCTGTGCAACCCCATTTAGAAATTTTGTAGTATGAAAATGAATTGCTAAAGGAAGATGCATGAGCACTTAGGGAAGAAATGGAAGGATGGAAGGAGATAAGAAAGAAGCAAGCAACACAAGGCCTAGACACTTTAGCAGAAGCTTCTAGTTAGTTTGAAAATCCACCTTCCAGTCAGGAAAAATAAGACCTGTTATGTCCTGAATGTGGAGTTTTATTTAAATTGGTACGATATAAGGTTGATAAAATGGAGATAACAACCTGAATATTGGCACACTCAGGCCAAGAAAGAAATGAGACACCGAATGAGGAACCAACAGAAGAAACAGGGTTGAAGGTGTATGAGATTCCTGAACAAGAATTACATGTAAATGAGGCATTGTAGCCTCAATATTAAGAAAAGATTGAATGGTTTCCCTCTAGGAGAAGTTCTTAGGACATCAATCCACTTTCAAATCAGGAGCAACAGTCAAGCGATACTAAGATAATCCAATAGCTTGAAGATATGGAGATAGAACATGACACTGCTACACAAGAACCAATGTCTTTTAATTTGGTTGTCAAAGTTGCTACGATAGAACTGAAGGAATCAGATGCTATTACACAAGAACCAATGTTTCTGAAAATAATTGTTGAAACAACAATTCAAACTGAAACTGTTGAAAAAAAGGAAGTTGCAGTTCTGAGTGAGGCTGAAACTGTTGAAACACAGGAAGTAACAGTTCAGACTGAGGCTGAAACTGTTGAAACACAGGAAGTATAAGTTCATACTAAAGTTGAGGCAACAACCTATGTTTTAAATGTTCAAACACAAGAAGCAACAACACAGGTGGAGGTTGCATAATTTCGGGAGGTATCCACAAACATAAATAATCAAGACTTAACAGAAGAGGTATCATTTTTAAAGCTTAAAGTAAGTAAATGGAGGCATCATGCAAGCCAATTTGATGGAGGAATGACTTCCCTTACTGAGCACAAGAAGATCATTCAAGAATTAAGAGAAAAATGGGCCGAGGACATCTTATTTCAGAAAATTCGAAGGGAAAAGATGCAGGAGAAGTTAAAAGAGTTAAAGAAATATGAGTCTATGGATAAAGATAAAGAACATCTGCTCACTTTAACTCATGATTTATTGAGTTGCAGATCCCCCCCCGCCCTGTCCTATACTGTATTCCTATTTGAACAGATGAATTTGTTCTAGATTAAGGCTTTAAAAGAAGGAATGCCCTTGCATGTTGTAACACCTTCTCAATTAATGGAAACTTTTACCCAGAGTGAATTTTCTGAGCAGAATTTGCTATGTGAATTATACTTGCATGACAGGGAAATCCTATTGGATACTAAAGATAATCCAATTCCCTATATTGGGGATATCCATTTAATATCATTTTCCTCTTTTGTTACTAATCATGCATGTTGGTTAAGTGCCTCACAAATGATTCAGATAAATGAGGAAAACCCCACTCTGTGGATTCATGGAGAACCTAGGGACCCTATCCTTCTGATTGTTAGGCACAAGAAAGACCTTTCATCTCCAGAGAAATTCAATCAGTTGGTTGTATTTCAACAGAAGGTCATCTCCAATTGTGTTGATATGATATCTCGGTAGTATGACATTTCTTTACAAGGAAGCAATCAGAGATGGGAATTTTCCCCTGTAGCCCTAAGGGAAAAAGACCCGCTTTATTTTGAAAATTTCAAATATGCCTTGTCTAGAGTGCCTGGCTATGTCAAATGTATGGAGTCTTGTGGTCCAAGCTGGTTGGGTTTGAAGTTTATATTTCCTCTTATTTGGTGGCTAGACAGAAACTACAAGGGCACCCATAGGATGACAAAGAAAGCTGAAAGAGACTGTTAGGGTGCTTTGATCACAAGAAATGGGTTTTTGCAACTAGAGGAGGTACCAGAATCTTCATTTAACCTCAAAAATTTTCATAGGAAGAATATTGAGTCTGATTCAGACTTATACTAGTTCAAATTTTTGCACGAGGACATGTAATCGGATAGCTAGGGGGAGATGTTGGGTCTTGAATTCACCCCTTTTTACCCTACTCCGTTTCATCCTTTTTCTCTTTTTTTGTCCCTATTTTTCATCTGAATCCTTATATTTTCCATACTAATGAGCATGAATATCTTAAGTACAAATCATTATTTATTATTTCATTTTATTCTTGGTTTTACTTATAATCAAGCAAGATTACTTTCGTTGCACTGATCTGTCCATGATTCAAAATAAGGGTTTATAATTACCAGGTGGCTCAACTGTAACAAGTTCTCATACTCGCAAATGACTCAACTACAACAACTTATCATACCCTAGAATGGCTCAACTGCAATAACTTATCATAACTCCAGAGTTAATGTCACTTGGCATCGGCTACCTGCTCAATGATCCAGTCAACATTAATGGAAAGGGAATATCGGAGGCTATTTCACGCATGCAAATGAAACTCCTCGAGAATATTCTGCATTCAACTGAGCATGTCAATTCCTGAAATAACTTGAAGTAAAGTCCGTCTATTCATGAGCCTATCTTGTGCAAGGAATTGATGGCTGTAACTATCATGATTTAATTCAGCATCCTGAAGATCAAATATTTTCATGGCTGCCCGAAATTTATGTAACTGAACAAATTCACTCTTGTATAAGTTCACGAAGACAGGGAGAGCGAGGGGTTTGCAATTTGTAAGAGATATAGTAGAAGTACTGTAACTACAACTGCAACTTTATCAAGTTAATAAAGGAGTGGCGATTCTCATCATTTCTCTATTATAGACTTTGTGAGATTTGGACAACATCTCTGTTTGAAGGACATGGCCCACCTTCTAATAGAGTCAGTGGTAGTTTAGATGTTTTAGTTTATTTTATTTTTGTTTAGTGTGGAATTTTAGTTTGATACATTTATATGGTTAGCTGCAACTGTATTCATTCAATGATTGCATTATTTGGTTTTTCTTTGGCTTGCTATAGGTGGTGTGGTGTGACAGTCGACTATGTAGTTAATCTTTTCCTTTATGCAAAAGTGTGTTAATAGCTGTTACAGACTCTCTCATCTCCTTTGTTGTGTGTCATTTATTTCTCTGGAGTTTTCCTAATTAGATAGGTCACTTGCTTTGATGAATTCATTGCTTGATTAATGACTAGAGGTCCTTCTAATTTGGTAATTTAGACTTCCATTTTCTGCAAAAGTAATTCTAGGTGGATTTCTCTTTTGATCATAAACCTTGAGACTAGTATGATAGGAAATAGAAGTTCTTTTCAATTTCTATATGGATAGTCTTACTTTGATTTCTTACAGGGACCTGAGTTAGTTGAGCAATGATTATACTTGAATGATTTTCATTTTACTTATCAACTACTGAAAATGACTTAGTAATTTTCTTAGTTCAACCATATCAAATTTAACCCATAGACGACAACCACAACAAAGAACACAAGTTTTCCAAAGAGTACACCTCAATGGGGTGAGCCCAAATATATACTGTAATGAAACTTGGTTAAAATAGACAAAGAATACCACAAATTGACAACTCTTCAAGAGTGTGCCCTCAACAAAAAACTCAAGTTAAATCAATACAAATTCACCCAAAATCTGTTGTCTCTTTAGGTCTGCCTCAATGCAACACGCATACCAAGTCTCTTGGCAAGGAGTGCTCCACCGTAACCTTGTTGAATATGTCCGTGCTCAACTCCCTTAGCTAGCTCACCCAAGAAATAAGTGCTTGCTACAAGTCTTCCTACACAAAAATCTCAGAATCTTCTTATCGAGTCTCACTACACCCATCACACCAGCTCTCTTGAGAGAGTTTATCATCATAGTTCCCAATAGAGTCTCTTATCACAATAGAATTTCCAATGGAGTCTTATCCCGAGTCTTGTTCTAAGACTCTCAAAGGGTGTACCTCACCAATTCTGTTAAGGAGTTCCCACACTAAAGGTCCAAGAATGTGTCTCTTTTGACTTCTTCAAAAGTCCCTCACTCATACCTCAGGCTTGCACCCATGTCCTTTCCCAAACAAGTCTGCCCAACTTCTTGGGTGCCTCCCTGAGGAGGTGCACCTCTTTCTGTGAAGACTAGTAAAATCATGTTGCCTACCCTTTGTATATGCTACAAAAAGTGTGTCTTTTCTGTTGGGTGCCTCCCAAAGGAAGTGCACTCCTCTTAGGAGTTAGACCAATCTTCAAATCTGAATAACCTCCTCCCCAAATGCCAAGTGACTCTTCCTTACTTATACAGCTGCCCAAGCTCACCAAAAAATGTGCCTCGGGAAGAGTCAACTTGCATTCTTCCACAAGTCATGTGGGATTATCTTGATGAAGCCCCCAAAGATCCCCCATCATCCTAGCTTCCAAATGTCCTAATGAGTGGGTTTGTTTTCCGATTCACACAACACACTCGCACCAGATATGCTCATGGGTGTGGGAACAATTTCCATTTCCATGCAAGGTTCCCACTCAACAACACTACCCAACCTCATGATGGTTCTATCGACAAGTAAAGTGCCCACTTTTTCATCTTGCTCTGGTCACATATCCAACCAACGGGATTCCCAAATGGCCAAGAAGGAACTCCAAGATTCCTCTACCACCAGGGGTGTGACAAAAACTATCCATGTGTTGCTTTACTAGAATGCATGTCTCACATGAAATAGTTGGCTCTTGCCATTAGGGAAACTTTAAGGTTTAAAATGGGCCTCCTAAGAGATGTAATAAAATATTATGAGTTAGACATTTTGTGGGGAAAATATATTTACAACTCACCTCTTACACTAAAATCAATGTAACTATGGTTAAGTTAAATTGAAAAATGTTTACAAATAAAATTAATAATTTTTATTTATTTAATGTAATTATAAATATGAGTACTTTTGAATACATAAATTACTTTTAAATATCATACAATGAATGTACTTGTAATGTAAAATATTTATAAAAGAAAAGAAAGTACATTAGTTTTAAAATTTTGAAGATAATTCACTTATTTAATATTTAAAATATCTTTATAAAATCATATATTTATGCCAATAAAGATTATAGTAATTGGTAATGAGTAATTTGGATAAAAGTTGTATAAGGTCACGAGTTCAATTCATCTATCCATAATTTATAATTTTGAACATAAATTACTATTAATAATTCATTGTTTAAAGTGTATATTCATTATATATATATAAACTATATTTATTAAAAATAAAAAACGAATAATACATTTATATAAATCTAATCTATATTTAAATATTCAACATAAATATTTTTTACTTATAAAATATGAATATTTGAAATTTGAAATTTCATTTTAAGTCACATCCACTTTAAGTCATATCAATGTTCACCTATTAGTCCCAAGTAAAAATACACTAAAATACACTAGGACTAGACAACTTGGAACTTTTCGGCTGACATGGCATCATTTTGCATTAGTCACACCTCAAGACCAATATGGTTAGATAGAGAATACACCAAAAGTATGTGTGATAAAAATTAGGAGGAAAAAAGAGCTCAAAAACATGGAGAATTAAGTTACACGAAATGGGTAAAAAATCCACACCACTATTGGCATACATCCCCTATTGAAAATTCAGTATTGATTTTGAATAAAAGCTTATTTTGAAATTTGAAATTTGAAATGTAAAGTAATTTTCTTTTGTAAGTACTTTAATAAACTAATATTATATCAAAAGTAATCTATGAGTGCTTTTTTTTCAGCATGAGTACTTCACTAACAACATTGATGCAGTTAGACATGGGATTTCATCAACCATTTAGAATTTGATAAATATTCATCTCAACTCCACCAATGTCACCTCAACCATAAGGGATGATGTCATCCTGTAGAATGTGATTGGTACTTTTAAAGTTGATTTTGATAGTAGTTTTTTGTTTGTTTGTTTCGAGACCCATTTTCACCTCAAAATTCCACTAATTTGAATGTGAGGCAAACCTCTAACCATATTATTCTTTTACAATAGATTTAGACTACCGAAATGAAGATTGAAAAATCTAATATACCACAACCAAGATTGATATAAACATGTTTCCTTTTGGGAAAATGAAGCATATCACCTGTCATGATTCATAACAAGATGATACATCATTTTTTTGTCATTTAATTTTGGTAATTAAACTCTTCCTCGGACGTTTTTCAAAGATTGAATTATTATCATTCTTAAATATTACTCTATACCATTTTTGGGAAAGATGGCCTATAGTAATGAGGTTATGTTTCAAACTTGAGGCATGGTAAACATTTGAAAGTACCTTTTATTACCTTGTTTGTGTTGATTGAATTGCCATTGATGTCAACATGGACTTGTAGTGTCCCCACAGGTATTCATTGATGCCATCGAGTCCCTTTTGTAGTGCACATGTATGGAAGATCAGAGTATCCTCACATCCATTGCCTTGGAGCCCATACAGAGATGGGTTATTCCTTAAAGCACCTTGTATCTAGTTGAAAAGGTCCATGTACCCACACAGTTGGATCTTGGAGCCACCACTTTGTTTACAATGCTGAAGACCCTGCTGATGATGTTGAATACCCTGGAGATGGTGTTGAAGCCTTTGTAGATGATGGAGAATATCTAGACGGGTTGAAGAAACATTAATGATCCATTCAGTGGTAATTCATGTTTTTGTTGAGGTCATGGAACCCTTGCATGTGATTCTTTCTACCATTATGACGACGATGACCTTGTATGGTCTTTGACATGTCGTGGAACCCATGAACAAGCCTATTGGTTGGTGAAGAAGCCTTGAAGAAGTCCCTGGACCCACACTTGATGGTTTAATGGTCCTTGAACCCTTGAAGGAGATGATGTGGTCATTTGTAAGTTGATGGTGTCTTAGAAACCTTGGATATGGCCCTAGGGCATGAGAAGGTTTGGAACCCACATAAATGGTGGAATGATGACTCTTAAACAATATATGATCATTGATGGTGCATTTGGAAATGATTTGGGTGTTGGAACCCATAGATATGGTGGTTTGTATGCCCATGATTGTTGGATCCTTTGATATGATGGAATATTTGGTCATGATGCCCTTAGAGATGGAGTACTATGTGATGGGCTTAAAGTATATGGAAAGTACATTGTTTAAATAGTATATGATATCTTTGAAAGATTCCTTGAAACCCTTGCATGTGGAGCCTTCGGTATTGAACCCACACACTTGGTAGCTTGTTGATGATGATGTATGGTCATCTTTGTGGTTATATGGATATTGGGATTTAGATGGAGGTAGAGCCCATGGTCATGCCTCGATATGTTGAAGAAGACTTTGAAACTCTAATAGTTGGTAGTATGGTATTTGAAATCCTCATGTGTGGGGTCTTTGACATCCTAAACAAGTTGAATATTTTAAGGGTATTAGACAATGTGCTTGCAAAAAAAACAATCATAGGGAGATAGGCCTCGTCAATTCATTTCTGTGTATATATGAAGCGTCATCTAACTCCTCATGGTTGAAGAGATATGAATTTTTGAAGTTGGTATGGTAAAATTATCCATCTTGTAGGGTCAACTAACCAAAGAAAAGAGGATATAATTATTTTAAAACATGTAACAAGTTGGCTCCAAAAATAGAAAATAAAAAATTTGAAGACAGGTCGACCTTTAAAAAATACCACGAAAATGTGTATAAATATAGCAAACTTCCTCATTCAATTAGTGTGGATTTTCGGTTGTGTTATTGGAGCTCTGAAATTTTGGGTGAAGATGACGAACTGAGGCAGTCACAGGAGGAAATGACAATCCAATAAAATGTTTTAATTCTCTTGTTTTTGAGTTTCGGTGAAAACATACAGTTTCAGCGATAGAAGACAGTTTCTGTGACAACAAACATTTAATGTGACAACAAATATTTTTGGTGACAACATACAGTTTCGATGATAACAGATAGTTTCGGTGATAGAAAACGTCGAGAGTTTCAACTTGCTAACGCAACTCCCTTGAATAAATCAATCTTCTACTGCGTAATGACTACATTCAGATAGAAGATAGTTTCTGTGACAACAAACAATTTTGATGACAACATATAGTTTAAGTGATAATAGGAAGTTTCAGTGACAGCAGATAGTTTTAGTGATAGCATACAATTTTCGTGACAACTGACAATTTTCATGACAACCGACAATTTCTGTGATAAAAGATAGTTTTGGTCACAACAGACAGTTTCAGTGATAGGAGACGGTTTCCGTGACAACACACAGTTTTGGTGATAGCTAACATTTTCAGCGAGAACATATAGTTTCAGTCATAGCAAACAGTTTCCGTGACAACATATAGTTATGGTGACAACAAATAATGTATTTTGGTGGTAGCAGATAATGTATTTTGGTGGCAGCTGAAAGTTTCTTTTTGTTTTGTAAATATTATTTCAGCATAGATATTATAAAGTTGTACTATGATTTAGAAATGATAAAGAAGTTTAGAGGATGGTCAAGATAAAGCTCGATGACTTTATAGTGGACAAATTGATGACATGTTAGAGGACAAGTTTGTTGAGCAGATGTTGATGAGAAGATGTTGACGAGCCGAGGTTGATGAACATAGGTTAATGATAGTGAAGCAAGCCAAGTATTGCACTTGAGGATTGGTTCCTCAACCCTTTCTTAGTTGGAGCTAATAAAACCAAGTTGGGTCCCGTTATGAGAGTTGGTTCTATTTTCATCAGTTGGTGCTGATTGTAATCACGAAGATTGAAGTCTTACATTACCATAAATAAAGCTCACATTACAAATATTCTTGTCTCTTTGATGTGTTTGTTGCGCTTATGATTTAACTGATGAATGTGATAATGTGATTATTAACATAATGTTTGATATACTCTGATTGATTAAAATAAGGTGAAAAATGTTTAAATTGATCACATAGTGATTCAACCCCCCTCTTAGTGTGTCCATTGTGTCCAACAATTGGTATCAAATATGACCTTCATCACAAGACTTGCAAGCTTGAAGGAAATCCATGGACACACAATGGAGACAAAAGGAGAGTCATCAAGCAATGATGTACTTGGATTTTATGTTACAGACTATTTTGATTGGAGGAGAAAAATGAAGGCATATCTGAAGAGGTTTGGTGTTTGGGAGGTTGTGATCAATCCACCCGCTCCATCAAATAAGAAGGTAAAGACAAATAAAGAAAAGGAAGCAAAGAAGGACAATAATACAGCCTTGAATTTCCTCATGGATGGACTTCCCATCTCAATTAAGGAAAGTGTAGGGGAGTACACTTCAACCAAATACCTATGGTTAAAGTTGGAAAGCGAGTATCAGAAGGAAAGTTGAGACACTGAAAAGACATATTAGGAATCATAACACAATCCCCCAAAAGAGGTCAATAAAGAAGAATAAAAGAAATAAGAGGACTCCAGTAAAGGTATGGAATCTTGTGATTGTAATGATAGCTTGTGTGATGAAATCAAGAAGGTTCTTACAGAAGATGATGAAAGGATATCAAACGATGCACATGAGATTCATCTCACTTTGATAAGTATTAATAATAGATCAAATTGGGTCTTGAACATGGTAAATCTGAACCATAGTGAATTCGCAAAGTTCAAAAAGAGAATCTTGGATTCCTTGAATGAATATCAACAAAAGACCATAAAAATGAGAGTGTTTCTTGTGAATCTCAAACACAAGGATAAAGAGTTGCGGGATCATCTGGAAGAAAAGGATGCTGAAGTTGAATGACTAAAGGCTGAATTGATCAGTTAAAAGGAAGAACATGAAGAGCTTGGTGAAGAATCATAAGAGCTTGAAGAAAATAGAAAAGACAATCATGATTTGAAGACTCAGCTGGAGGAAGACAATATGATAGAAGAAATCTTGAAGAATCAGTTGGAAGAAAAGGAGCAGACAATCCAAACACTGGAAATGGAGGTAGTTGGTCTTAGGAAGAAAGGTGAAAATAATGATGGATTTTTCAAGTTCAAGGACAATTCAGTTTTCCTAGATAAGATATTGGATTTCCAAATATATCCATGTGACAAGACTGGTCTTGGTTACAAGAATAAGGGAGAAAAATATGAAGATATCACTTGGTCTCCATAGAATCCAAAAGCAGGTCCATCAACGTCCAAAGCTGCTCCCCATGAACCTGCACATGAAAACAAAGAATTTGGAAGTTCAAGAATGCATCAAGGAGTTAGGTCTATTCCTCAAAGCAACCTCATAAAAGAAATAACTCCAAGATGGAACCAAAGTCCCATGTATGAAAGTGGATTCAATTGTTATTGTTATTTTTGTTCTAACTTTGGTCATAAAGACATGGATTGTAGACTCTATGGAAGAAGAAGTGCTTGAAATGACAAAGTTAGATACTAGACATATAACCAAGATGGACATATTGCTACCACCTGTCACACATTGAAATTCTACACTTGTAGTGGGTTTGGTCACAAAGCCCAAGAATGTGCAAGTCAAAGAAGACAACGAAGGAGGAGTCCTTCATACACATCAGAAAGAAGAATCAATGAACCTTGGAAGAAGACCAATGCAGGACGATTTGAATATCAGAAGACAAAGGCATACAGTGAGGGACACTCTCAAGTATGGAGAAATGAATTTGATCAAAGAAGTGTTGGAAGTTCCAACAGCTCAGTTAGGTGTTGAACATGCAACCATGTTGGTCACATTGCTGCATATTGTCGTATGATGAGATGTTATGGTTATAGTGGGTTTGGGAACAAATATCAATACTGTTGGAGTGTGGTTGTAGTACATGGAGACAATCCATGAGAAGTTTCACATACAACTCATCAAGGAAAGCCAGTACAAATGAAGGAACAAATGCTAAAAGGAAAAATGCCAATAAGAAAGTATGGATGAATAAGACCAAGAAGTTACAGATAGGAGAGGTTGATCAGAGTAGGGAGGATAGATTCACTATGGAAATCCATGCCTAAGTTCTCTCAAAGACCTTAGCACACCTTGAGTTCATGAGGCTAGAGGGTGAACTCAAAGGAGAAAGGATGACTACTCCAAGAATAAAGTTAGGTCATAGGATCATGCATGTTGATAGGGGGAACAGTGATCAGTACTTTAAGATGCAGATATGTGGCCACCCTTTGCCATTGATTCCAAAGGGGGAGAGATTAAGACAAGAGGGTAGCATGCTCGCAGGGGAGCATGAGTTGTTGTCATCAATGACAACGGGGGAGATTGTTGATTGAATCATCATTGATGCCAACATGGAATTGTAGTGGCCCCATAGGTAGTCATTAATGCCACCAAGTCCCTCTTACAGTGCATAAGTATGGAAGATCCCAATATCCTCACATCCAATGCTTTGGATCCCATACAGAGATGGGTTGTGCCTTAAAGCGCCTTGTATTTAGTTCACAAGGTCCTTGCACCCACAAGGTTGGATATTGGATCCACCGCCTTATTGACGAGGATGAATACCATGTTAATGATGTTGAAGACCCTAAAGATGGTGCTGAAGCCCTTGTAGATGATGGATAAGCCCTGGATAGGTTGAAGAAACATTAATGACCCATTTTGTGGTCATTCATGTTTTTGTTGGGGTCATGGAACCCTCGTTTCTAATTCTTTCTACCATTATGATTATGATGACCTTGTATGGTATTTGACATGTTGTGGAACCCATGAACAAGCCTCTTGCTTGATGAAGAAGCCTTAAATAAGTCCTTGGACCCACACTTGATGGTTTAATGGTCCTTGAACCCTTGAAGAAGATGATGTGGCCATTTGTAGGTTGATGGGGTCTTAGAACCCTTGGAGATGGCTCAAGGGAATGAGAAGGTTTGGCACCCACATAAATGGTGGCATGATGACCCTTGGACAATATATGATCATTGATGGTGCATTTGGAAATGATTTGGGTCTTGGAACCCATACATATGGTGGTTTGTAATCCCATGATTGTTGGAGCCTTTTATATGATGGAATATTTGGTCATGACGCCCTTAGTAATGGAGTCTTATGTGATGGGTCTGAAGTCCATGGAAAATATATTGTTTAAATATTATATGATATCTTTGAAAGATTCCTTGAAACCCTTGCATGTGGAGCCTTGGGTCTTGAACCCACACACTTGGTAGCTTGTTGACGATAATGTATGGTACTATTTGTGGTTATATGGCTATTGGGATGTAGAAGGAGGTATATCTCATGGAAATGCCTTGATATGTTGAAGAAGAATTTAAAACTCTTGTAATTGGTAGTGTGGTTTTTGGCACCCTCATGTGTGGGGTCTTCTACGTCCTGAACAAATTGAATATTTTAAGTGTATTGGACAATGTTCTTCCAAATAAACCCATCATAGGGATATAGTATTCGTCAATCCATTTTCATTCATATATAGAGCGTCTTCTAACTCCTCAAGGTTGAATAGATATGAATTTTTGAAGTTGGTATGGTAAAATTATCCATCTTGTAGGGTCAGGCGACCAAAGAAAAGATAATTTAATTATTTTAAAACATGTAACAAGTTGGATCCAAAAATAAAAATAAAATTTGAAGACAGGTCGACTTTTAAAAAATACCATGAAAATGTGTATAAATATAACCAACATCCTCATTCATTTAGTGTGGATTTTTTATTGTGTTATTGGAGCTCTGAAATTTCGGGTGAAGATGATGATCTTAGGAAGTAATAGGAGGAAATGACATTCCAAGAAAAAGTTTTTATAATTCTTTTGTTTATTTTTATTTTTGTTGGCAACAAACTATTTCAGTGACATCATACAGTTTTGATGATATCATATAGTTTCCGTGACAACAAATAATTTCAGTGACAACATACCATTTCGGTGATAGAAGACAATTTTAGTGATGACAGACAATTTTAGTGACAGAAGACAATTTCTGTGACAACAAACAGTTTCAGCGACAACATACATTTTCGGTGATAGCAAACAATTTTAGTGACAAAGGGAAATTTTAGTGATAACAGACAGTTTCCATGACAACAAACAATTTCCGTGATAAGAAACAGTTTTGGTGATAACAACCAATTTTGGTGATAGAAGACTGTTATTGTAACAACACACAGTTTCAGTGACATAATACAATTTCAGTGATAGAAGATAGTTTCGGTGACAATAGACAGTTCGGTGATAGAATACAGTTTTTGTGACAACAAACAGTTTTGGTGGCAACATATAATGTATTTTGGTGGCAGCTGGAAGTTTCTTTTTTGTTTTGTAAATTTTATTTCAGCAAAGAGATGACAAATTTCTATAGTGATTTATAAATGACAAAGAATTTTGGAGGATGGTCAAGATGAAGCTTAATGACTTGATAGTGGACAAATTGATGACATGGTAGTGGACAAGTTTGTTGAGCAGAGGTTGATGAGCTAAGCTTGATGAACAAAGGTTAATGACAATAAAGCAATTTGAGTCTTGCACTTGAGGATTGGATTCATCAAACATTTCTTAGTTGGATCTAACAAAACCAGGATGGGTCCTGTTATGACAGTTGGTTATCTTTTCATCAATTGGTGCTGATTATAATCAAGAATATTGAGTTCTTCCATTACCATAAATGAATCTCACATTACAAATATTCTTGTCTCTTTGATGTGTTTGTTTTGCTTATGATTTAACCAATGAATATGATAATGTGATTGGTAACAAAACGATTGATATACTCTGATTGATTAAAAAAGGTGAAAAAGGTTTAATTTGCTCACACACTGATTCAGCCCCCCTCTCAGTGTGGCCATTGTGTCCAACAATTTGGTCAAAATGTTGACCATTCATTTTCCCATAACATTGACAATATTGTCAGTTCCTAATTTGATTTTAGGTCTTACTGATTCATCTAGGTTTGCAATTACGATTATGTTGCTTGTTATATGATTGTGTGACACCCTCTATCTATAAGTCATATATCATTGGAAGTTTCTTGTGCAACATTACAAGTAAGAAACAAGGAATAAGGGAAAACTTTAGGGGTGAAATTTCTCTAATTGGCTAATTTTTGGTTTTAAAAAAAAATTCGCTATTTGGTCATTTTTAATCTTTAATATCACCTATATTTATATAAAATATGTTTTTTTATCATAATATTCACCAAAATTTACAAGTTTTAATGTAAATTGTATGTTTTATATTTAATATTCGCTTACCTATCTATATATAAGTTATTTTCAATCGAAAATTATCGCCTAGAATACTATACTTAAGTATACTATTATAATCCTTAAAAAATACCTTGCAAGGAATCTTCATTTCTTTCAAATGTGTTAGAGTAGTTTTCATTCTGTTTGTTGGGGAAACTCTTCACCTTAAACTATAGAACATAAAGAAAATAACAGAAGCGGACTCACATAGAATTATCATTATGTCATTATCAACATTATTATCATCAAGATATCATCATCACATAAGAAGCATAACATGATACACAATACACTGGATTTTACGTGGAAACCCAAGTCCTGGGGAAAAAACCACAGAAGCCTTTATAGTAATAATTATCTTGCAACAACTGGAAGGAGGAAAGAACCCCCTTATTGCAATGAATTCAATTATCCAACTACAACTAGAAGGAGGCTACAACCCCCTGATTTATAGGCTACAACCTGAAGGAAGCTCCAACTCCCTAATTCTCCAGCTACAACTAGAAGGAGGATACAACCACCTTTCCTTTCCTCGTCCTGCCACCATGATTTGAAGGTAGAAACTAAACTACCAAACCACCAACCGCAATGATCTTGCGAACCTACTAACCAACATATGTACTACATTGCACAATCATTGTCACTACTCATCAACCGATCACTGCTCATCAACTTACCACTGGACCACACCTGTACCAATAACCTATACCAACAACCTGTGCAAAACAATCTGTATAATCAATCTATCCAAACCAATCAAGTTGCACACATCATCTGACTCAGTCCACCTGATTCAAACCAATTACACTCTAAACTCAATCCACTTGATTCAAACCAGCTACTCATACAACTCATCCAGTCTGAGTCAGACCAACTACACATAAGGCAAGCTATGTCAATCCTTATCAATTGAACCAACATGTACCAAGCTGCTTGTGTACATGTGCCAAATAATCATATACTTGAGTTAATCTAATCAAGTGATCTGACAGTCAACCAAACCTTCTTACTTTTCCTAGTTCATCAAGTAAGAGAAACATTTGAGAAACCAAGAGACTTCACATACAGTCAACCATACTTTGTCCAATCACACTCAACTCAATGACATCAAAACCAACCTCAATCACAATTAAGGAGTACTTGACAGTTAAACATGATATGCCTCAACCAAATAACCTCATCCAAGAAGATAAAAGACTTAACCAACTATGTCAAACTCAATTAATCTCGTAAACTCTTAGATACCAAAGGATTTTTCACTCCACTCAAATCAAGTCAACAAATCAAACAAATAGTCACTTACAATACTGTCAAAGGTTTCCATTAACAGTTCAACTCCACTTAGGTCAAAGACACAATGATGAACACTTGTCAAACTAGTTTTCAAAGAAAACACTTAGGTTGATCAAATAAATCACTCACAAGATCTGTTACTTACATGTCAACTTCTTAGTCAATAATACACTATACAACAATTAAGATAAACACCAAAATCTATGCCAACAATATCCAAGATAATCATCAAGATATATGTCAAGATCACATCAATATACATTCAAAGATAACCATCACCATATCCTCCATAACATATTCAATTAATTCAAATATATATACCAATATATATGCTCAAATACTAATATCAAAGATGAACTCTATCCATGAGAGACATGTGCTTTCACAAGAGAAACCCAGAAGCATGAACCATACCTTTTTGAATATCACAAGATGAAGAAAAATATACAAACCAAAATAAATTATATATCATGTCATCACATATCTCTCTTAACAATCTTTCCAACGAGCCAAGAATTTTGTAATTCCGATTTTTTATGAGAAAGTTATGCCAATTTTAGTGAAGATGCCCAAAAATTTCTCCTCCACAAAGTTTCACACTTTTCTCCAAGATTTGTGAAATTCCAAAGAGATAATTGATTGATGAACAAATAAAATGTTTGATATTCTATTTATATAGGTCGTGGAGGAAAATTAGTACCTCAAACTAGGCCAACATGTAATTCAAAATTACAAATAATTAAATTCTCTTTTGTTTGGTCGGCTGACCCAAAAAGGTGTGGTACACAAACTTCAAAAATTCATATCTCTTCAACCATAAGGAGTTAGAAGATGCTCCACATATCAAAATAAACAGATTAACGAGGACTATCTCCCTATGATGGGTTTATTTTCAAAATATTGGTATAATAACCTTAAATTATTCAATTTTTAGAGGACATCAAGACTCCACACATAAAGGTGCCAAATAATATGTTACCTTATGCATAAGTTACAAGGTCAAAGGATTTAATGGGCATGATCAAAGGCATGAGGGATTCGATGGTATTCACATTCACTTGCTTCATATCACTAATGAGGAGAGATCCACCATAGACTCATCATATCAAGGGTATCAAGGACCCCAACGGCACCAATCAAGTGGGAACAAAGACTTTTTCAAGAATATCATCATCATATTCAAGGTCTACATATCATTAAAATCATATACAATGGTTCCACTATATATATCTTCATCACCATAAGAGTCCCAACACCCCAAAAGAGGGACACAAATACATCACCACTATTTTTCAACACCGTATGGGCTTTATATGCATGATCACAAGGCTACAACATGCCAATGACCATATAGAGTCCAAGGGCCATAAAACCACCATATGTGTGGGTTCAAGACCCAAGTATCCACATGCAAGAGGATCAAAATCTAAGCTTGTGGACTCAAGGACCCCACAAGAACTCAACAACCTCAAGACCATCGAATGCAAACATTGGGCTCCAACATAAACACATCAAGGGACTTACACACATGAGACACATCATCCATCCAACAACCAATAAAGAGACCAAAACAAGTACAAGCATAACAAGAAGCACAAAGACTAGTAATCAAGTATCAACCGAGAGAAAGGAACTAAAAATAGACTCAAATGGGACCATGATACAACTTAGGAGCACTCAACCAAGTCAATGGGTAGCCGAGTCTTTTTCCATTGTTCCAAGGCCTCCAAGGGCTTCAAGCTTGGGATTGGACAAGGTCAAAAGGGATCCTCTAACACAAACAACCATAAATAAACAATAACCCCATGGGGCTCCACAAGGTGCACCAAGGACTCAACAATTGGCATCAATGACCATACACCGTTGGCATCAATGACAACTTAATCAACACAAACGAGAGAAAAAAGGGGGAAAGTTGAGCCCAAGGAAATGGTAGATGAAGAAGGAGGAAACTAACCAAGTCATGATCAAGAGGAGGAACCAACTAAGTATTGGTAGAGGCATAATCAAAGCAGTCAAAGAGGGAAGAAGTCAACATAGGTGAAGGTTCCTGAGTTGTAGTTGAGATCGAAACTAGTTGCGGTTGGTTAGGGTAAAGAAAAGGTTGACGATTGAAGATCGACATGACATACGAAGCGATTAGTGGAGGACCAAGTAGGTCGAAGAAATTGATGATGAGTTGAGGCGATGGAAGATGGTAATGATCGAGGGAAGACCGACTGGAAGTTGAATAAAGAGGTGGAAATGGAGCTGACTCAGAGTAGTAATGAAATTGTTAGATTAGATGACATCGAAAGATGCCAACGAGGATCAATTGGAACTCGAAGGGGATGAAAGATAGGAACTTGGTACATAGCCTAAGAAGGTACAAGCAACAAGGATGCCACAACAGGAAATGGCTAGGGAAAATTTTAAGAACCCTCCATAAACTTATATATATATAATAATTGGACAAATCATCTTGGTAAGTAGGAAAATTGAGAGGTAAATTAATTAGTAATAAAATATGTATGTATATATTTTTTGGCAATTGTTTCATTAAATTATAAAATCTTTGTAAAACATTAGTGAATATTTCACTACTTTATAAAATATTCGTATTTTTTTGGTGAATACAAATGTTTTTATACAATATAAGGCCATATATAATTTAATAGGAAAATATTTTTATAGAATTATAATATATTCATTTCCTGTGTTTGAAAAAAAAAATTACACATCTTATAGACAACATTTCAAGTGTTAACTAAAATGAATTTATCAAATAAAATGAAGGTTTATTTATCAAATGGAAAGTAAAAAGTTGGACTCAATTGGTGACTACAATACACTTTATTAATAGAATAAATAATGGTATAATAATAAAATAAATGAAAATTAAGTAATGTGTTTATTAAGAATTATCGTGATTATCTTAAGAAAAAAATTGGATCCTCTCATTACCATGGAGTTCCTCAATTCCTTAAATAGAATTTATCACCTACAATACCATGGGAAATACCATGGGACACCCAAAACCATGGGCTTGTAAGCCACCAATTGTAAAATCATTATTTACAGTGATTAACTTAAGTAAAAATTTGGATATCACATGCGATACCATGGGAAAATACCATGGGACACCCAAAACTATGATCTCATAAACCACCAATGATAAATCCATTATTAACTAAATAAATTCTATCTTTAATAATTTGGGCAACCTAAGTCAATATGAACTTAGCATGTATAACCCTTAGTTCAATTCCTTTCGAACTACTTATAAAAAATTATTGATTCCAATTAATTGGGGTGAAAATGAAGGATCGTTCATGAATTATAGAGGGCAGAAATATGTTACCATGAATTTCCTTTATATTTTTGGATGGAGGAAAGAGTTTACATATGTAAAAAAAAAATTAGGGTGAATTATTATAAAACATTTAAAAATATTTATATATAAAAATCCGCCCCTTCAAAATTTAAAACCTTGTTATTTCACCCATGGGTAAAATTTTGCCCCTAAAATTTTCCTTGGTGATGGATGAAGAATTCGACAAGCACTGATCAAGAGATGACCAACGAAAACATTGAAGTACATAGGAGAACCAAGCATGTTGCAAAATAAGGTAATGCATTTAATACTGGATAATGGCAGTATGTGAGAATGCTAGATGGAAATACATGCCATGGATGATTCTAGAGGAAGCCAAAGACTTCTAGGCTGAGAAAGAAAATAAGGGGGTGGAAAATGGTATAAAAGTAGATCAAGGTAGAAGGAGAAGGGAATTTTAGCTTCCTCCCTAATTTATAGATGATCTAATGTACAAAATTTGAGCTAAGTGATAGTCTAATAGAGCAAGACGATTTATCCATAAGGGACTTCACCCTTGTTATAAACATATCATTGTAAATTGAAGTTTGAGTTAATATAAATTCATAATTCTTGGAATCTTATATGTTATTGTTGTGTTTATGTCCATTGAATCCTATTTTGAACCTTGATATGATTGAACCACCCATCTAGGTTGTTATTAGTTTGGTATGAGAGCATGATAATCCTATGTGAGGATTTTGGTTGCGATCGAACAAGTAGAGAGAAAATCCGACTGTGGTTGGGTAGAGGTGTGAAGGAAGAGATATATCTCATAGGAGGTGGGGTAGAGTTATATAGAACCTAGTTGTGGAGTAAAAGTAACTATGTAGGTTTGAGGAATCTGTAGATCCATGACTATGGTTATGGGTAGAGTTGTAGGTGGAGGAACTTGAAATTAGGAAAAATCAAATGATAGCATTGGGTAGAGTTTACCGATGAAAAAATGAAGATTGTAAGTCTTGGGTAGAACCCTGAATTGATTTTTTGGTGGAGCATTTGATGAAGAAGAGACAAACCCATGTGAAATATTGAAGATTGGAAGGAATAAGTGAGTTCTACAAGGAATTGAAGAGGGCATCAGTTCCAACATGGAAGCTAAGTAGAACTGTTGAGTACAAATAATAGGAGGGGCTCATTCAAGGATTCAAGCAAAATACTACACCAAGGGGATGTGTATATATGAAAAGGTTGTATAGGGAAGAAAACCTCGTAAAAATATGTAATGAAATGAGGGAGACAATGCTTAATATCTATGCTTTAGAAGCGACACAAGGGATAGAAAGGCCATCAGGACAAGACAAGTTGATGAAGACCCTAATGGCAGGGAAGAGGACCCTCACAATGGAGGAGACATAGATAATTTGTGCGTAGATTGAGGAAATACTAGAAGTGTTGAGGTAGGCACAAAGGTCATATCATGATAGTAATGATGAGGAAGAAGAATATATGCCAAAAGGATGGGGTGTGAAGTGCTTACCAGGAGAGGGATAAATATTGGAATATGTCCTCGAGAGGACCCATCCTAAATAGAATATTGATGAATAAATGGTCAATTCGTCATGACTAGTGAGGAACGAGGAGCTCGACAAGAATCATGCCGATGTGATAGGAGAGCGGTCAATAGAAGTATTGTCATTGACATGGTGAATTCGATCAAGGAAAAAACTAACGAAGTGAAGGTGAATGATAATCTTCATGCGAGAAGATTGGGAATAGAAGAGGATGGGCTTGTGGTGATATTTGCTACAAAAAGTGAAGAAGACCTCCAATTTACTGTCATTAGAGGAAATTTGAGGTCTAAAATGGGCTTCCTAATGAAAATAATAAAATAATAGTTCAAAATAATAAAAATAATATTATAAATTTTGAAGGATGAGACATAAAAACAAGCTTTTGTTTTCGTATATTCAACTTATATCTTTTTGGTATTACTCAAATTTCGAGCGAGGGAACTTGTTGGATGTGGAATTTCAATTCTGCATCTAACAAGTACCCACATTGTATACTTTTGATGGACCCCACCCCACTAAAAATGAGAAATGAAAGATAATTGGGTAATTGTTGGATGTGTAATTGAATTCCGCGCAAGTGATCCAACTCAAAATTTGAGTATATATATATTATGAAAAATATGTCAAGTCAACCATTATGGTTGACTCATTTTATTAAAATTCTATTGGTTCTTGAATTCCAATGCATCAATGGCTCGTTTTCTTATAAGACCCATTTTAGACCCCAAATTTCCTCTAATGTGGTGATGGAGAAGAAAGAACTAAGGAGATTCTATGAGTAGGAATTGTTGGGGTGAAGGATTTAACCGATGGGTTGGAAGAGTAATTTTGCATGAGAACTAAAGGAGATGACATGAATGCCATGGAAGTTGTATATGAGGAAGTAAAATAAATGCAATGTAGTTAATTTCCATGTTCAAAGAAGGAAGAGAAGTGAGAAGGTGAGAAAGTAGTGGAAATGATTATAGAAGAAGATGTTTCAGTAATGGCACTAGTGAATATGGAAGAGACTAATGGAAAACTTGTATTTGATATGAAAGTTGTCGAGTTCATGTCAACAAGAGACTGCATGATGAAGTGAACCAAGGAAGTGGGAAGAGAATCCTACTGAGGAGGAAAGGACAATCAATGATATGCTGAGAGGGTTTCCATTGAGAAGCAATGCCCACCAAACTGATTTGATGTTGAGTTTGAATATTCTGAGTAAGTTTCCATACAAGACAAAGTCAACCTCGGGGGTCAAGTTCAACTCACAGGTTCTAGGATGGTCATACATAAATCTGACAAAGGAAGGAAGATGGAATATGAGTGCTAACTTGAGGGCCATACATAAGACTAAAACCAAGTATAGGTTGATAGTGAGGGAGACAATTGACATGAATGAATGTTAGAGTGGAGATGTGTGCTTCACAAATATTGGTGTGAGGAGTGGATAGATCCAAGTTTAGAGTGGAGTTGATGATGAGAAGGAAACCACAGATGTTTCTAAGAAGATGAGAATAAATGGACTGAAGAAGGACTATTACATATTCTTGGACAATGTCATTAAGTCAAGTGTGCAAGCATGGTTGAGGCCAAGAGGAAGACTCTAAGGAAGTATAGAAGAAGAAAACCGAAGAAGAAAAGCGAAGAAGAATGGAAATACTTGCACCTAGTGTAGATGGAAGATCAAAACTAAGGGCGTTGTTCTTTTTGTACCTAGAGAGTATGATGCAAGGGGATCCATCCCTACAATTCACAAATGATAATAGGTGATGGGAAGTCATATGGGAAGGGGAATGATGAAATTCTAGGTGAAGGTAAGGGATGTGTGTGATCCCAAAAGTTTGGGTCATACTAGAACAGTTGACATAGATAGTCTAAAAGGGAACTGATCAATGGAGTAATAGATAGACAGAGGATATATGGCATGAAACCGCTAGAAGGAGTTCAACTACTTCGTGATGAAAGTAGGGGAAGTTGATCCTATAAGGTCATAATGGGGAATCAAATTCAACTTGATTCAAGATGATTAATTAAGACTTAAAATGGAAAGCTATCCAGAGGACTAGGCAAGTCAGTGACAAATCCAACATGGAGGAGGCCGACTATAGTGAAGTATTCAAAGGAGTTAAGGATGATAACGATGATAGAATCAACAGAATGGAAGATTATTGGATTCATGGATAGACCCTATTGAATATCAAAGTAGAAGCTAGCTTGAGGGTTAGCCAAAGTTGGAGGAAGAGGTAGAGAAGATGATTCAAGCTAGTGAAGACTTAAGGGCCAAGGGGAGTCGACTAGAGAAGAATAATTGAAGAACAAGAGATAGAAGCAATTCAGACGTGAGGATGACTCAAATAAAATACTGAACATAGGGATGGTCAAGTGGTCAAGAAGCATCTGTAAGGGAATATGATTGTCTTCAGATGGGAACAAAAAGGGGAAAGTTGAGCCCAAGGGAAGGTTATATGAAGTAGGAAATTGACCAAGTCGTCGTCAAGGAGAGGAACCAATTGAGTACTCGTAGATTTGGAATCAAAGAAGTCAACAAGAGAATAAGTCAATATGGGTGAAGATGACTGATTTGTATTCAAGATAGAGACACGTTGTGTTTGTCCAGGGTAAAAAGAAGGTGAATGATTGAAAGTCAAAATGACAGAAGAATAAATCAATCGAGGATCAAGTAGGTTGGATAAATCAATGATATTGAGTCAAACCGACAGAATATAGGAACGATTAGGGGAAATCCAACTTACCATTGAAGAAAGAGGTAGGAATGGAGTCAAGTACACCAGAGTAGTAATGAAGTTGTTTGATTGGCTAACAGGGGAAGACATCGATGATGTTCAATTGGACCTCAAATGGGATGAAAGATAGGAACTTGGGACATAGCCTAATAAGGTACAGACAACAAGGATTTCACAGTAGGAAATGGATGAAGGGGCTGATGAGTACAGGTTGAGAGCTGAGCAAGAAAAAATATGAAGTACGCAAGAGAACTAGGACTGTCATGAAATTATGTAATGAATTTATTATTGAATAATGGATGTAGGTGACAACACTAGATGGAATTTCATTCCATGGATTATTCTAGAGGAACCTAAATAATTCTAGAAGCTACATGATCGTGAAAATGAGGCGGTGGAAAACAACATCAAAGAAGATTGAGGTAGAAGGAGAAGGGACTTTTAGCTTACTCTATGATCTGGAGATGATCTATAGTATAACCTTTGAGCAAAGTGATAGTGTAATAGAACATGCAAAATGATCCATAAGGGGCTTCACCATTGTTGTAAACATACCATTGTAAATTGAATTTTGAGTTAATATATAGCCATAATTCTTGGAATCTTCTATGTTATTGTTGTGTTTGTGTCCATTGTATTCTATTGTGCATCCTGATATAAAAACCACCCATCTAGGTTGTTACCATCTATTTTAGTCAATACAACCACAACCTCATAGACCATTGAGTCATCATATTAGTCAAGCCTACCATTCTCCCAGAGCCATCCTCTAGTTGACTTCTCTAATAATCGACTATTTTATTTTGACTGGATGTCTCCAGAATATATAGAGGTGTGATGAACTTGGATAGTTTTTGGTTCTACCCCCCCCCCNTAGGCTGAAGTTTCACAAACTTAGCTTCTAATAAAGGATTCACAAAGATATAATCAATTTAATTATCTTTCCTACAATAAACAAATGAGACAACATTGTCCTGTACTAACTACCTCAAATAATGAAGATGGATTTCAACATGTTTCATCTTGATGTGAGAAACATGATTATAAAAATCCTGTATTGTACTATGATTGTCACAATGGATAAATGTTGAGGAATGAACATGAAATCCAAGCTATGCTAAAAGTTGATGGATCCAAAATTCCTTTATACCTACACTGACATATCCATGTTACTCAACTTCTTTATTCGAAAGAGAGACTACCTTATATTTCTTACAGGACCAAACCAAGGGTCTAGAATTCAGTCGAAACACATAGCTAGAAGTGGACTTCTAGTCATTAATGTCTCCTCCCCAATCAAAATAATTGAACTCAACGAATGGTTTTGTACTATGACAATAATTAATACCATGCTGATAAGTTCCTTTAATATAGAGAATAATTATCTTTGTAGATTTATCATGCTTTCTCGAGGATCATGCATGTGCCGGGAGACCCCACTAGCATCAAAGAAGAGACTCAGTTGTTTTTCAGTTAAGTAAATCAGGCTACTGACCAATTATCGATAAAGTGTGGCGTCAACTCACGTAGAATCACAATCCTTTGATAAATTCACTCCTAGTATCACAAGACTTACAATCATCCATTTTGAATTGTTTCAACATATATGAATCATATTTTGTTTGAGAAATAAAGACACCATCATTCATTTGCAAAATTTGAATTCCTAGAAAGAAATGCAATAGACCAAGATCAAACATTTCAAAGGTATATGCAAGTTGTTTCTTCAAACCCATTATCAGATTGATATTATTTCCATTTATGAATAAATCATCAACGTACAATTCCATAAGCAAAGTATCATGATGGACATGTAATACATAAATACTGTGATCAGATTCATGATGTTTGAAGCCAATATTGACAAATAAATTATCAATATTCTTATACCAATTAGCATCAGTTTCTTGTTTCAAACCATACAATGACTTACTGTGTCGAAAAACAAGACTATAATCTATCACAAAACCAAGAGGTTGTATATTTCTTCAAATAAATATCCATGAATAAAGGTACTTTTAACATCCTTTTGATGAAGTTCCCATCCAAAACAAGCAACAAGGGAAATAATCAATTGAACAAAATTCATCTTTGCAACATGGGTAAGGATTTTAGCGAGGTCGATTTCTTCCTATTGAGATAATCCCTTAGATTCCAAATGAGTGTTGTGATGATCAACAACACTATCAGAAGTAAACTTGGTCTTATATACCCATCGACACTTAAAAACATTCTTTCCTTACAGTTCAAGGAATAATTTCCCACGTCTTATTCTTCTTCAAAGAATCAATTTCAACAACCATAGCATTTTCCCATTTTGGCATGTCATGAGAATTAGTATAAGTGTCATGACCACATGTTTGAAGAATTTGTGGCATCAATGCAACAATGCCATGTTATTTTTGACTAGGAGTCTGCTGACCAATACTAGCATCTCTAGCATTTGCTCCAACAACTTCAATTGTTTTAGCAGCCCATCGAGGTAAAGAAATTGGTGGTGATTTAGGTAAGCTATTGTTAGTTAAGTGAGTTGGGGTGTCAGTGTATTTAGTTATGGTAGACCAACTACCAATCGAATAAAGAGTAAAATTTGTCGATCCCATCAAAAATCCAAAAAGTGGTACTGTCAATCCAGATTCTTCAAGAATATCAAATGAATCACTGCGCAATAGAATAGAGGAGAAATTCAACAACTTACTACTTGAAATATTCTCATCAAACATCACATTGTTTCTCAAAATGATCTATTGTTTGATGTCATCAAATAGGATATATGATTTTGATTCATTATAATAGCCCATCATGATGCAAGCATGACTCTTTGCATCCAATTCTTCCTATAATTATCAATGATATGTGCCCAAGCAACACATCCAAAAGGATCTCAAGTGGATTAGAGAGGGTTTCCTTCCATTCCACTTTTTGAATAGATTCACGTTAGTGACTGCTCTAGTCAGAACATGGTTCAAGAGATAATTTGAACAATAAACAACTTTTTCCCCAAAATTTAGTCAGAATATCTTTGCTCTGTAGTATGCATTGAGCCATTTCCACTGAACATATGATTCTTCTTATTTGCAACACCATTCTGGTAAAGGGTGTGAGGGACATATATCTACCAAGAAATACCATTATGAAAGAGATATATTTTTTCAAACCATCGAATAACATATTCACAACCATTATTTGATCTAAAACATTTGATAGGTTGTCCACATTGCTTTTCATTTAATTCCCTAAATTCCTTGCATATTTCAAATACACAAATCTTATTATTTAATAAATATACCCATGTAAATATATAGAAATCATCAATAAAGGTCAAAATATACATCACACTTGCTAATGATGGTTTTTTCATGCAACATAGATCACAACTGTGAACAAGTTCCAGTTGATTCTGCCCCCGGAATGCTTACCAAAAATCATAGGGTTCATGGTGATGCTTTCCAAGCACACATCCTCTACAACTCCATCAGGTGGAACAATGTTTGGGATATTAGTAACCATATTTTTAGTTACCATCATCTTCAAACTTCGAAAGTTTATATGTCCAATTCTTTCATGCCAAATTTGACTTTTTTCATCGGTCCGAGCAATGAGTTTCATCAGAGCAGTCGGATGGAGAGAATCATAGAGCTTGTAAAGTACACCTTTGGGATAAAAAAATCCTAAAGAAATAGTTTCCACCCAAATCCTTAGATCCTTTACAACAAAGTGATTATACCAAAGCTCAATAATATTCTTGGTCTGTGTAAGTTGAGCAACTGACAACAAATTAGTGCTCAAAGTAGGTAAATGATAGACATTGGATATTCGACTATGTTGGAATTCAATATTTCCACTTCCAACAACCATGAGAGCATAATAATAATCTACATAAATATTATGTTTCAGATATCCACTTAAGGAATATAATAGAGAATCATCCTTATCCATATGACGAGTACAACTAAAATTGACTATCTATTTTGTTTGTGTGGTACGAGCATGCAATCACTCGAAAGTGCTAACAAAGAAGATTAAATTTTTAGTAGGTTGATTGATTGACAAACCAATATATGCGCTAGCCTCAATTTGCTTGAATTTTTCCTCCAAGTCCTTCATCTTCTTCTAGTAGGTTTTCTCAACATGTCCAAGTTTTCCACAATAATGACATGTTTTCTTCTTTCGATCCTTATTCACCGATGACAAATATTCGGTATTTCCATTAGTAGTTTGGTCAATTTTTTTGGTTGGTGATCCAAATGACCATGTTCTTTATAATTTTTCTTGACCTTGATTTTGAGCAAGTGATCCTGATGTTAGGCACCAAGCTTCCCTTCTTCAAGCAACTTCTATTGGTCTTTAATCAACAAAGAATAGAAGACATCAAAGTCAAAATACTTACCATACTTATTGCATGGAATCCAATTGGTGTGAAAGGAGGATCATAAGACATCATACAGTGTCCTCAAATTCATTAGGACCAGTTTAATGATCTGTCCATCTTTATTTGGAAAGTCCTTACCACATTCACCCAATTTTAACTATAGCTCCTTGATGCAAGATAATTAGTCCTCAATCCTTTCAAAGGAATTGGGTTCTAGATATATCATTTATTTCTCTTTTTTCTTTACTTGACTTTCATTAACCTCCACAACTCCTCTATTGATAGATTTCTCAATCCCTTAGACTCTTCAATTGATACAACATTGCATCAAATTTTTAAGCAAGGTTCTGAGAATCTTTACCACCAATTTCTAACGTGGAATATCTTCATCTTTCATTATTAATTGATTTACAATGTTCATAACTTGCATCATGAATTTATCTATTGAATCTGACTCCTTCATCTTCAAATTTTCAAAATCTCTTTTAATATCCTGCAATTTTATTGTCATTACCTTAGTAATTCCTTGATAATTTGTCTCCAAAATGTCTCGAGTTGTCTTTGAGAAATATGTTGCTAGGATATTGGCATATAGATTATCATCCAAGGCTTGTTGGACAAGACACAATTCTTTTGTATATTTTTTCCTATTCTCTCTTAGTTGATGTTTTGGGGCCTTTATCAATGTTTGCTTAGTTTCTTGATCAGTTGGTTATGGATATACAGTTAATACAAATTCCAAAACATCTCGAGAAGACAACAACAAACTCATTTGTATCACACAAACGTGGTAATATTCCATATGAGAATGGGGACTTGTATTTGTACAAGGAAAATATTACTTGAAGCCGTGATTTTTCACAAACAAACCATTTTTCTTTGTAAAAAGTGTCATTCAAGGAACAACATATATAAGAGAGTTACCCATGTATATTTTAGTGAAATAATGTATCTAATCAAAGTTTTAGACATTAATAAAAAATTCCTCCCCACTTTTTTTATTTGAAATAAAAAATATATGTATCCACTATAAATTTAATCTTCACTTTACTTTTGGCGTTTACTCAGTAAAAATTAAAACACAGCATGCATTTACTCTTCCCCTTGCATCCACACAAGATGAATCTTCCCATGCTTAGGTTGAGGCTGATAAGGCCACCATATTTGTTGAATGAATCCAAAACATCCATTAACAAGTCTATGAAATTTTGGAAAATGCCAATACTAAGTATACGCAGTGACATGACCATCATTGGGATCCACATAAGTTCCAGGTGGGGTAGAAGGTTTGGTTTCATTTGCAAAACGAGAGGCTCACAGGACCCCATCGCAAGATTCATCTATTTTGATATGGACCATACACCATCACCAAGGAAGTTGGTGACAATGAATTTGAATTAAGCATTCCTCCATTCCTTGGCTTACACCTAGTATTCAATGTGGATCTCCTTCGACCATATTTTGCACCACTGTTGGACACCTCGGAGGTGGAAGAACTATTGACACCTATAGATATTAATATAGAATGCATGGAATAATAAACTATTAATTAGATCATGCACACATAGGTTAAGGGCACCTTCCAATAGAACATCCAACTATATCAAGTTGTCAAAGCAGGGTAACTCATCCACCAAGGAAAGTGGCTCACTAGGAGCCAAGTGCAACAGAATTTTCTCCATTTCATGAGGGTAGTCAATGCAATGGAGACCATTGCTTCCTAATGGGGGAGGTGTTAGGATTATTAATCCTCCCTTGATCATACTATTTATTAGATTAATTATTGCCTAACTTAGGAACCTTAATTAAATATTTGGGTCCTGTTGGCCAGTTTTCCCCACTTGCGCAACCCAGGTTCTGCGCAGCCCGCCGATCCAACAACTACCTGAGATACCGGCAAGATAGAGCAAGCCCCATCGGTAACACCTATGAAGGAAGTGCAGTCTCACCCTAGATATCTCATAGATGGGTAAGCACCTGAACCATGTTTTCACGATTGTCGGGGAAGTATAGTCCCTTGGATCACAGCCAAGGAGCTCAACGAAGGCAACGGGGTGAATGGAAAGAGGAGTCAGTTCTACACAAATGAGCACAATTGTATGTCATTGCGTGCGACCTGAATTTCCTTTCCCCTTCGCAGCTGGTGCAACTCGTGCGGTGCAGCTGGCTCACATAAATTGGCTCTATGACTTAAGTCAGGATTCATAACAAGAACTATACAGAATGATATATATTTATACAGTTTCAATTCAACAAGATATCATGTTCATCCATCTACCGATTGCAAGAAGCTAACATGATCTGAACCACATTTAACAATACACAAAAAGCAACTATTAATGAATCACATAAAAATTCATCACATCAATCATTCATTTGGACACAAGAAATAACATGGAAACCCATCTGGGGAAAAACACCAAGGTGCTCTCCATTTGGCATGAGAAAGGATATAACACCTAGCAGTCTACAGGATGCAGACTGATCTTGATATATGTCTTTAAGTTCAGACTCATAGTTCTCATGCTCTATGTATTATTTCTCCTAATCTACTGCTACTACCTACAGATCCGCACATATCATGGATCGACCTTCCTAGCATCTGCACCACTCTAGCAGAGCTTCCTCATTGTACTATTCTCTCTACGTCCTGCAAATTCCTGATTACCTTTTCCTTAGATCCATTCTCTGCAACTATATACAACTCTTATCTATCAAACCTATTTTGTAATTATGACTAAAAAAAAGCAACCTTCTAACTATTAAATCTCTCCTATTTATAACATTTTACATGACCACACTGGGTCGACTTCTTATAGGCAGTCTATTAACTGTCACCATCAGCCACCCCCCTAGGCTACAACTATGGTGATCATGACTCGACATGGGTCACTAATAGCCTTAATTACAGTGTGCTTTCACTCGTGTGGCATCTGCCGACTTAAGCTGGCTTTTGCACCCATGACTGCCCTGTTGCTTTTCAACCATTTTCCTCATGTGCGCTTCTGCGCTTGCCTTTCCTTTGTCATGCACCTCTCCATTCTGCCTTTGCAGGCCCTTTTCATCCATCGCGATATTCCTTTGCGTCTATCGTGCACGCAGTGCATTTTCCTTGGTTGCACGCACGACCTTCCTTTTTGTGGCCCTTTCCCAGGCCAACAGGCCCCCAACACTCACCTGTGGCTCGTCCCGAGCCACTAAGCAAGGGACATATAATTGGCCTGATCTACACGATATCTTTTTGAAAAATTTTAGAGGTTTTTATTTTTTATTTTTTAGCTTCTGCATCTCGTACCTTGCCTTCTTTTTCTTGGACTTGGGCTTATATGACTTCCTTTTCATCCTGTTTTGACAAGTCAATGCCCATAGTTTGCTCTGCATTTGGTTCGGTCCTTTTTTATGGTGCTTCTGTTATTCTGCATCATGTTCCTACATGCTCTTACATGCCTTGCGTTCTTCTTCTCCTACTTCTTCTCGGAGCTCTTCTACGGTCTCCACTGTAGCTACATCTTTCCTTGGGAGTTGAGCTGCATTGCCAATGTTTTGTTGGAACTGGGCCAGAATAGGTGTAATTCATTCTATCTCTTGGAAAGATTATTTTTCCTCCTGCTAGAGTTCCTTCACTGTGCCACTGCTTGGGTGTTCTGACGAGGTACTCACCAATGCATGAGTGAACTCATGGATGCATTGTTGAATCGGCTGAATTAACTTTGTTATCCTTTTAGCTTCAGGCTGCTATTTAGCCATTTCCTTGTTGCGCCTGCTTTCCTAGTCACACAATGTTCTGGCCTTATCAAGGAGCTCCTTGATCTGAGTGCCTCGAGTGATTTTATCCTTCATTGGTAACTTCTTAATCTCAAACTTCAGTGCCAAGATTTGCAAATCTGCTTGTCATGCTTGGTCAACAAGTTGCTCTACCACTGCATCATCGATGAGTTTCTCCCATGCTGTAGCAATTGTTTCGACTGCTTCTGCACAGACACTCTCGGCTTCCCTTAGTCAGGCAATTGCTTGAGTTGCTGAATGTTACCTTTTCTGTAGCTCTTCCAGGGGCGTGCTAGGTGGCAGGTTGGTTTTCATCTCACGGATCTCTTTCTGGAGGTCTGCGACTAGCTTAAAGAGACATCTCAATTGATGCACTAGTTCGACCTCAGACTCTTTCTCCTCGTCAAAGAGTTGCACCTCTACTTCCTTTATTGCTTATTCTAGTGAATCCTACCTCTGGGATTGGGCTACCAAATCTACGCACTGGCAGTTGATAACTTGCTTTTGCTCCCTTGCTTTCCTGGTTACCTTAGCTTCCTGAGAGGCAGCTGTATTTTCCCAAATTCTAATTTCTATTGTAGTGGCCTATTGAATAGATTATATCTATGGAAAATTTAACTTTGAAAAATTTAAAATCAATGTGTCCAAGTTATGAATACTTGCCTCATTCTCTTCGCCTTTCTTAGACAATTCCTCCACGGGAATTTCTATTGTTAGAGGTGGGATCGTGATTGGCACCGCTAACGTGTCTGATTGGGAGACACCATGGGTTCCAGCCTGCATGGTGTCACGCACTTCAGTGATAGTCCACACGAGCTAGTTAACCTTTGTGGTGATGGTGGATGTCCAATTGGTTTTCCTAGTTGTGAGCAGTCCCAAAGTTTTCTCTGTAACTTCGGCAACAGCGTTGCGTAGAAGGGTCAAGTCCGCATATGGTATGTCTCTGACATAGGGTCATTTAACCTTATGCCTCTTGCTATATGGGAAGCTCAATTCGTCTTCGTCTTCCTCCTCTTGCATGGGTTTTTTTCCCCTCTTTTCTCGAGCTTGCTCTATGCTAAATTCTTCACTTATAGCGGGGTCATCTAGGTTGTCATTGGGTCGATCATGCTCATCATCCGCTTCATCTTCTTGGGAGTCATCCTGGTGCTCCTACATACTGGTATTGGTGCCATGATGGCTTGGGTGCTCTAGTGGATTCTCTTGCTAGACTTGTTGCCTTGTAGGTACCTTTTCTTGATATGTAAGCCATTCCTCAGGCCAATCTTTGATTTCTCTCTCAATGTTCGCATCCCTGAGGATGAAGAATGTGGGAAGGGCTTACTTATTCAGGTCCCCTCACGGTTGCAAGATGATGTTGTGGTGCACTGCATGGAATTGAATGAACAGGTACTTTGCAACGGTTGCAGGAGTTAATTGATACTACGTGTGCACTATTAGCCGGAGCCTTTATCCCTATAGGAAAAATATAATTATGGCATCATTCTTGCGCTTTCTATCCTTATGGTCCCAGAGGTTCTGGTAAGGTCTGCCAAGAAACTGTATGGGGATATCCATAGGATGATAATCTGGTGGCGGAGCCCATACTGCAAAAGAAATTAAAATTAAGAGCCAAGAGAAGTGAAACTTAGCTGTGGGTTGTTCCTTGCTTCCCATGCATCATCCAAAAGTTCATTTAAGAGGAACTGGGACCAATTAATGTGCACACCCTGTGCACATTTTTCAGCAAGTTCTACTGTGGTGGTCGTGCACTCAGCCGGTCTGATCTTGCGCAAGACCTTGCTACACAATATCTTTGCTGCTTCCTGCACCGCACCATCATTAATGGAGCTGATGAGAAAACCCTTTTCGCCACGGAGGAGCTGATACTTAGTATTCATAACAATTTTCTCTTCCTTTTCCCCCTCATTATTCAAGTATAGGGTCGGGTCGATTCCCTTCCTCGGCAGACCTGTAATGTCCGAAATCAAGTCCACTGTCACCTCATATGGTTTGTTCAGCCAAAGGTAGCCACCATGGAAGCACACAAGAAGTTGCTTAACATACATTCTGACTGGTCTAGATCAGCCAAAGTGGGGCATAAGGAGTAGGTTTAAAATAATGGACTGCTCCAATCCGTGCGTATACTCTAGTGCAGAGACAACATCTGCCTCCAATGGCTGGCTCGCTTTTACTTCCATGAATTGATCTCTGGAGATGTCTAGCTTTCGAGTATCATAGTCTTCAAACTTTAATACCTAAAGCTTGGGAAAAATGGGATCCTGGGGTTTCGGGAAATCCTAGGATTTTGTGATGCCTCTAGGATAGTGGGTTCTTTTAGGAGCTCTAGAATACTCACTGTTACTACTACGGCACCGGGCCTCCTTGGTGATACATAGGGCGGCAATAAGTTTTTCTCTTCTTCAGTGAGCTCTGCCTCTGGTGATGATGGCCAAATTGGGTGGGCTCTGCGAGCTTTAGGTATTTTTTCCCTAGGGCCAGAGGAACTTGGGGGGTCAGTATTCAAGGATTGGATAGCGGTAAAAAGCTGGGCTCCTGGCGTTTTCTCTAATGGTTGGGAGGTAGTCATTTGTGTGAGCTAACTTCCTGCTTGTGATGGATGTGGCAAACTCTGCAATGGTTTTTTGACGATTCTCGGCTTTGGTACTACTTTCACTTTTCCTGAGTCTTCTTCATCTTCTTGGGTGGCCAAATCTGCTCAATGTGTCCTTACTAGAGTGCTCACTTTGTCTTTGACAGATGGCTCGATATGTGCAGCGGGCTCATCTCTTTATATTGTTGGTTCGCTAAAGGACTGTAGAGGTTTGGGCGGAAGACAAGGATGGATTATAGGCGATGAGTCTTTAAACTGACTAGACAGAGTGAAGGAACCTCTTGCAGATCACATGGGTTCATCCTTTGCATTCTTAAGCTCAATTATGCAATTGTCAGGGCAGTTAAGACACTCTACCAGATGGGACTAAAATGTCCGCCACCTTGTTTCTTGGGCCTTTCGCTTTAATGCTACTGAAAATTTTAGTGGCGCTGAATCTTTTTCGAATTTCCCATGTCCTTACCGGCTGTCAGTTCCTACTATCGGTTTGTCACTTTTGGCCAGTTGTCTTGTGAAAAATCTGTTACCTTTTTTTTTGTGCATCACAGCTTTATGGGACCGTGTCGCAGTCATTGCGATAGGGTTTTAATCGACTGCTATTGATCATGCCCGCTACTAGTGTTCCATATAGCTTATGTAGTTTTACTATTCCTGCTTTAGTAATGTGCAACTATGTATGGTCCTAACCAATGTGTTTTGAGCTTACCCGGATGCTTGAGAAACTTAATATCATACATCAGAACAAGTCCACCAACCTTGAGCTTCTTTGTTGTGATGTGGCGGTCATGTTAGGCTTTATGTCGCTGCTTCTCCACATTTTGATGGAAGCCTGCAATAAAACGGTCTTCTTCCATTTGAACCCGCTGTGCCANCGCTGATATCTATCATCTCTTTTATCGCAACAATTCATAGACTCGGGACAATATACTCCATGGGCACGACTGCTTCTTGGCCATAGACTAAATGGAATGGGGTGTATCCAATTAGGTGTTTGCATGTTGTTCTATAGGCCCATAATACTGCTGAGACTTTCTGGTCCCAGTTATCTCTTCGCACATTGCATACTTTGGTCAGCGCATGTTCGAGTACCTTATTGAATGCTTTGACAATTCCATTTGCTTGAGGATGGTAGGGTGTGGTTTTCTTGTGTTGGATTTGGAATTCTGCGGTTAGTTCAATAATTAACTTATTTACAAAATGCGTACCTTGGTCGGTGATTAGGATTTTGGGACAACCAAATCTTGTGATGACGTTCTCAAAGAGGAAGTGGGCTGCAGTTGCAACAGTACAATCTTGTGTGTAATTTTTCCATGAGTAATTGATCAGTCTCTACTAAATTCTTTTCTCTCTTCTACAACCTTATTTTCTCATTGAATTGATGCAGGTTTGAAGATCCTATAATTCACTAAATTTAATAGGTATCAGAGTAGGTATCAAGGCAATATTCAAACCTCTGAAACTTCCATTGATGCACTTGAAGCAATTGGGTTCCACATAAATCCTGGTATTCTTGCCTTGCTCCCTCTGGATTCTATCCAAAGAAGTCTATCCAGGTGTGATGAACCCAGAGAAAGTCCACATGTAAAAGTGGAGAGTGTTTGAATTGGTTTGATTCAAATTGAAGTGTTTTTGCAGGCAATATTGCATACTTTGGTCAGCGCATGTTCGAGTACCTTGTTGAATGCTTTGACAGTTCCATTTGCTTGAGGATGGTAGGGTGTGGTTTTATTGTGTTGGATTTGGAATTCTACGGTTAGTTCAATAATTAACTTATTTACAAAATGTGTACCTTGGTTGGTGATTAGGATTTTGGGACAACCAAATCTTGTGACGACATTCTCAAAGAGGAAGTGGGCTGCAATTGCAACAGTACAATCTTTTACAAGTGCATCCTCTACCCATCTTGTCAAGTAATCTATAGTAGTGATGATATAATGCGAACCAGTTCATTTTCCCAGTGGACTAATAGGGCCAACAAAATCCACTGCCCATTTATCAAAGGCTTGCAGTGTAATTTGTGATGCAAGCGGCATTTCGTCATGTCACAATGGTTTCCCCATTCTTTGACACTTATCACAATTACAATAGTATTTTCTTGTATCCATATGTACCATTGGCCACCAGTGTCCGGCTTGAAAAACCTTGTGCACTATTGTTTTCGCGGCATAGTTTCCTCTTGAGACACCTACATGTGCTTCCACCATTACCCATTGTCTTTCATGGTCAAAGACACATCTTCACAGTATTTCATCTGGTCCCAAATTATAAAATTGTCTCGCTATGAGTGTGTAGTCGGAGGCCTTGACAACCAACTATTTATTTTTCCATGTTGAATAATCTTCAGGTGCATAGCACATGCATAGTCTATATTTAGTAAGTGTATAATCTCATCGAATTCTTTATTAACAACATCTATAGAAAATAACTATGCATCTGGTAAATTTTCCTCTAGGATGGTGTGTTCCTCCCCAATTTCAATTCACGATAAGTGGTCAAGCCCAACATTTAGTCAGCCTAGCTTCACAATGACTTCAAAGTCAAATTCTTGAAATAGGAGAAGCCACTGAAAGATTCCGCCCCCCAACACTAGCTTATTAACCAGGTATTTGAGCGCAGAATGATCAGTGAACATTTTTAAGTGTCCACCCAATGGATAATGTCTGAATTTTTGTTGTGCATAGACCATTGCAAGCCCTTCTATTTCAGTTGTGGTATATTTTTTCTCTGTTGTAGATAGTTTCCTACTGGAAAATGTGATCAGGTGGTCAATTGCGCCATCTCCTGGTTGGGTTAACACTATGCCAAGCATAATCGATGAGGCATCAACATGTACATGGAATTCTTTTTTCCAATCCAGAAATATTAATATTGGTGTAATAGTCATTTTACCCTTTAGTTTATCCATACTCTCTTGGTAGATTTCATTCCATTCGAACTTGGCATATTTTTTTAACAGTTTCTCCATTGGGGCAGTTATCTCTGCATACCCTCTTATGAATTTCCTATAATACCCAGTGTGTCCCAACGTAGAATTGAGTTGTGTGACCGATGTGGGTGGAGGAAAGTCTAGGATAATTGCTACCTTCGCGGGGTTGACCAAGATTCCATCATGGCATACTACATGGCCCAGTAGTAAACGGAAAGGTCCACAGAAGATATATTTTCTCAAGTTCAGTGCAATTTGATACTGGCGACACCTCTCCAGCATCATGCGCAAATTTTCAATATGGTCTCTTACCAGACCAAAGACCGTCCAGTCATCAAAATATACTTCAAGAAACTTATGAATGAAATCTTTGAAAGCAGATACTACTATTCTAGACAAAATTGCAGGGGCATTTTTAAGGCCTAAGGGCATTACCGTGTATTGGTAGCATCCCCATTCTATTACAAAGGTTGTCTTGTGTCGATATTTTGGTGCAATTCGGACCTGATGGTATCCTAAGAACCCATCTGTGAATGAGTACATTTCCTGTCCACCAAAGCTTTCCAAAACCTCATCCATGAAGGGCATAGGAAATGGGTCATGCAAGCAGGCATCATTTAGTTTTCTCAGGTCGACATAGATTATGACTTCACCTGTTGCCTTTTTGTCCTAGATGACTATGGGGCTTATCCATTCTGATTCTTCCACTGGTTCAATAATTCCTGCCTCCAACATGCGATCCATTTCTACTTTTACCTTCTCCTTATAACGTGGGTTTAATCTGTATGGCCATTGTTTCATTGGACTTGCATCGGGTTTTAGTGGAATTTTCATTTCACCAAAATCTCCTACTATTCCCTTCATCTCCCTGAAATTTGTTGGGAATAGGTCCTGAAATTCATGTAATAGATCGGTGATTTTGGCTACTGTTTATTCATCCCAGTAGTCTCCAATGTTGGAAAAATTTGGATTGTCTTCTAATCCAATGTTAACTTTTTTAATCTTTAGCGACTTAATGAACTGTTAACTGGAAATGTCACTTCCTTCTACCTCGTGTGATCCTTCTGATTATGGAATATTGATGTTGGTCAGATCATCATCTGAGTCCCCAGAGAGGTTATAGCATGTCATCCAATCTTGGACTGTCTCACAGCATTGGTGGCAATGCGCATCACAAGGTTGAGAATACACAATCTCAAGTGGGATCTTGACGAATATTTTTTCTTTAATAGTTTTCAGTGCAATATCAACTGTAGGTTGTTCATCCACAAAGTGGAATGTGTCAGTGAATTTCTACACAACTTCTTCCCATTCCCTTGTCTCCTATCACAACTCCATAGATGCACACCAGCCTTGTGGTGTCGTCTCAAGGGCATGGATGAAATGTTGAACCCATTCTTGGCGAGGGTAGTTCTAGAATGTTGTGGAACATTGTTCCAAGTGTTCGATAGGATTGGATAACCATATATATATTTGGGTTACAGTTGTAATTTATTCTCCAAACCTTACTTCTAGAAGCCTTCTACATAGTGGCCATTTGGTTATGGCACTCTTATGTGTACCCCACCATCGTGCGGGCATAGCTTTTAATGCAAAGTCTAGTGCAGACAGTCACTATGGTTTTGTTACCAGTTCTTCGAATTCAGTCAAGAACACTTCCAAGTTAGGGATTCCTTCATATATGGGTAGTGGTCGTGACTGAGTTCCTACCTTCCTGATAGACTTAGTTATCCTAGCACATTTTCTCAATGAGAATTCATGTAATCAGTTTTGCCACTTATCCAATGCCTCTCCTTATTCTGATGTACATGAACTCTCACATTTCTAACTTAGGTTACCATCTACAGTAGGATTAATATAGTCTTCCCAAAGGGTAGTGACATTGTAGATGGTGTGCAGGCGACATCCTTTCCTTCATTGAATATCGGCTCAACATATCTCAGTCCTTCTAGCCGGTCAAGGGGTGCAACAACCCGCATCTCATCATCTTCAATGATAGAATCCTTCTTTTGAAATTTATGATCATCTGGTTTTCCATTGCCCAATTAATCCCAAGCAGTGCAGGGCAATTGGTGGTATCATCTACTATGTATATGAATTTGAAGTCTGCAAAAGTGCGTAATCCTTCAATATCTACTTGAACTTGAGCTAGCCTGCCAACAGGGATGACCTTTGCTTGATTGGAAAGCCTTAATTGAATGGGGGACCATTCCAAGGGTGGCTTTCCCATTATTTCCCACATTTGATGCATTAAAATATTGACATCAGATCCCAAGTTGAGGATGATATAGTCCATATCATAATCACCAATTTGCACGGTCATCTTGAGTTCACATCTTGATACTGTTAACCTTCCTTGGCAGAGGGTCTCCCTTCGAAAGTGTTTCGATGAGTGCTTCTAGTTCTGCAAGTGCTTCCTTATCCTTGATTAGCGCTAAACAACTTGACAAAAAAGGTTTAAGTTTACTAACCTTATCTGCAATTTTTTCCATACTTCGTTGTTCAAATATATTCTAGAATATTTTAGGCATATCTTTCACTTGGCCTGAGGTAGAAGGCAGTTCTGTGCCGATGAAATCTAGACACACATCCATGAATATGTGCTTCAGTTCTTGAATGTCAATTGGTTCTTTCTTCTTTACGGCAGGTCACACCTGGGGTTGTGCATGCGTCCCAGAGTCTATCTGCGTGGCTTGGTCTGCACCTTTCGTGGCACCTCCCCTCATGACCACTGCCACATGTTTTTCACATGGTTCGGTGACTATCATCTTTATATTGATATTGGCATCCTAATTGGGAGCATTCGGCACAGGATTTGGTGCAGGGTTTGGTACTGGGTTGGTTGGTCCAAACGTCTGGGCTTGCCATCGAGCAATGAATTGTGGGAATTGCTCCACATTGTGATCCTATTTGTAGTACGAGAAAGCCATTGCAAGTTCTGGGAAGTCCCTGGCGTAATTCCCCAGTACTCCAAAATTGTAGTATACCACTGGCCCTCTTCCCTGGCCAAATCCTCCTCCTCTCTGGCCCCCGAAATTTCCACCCCACTTTTGAGGTGGCTGTTACAGGTATTGTGGTTGCTGGTACTGCTATTGGTACCAGTTATATGGGGCCGTATTCTGAAATTGGGGTGCCATCTGAAACTACTGCAGAGATGGGAATTGTGGTGTAGACTGAAATTGGGGAGGAGCCTGGAACTGAGGTGGAGTCTATTCAATCTTTACTTGCTCTTCCATATTCATCAAATATGCATCTACTGTTTTCTCCCTCATGAGTTGGTAGGCCCTACAATTTTGTTCATCATGGCCTATAGATTTACAAAATTTACAATATAGACTGGTGGGTGTACATAACATCTTGTGCATAAATAGGCAATCAGTGTCCCGGTGTCCTCTTGTTTGGCATATATTGCACCAAGGTAATCCTTGGATATTCAATGGGCTTGGCCCCATGGATGAAATGTAGTTCATATATGCCGAGAATTCATCTTTGGTATGTCTATTGGTTCGACATCGGGTACACCAGAGGTCTTCATGTGCTTCTTTTTCCCTTTTCATATCTTGGAGTTGGATACTCAGATTAGCCAATTGAGACTGAATTTGTATCATCCCTGTGTCACTGTACCCTATGGGAGAAATCTCTAGCTTCATTGCTAACTCCAATGCCTCCGTCTGTGCAATGATCTTCTGTTGCATGAGCGGCCCTCTTATATGTGGTGGTAGTGCATCAATAAACCACTCTTTATGTTGTACATCCAACATCTGGAAACTGAATTTGGCCATCAGTTTTTTAAACCATTGGTCGAAGTCCCATACTGTTTCTGCTAGAGCTTGCTTAATTTCCTTGATTTCATTAATACATTGGGACTCCAATTGGGGCTTTCGAAACTCCGAAATCATTCCCCGTTGAATTTCCTCAAGAGTCTTTTTCATGGTTCCTACTAGTGCAGCACAAAATTTCATGAACCAATCCAAGGAACGACCCCTCAAAGTCATAATCATATGTCTCTTCTTTATATTTTCATTATGTACTAAGTGTACCATCTAGACAACTTCACAAAGAAACCAATGTTGTTTTGGGTCTTCTGTTCCATTCCCATTAAAGATGGGTAATCTAACATCTGTCCCCACCATTAGGGTGGCGTTGGGATTGTTTGCTAGACCTCCTGAGTTTACAGGATTTACGGGGGTCACTGATGGGATTTCTTGCTCACCAGTCCTGACACTAGGACTGCTAGTGTTCACAAGGGATTCAGGTGATGGAATCCTAGGTCTTTCTCTGGGTGATATCTCTAGAGTACTATAGCCATGTCCTATTCTTAGCGATTCTGCAGACCGTCCCGATTCTTCTCTCTCAGAAATTGGGCTATACTCCTCCTCTTCGTCGCAGGATCCTTCGTGTAGGTATGAATCACATCCATATTCACCCTCCCTTGGCAAGCTATAGGCCCTCCTTCCTCCTGTTACCTTCCTCCTCTTTCCTGATCGAAACCTTCTTCCGCTTCTCAAGAATCCAGTGCCTAACTCATTCTCAGAACTTCCCAGGAACATCTTTTCTTACAATAAGGTTTGCTGAGATTCTGCAGTGAAGATTCATCTAGTGGAGAATCTGTGGTGAGATAATTAATTGTCGACGTTTTGAACCAAGCGTGGTTCATCTTCAGGACATAGCGATGCCTGGAAATTGTTCATCTTTCATTGGTGCATTAATACAAAAACAGTTTCTTTAAGAGGGCCGACACGGTTTGTCTTGTAGAAGGTTAGTTTTTTTTAGGGTTTACAATGTTTTTATTATTTAAAACCCTAATTAATTTTGTTTTTAAGATTAAAATCCCAAGGTTAGGGTAGAGAGGTTTGTTTAAGATGAATTTTAAGGTATAGTTAATAAATTTATTTTTAAATTTATCAATTACAAAATCAAAAAAAAATTATTAAAATTTTTTAATAATCAAAATTTTATCAAATTATTTTCTGATAATTATTAAATTGAAATTTTATTTAAATTAAATTATATTAGTGTATTTGTTTAAAGTATAACTTTATGATTTTAATTTTTTTTTAAGTATAAACTTTATGATTTTAATTTAAATATTTTTAAAAAAAATTAATTTTTTTTTAATTTTTAATTTTTTTTTATCAAATTAATATATTTAAACTTCAATTAACTTTGTAAATTTATTGTAGTTGTGATTTTTATTAAAAAATTCCAATATAATAAAAATTGTGTTATTATATAGTAGTAATTTTAATAATAATTGATTCTTATCTTAGGTTTATTCTTAACTTAGATTTTTAACTTTAGTAACTTTATTAATAATTAATTCTTATCTTAGATTTTTTAAAAATTTATTCTAATCTTAGATTATTATTTTTAGAAAAGGATAGTTAGGAGAATTAATCTATTTTATTAAGTTTAATTATTAGGTATTTGATTTTAATTTTAATTATAATTATTTTATTTAAATTTTTAGTTTTAATTTTTAGGTTTTTAATTTAAATTTTTTAAGTTTAATTTTTATTTTTAGGTTTTTTGGTAATTAACTTAGTTAAGTTAGGCAACCACGATCGACTAATGGACAGGCCGTCATCTCTATTTAGGCACTTAGGGTTTTTTACTATCTCAATAGCCTCTCTAATTCTTCTCCTTGACCAGTTGTCGACTTGTGCTAACACCTGCATGTCCTCAATTTTAATCTGGTGTTTTGTGTTATGTGAGTGTTCCGCTAAGGCTAACTTGTGGGTTCTATTGACACAGATATCTGCACAGTGTTCTTTAACCCTCGTTCGGATGGACCGTCCTGTTTCACCTATGTAGGCTTTCCCACACTCACAAGGAATGAGGTAAACCCCCTTTTTAAGACTCGGGTCTACAGGATCTTTTACTGACCTAAGCAGCTTTTTGATGTTGTTGGGTGGGGAAAACACTGAGTCAATGTTCTTCTTTTTCAGGTGTTTGTCTATTTTGTCTGTAGTCCCTTGAATGTAAGGGAGAAAGGCCTTATGATCCCCGACTTTCTTCTCTTTAAAAGTAGCCTTAGGTAAAGAGAAGAAAGTCGGGGATCATAAGGCCTTTCTCCCTTACATTCAAGGGACTACAAACAAAATAGCCAAACACCTAAAAAAGAAGAACATTGACTCGGTGTTTTCCCCACCCAACAACATCAGAAAGTTGCTCAGGTCAGTAAAAGATCCTGTAGACTCGAGTCTTAAAAAGGGGGTTTACCTCATTCCGTGTGAGTGTGGGAAAGCCTGCATAGGTGAAACAGGACGGTCCATCTGAACTAGGGTTCAAGAACACTGTGCAGATATCCGTCTCAATAGAACCCACAAGTCAGCCTTAGCGGAACACTCGCATAACACAAAACACCCGATTAAAATTGAGGACATGCAGGTGTTAGCACAAGTCGACAACTGGTCAAGGAGAAGAATTAGAGAGGCTATTGAGATAGTAAAAAACCCTAAGTTCCTAAATAGAGATGACGGCCTGTCCATTAGTCGAAATACCTAAAAACCTAAAAATAAAAATTAAACTTAAAAAATTTAAATTAAAAACCTAAAAATTAAACCTAAAAATTTAAATAAAATAATTATAATTATAATTAAAATAAAATACCTAATAATTAAACTTAATAAAATAGATTAATTCCCCTAACTATCCTTTTCTAAAAATAATAATCTAAGATTAAAATAAAATTTTTAAAAATCTAAAATAAAAATTAATTATTAATAAAGTTACTAAACTTAAAAATCTAAGTTAAGAATTAATTATTAATTAAAACCTAAGATAAGAATCAATTATTATTAAAATTACTACTATATAATAACACAATTTCTACTATATTGGAATTTTTTAATAAAAATCACAACTACAATAAATTTACAACGTTAATTGAAGTTTAAATCTATTAATTTGATAAAAAAATTCAAAATAAAAAAATTTTAAATTTTTTTAAATATTTAAATTAAAATCATAAAGTTTATCCTTTAAACAAAATTAAAATCATAAAGTTATACTTTAAACAAATACACTAATATAATTTAATTTAAATAAAATTTCAATTTAATAATTATTCGAAAATAATTTGATAAAATTTTGATTATTAAAAAATTTTGATTTTGTAATTGATAAATTTAAAAATAAATTTACTAACTATACCTTAAAATTCATCTTAAACAAACCTCTCTACCCTAACCTTGGGATTTTAATCTTAAAAACAAAATTAATTGGGGTTTTAAATAATAAAAACATTGTAAACCCTAAAAAAACTAACCTTCTACAAGACAAACCATGTTGGCCCTCTTAAAGAAACTGTTTCAGTATTAATGCACCAATGAAAGATGAACAATCTCCAGGCATCGCTATGTCCTGAAGATGAACCACTCTTGGTTCAAAACGTCGACAATTAATTATCTCACCGCAGATTCTCCACTAGATGCCATCTCTTCTTACTACCTTCCAGATTACTTCTAGCTCCTAAACAGCATATCTGCTCCACAAACTGTGTGACTCATTCACTATGACAGTTCCCCCATCGATTTTCTTGCATTCGCATGCATTTCATCGGCTTCTTCTTGTGCGACCATCAACATTTTAGCATCCATCCAATCTTCTATCTCCTCCTTCATTGGGTGCGATAACATCTCCCCGATTCAATCAATTGGTCCCTGCAATGGAACCATTTGTTGGCCAATTTTCCCCACTTGCACGACCTAGGTTCTGTGCAGCCCGCCGATCCAACAACTACCCAAGATACCGGCCCGATAGAGCAAGCCCCATCGGTAACACCTGCGAAGCAAGAACAGTCTCACCCGAGATATCTCATAGATGGGTAACTGCCGTAACCATGTTTCCACGATTGTCGGGGAAGTATAGTCCCTTGGCTCGCAGCCAAGGAGATCAACGAAGGCAACAGGGTGACTGGATAGAGGAGTTAGTTTTGCACAAATGAGCACAACTGTATGTCATCGCACGTGACCTGACTTTCCTTTCCCCTTTGCAGCTAGAGCAACTCATGCGGCGTAGCTGGCTCACATCAATCGTCTCTATGACTTAAGTCATGATTCATAACAGGAACTATACATAATGATATATATTTATACAGTTTCAATTTAGCAAGATATCCTGTTCATCCATCTACCGATTGCAAGAAGCTAACAGGACCTGAACCACATTTAACAATACACAGAAATAAACTATTAATCAATCACATAAACATTCATCACATCAATCATTCATTTAGACACAATAAATAACGTGGAAATTCATCTGGGGAAAACCATCAAGGTGCTCTTCATCTAGCATGAGAAAGGATATAGCACCTTGCAGTCTACAGGATGCAAACTGATCTTGAGATATGTCTTTAAGTTTAGACTCATAGTTCTCATGCTCTTTGTGTTATTTCTCCTAATCTACTGCTACTACCTACATATCCACACATAGCCTGGATCGACCTTCCTAGCATCTGTACCCCTCTAGCAGAGCTTCCTCATTGCACTATTCTCTATGCGTCCTACAGATTCCTTATTACCTTTTCCTTAGATCTGTTCTCTGCAACTGTATACAGCTCTTATCTATCAAACCTATTCCATAATTATGACTAACCAAAATCAACCTTCTAACTATTAAATCTCTCCTATTTATAACATTTTACATGACCACACTGGGTCGACTTCTTATAGGCAGTCTGTTAACTGTCACCATCAGCCGCCCCCCTAAGCTACAGTTGTGGTGATCATGACTCGACACGAGGCACTAATGGCCTTACTGATAGTGTGATTTCACTCGTGTGGCATCCGTAGACTTAATTCGGCTTCTGTACCCACGACCGCCTTATCGCTTTTCGATCGTTTTCCCCGTGTGCGCTTCTGCGCTTGCCTTTCCTTTGTCGTGCACCTTCTGTCACGTCCTTGACCCTCCGACTGGGAAAGAGGACGCAACTACATACCAGCATGCGAGCATCTAGCCTCATAATCAAATGCACACATACAATGTTGAAGCTTGATAATCCAAAAACATGAAACATGCTACAATGCATAATTGTTCATATACATAGCGGAAGCAAGACAACAACATTCATTCATAAACACTTCAGCATCCAACATGTTCATCGTCATAATTCATCAACTGTAACATGATTGCAAAACAGATTAATCAAAAGTACTTACCTTATATGAATTGTCCTGCAACCAGCTACATCGTTGCAACGTTCCTCCCAACCATAGGCCCGCATGCTCTTTAGTCTCTCAGCAACACTCCCACCCCCGAGCCAGGCATGATTTCCCAAGGAATAAGGAACTAGCAGGATTACACATAGCCAAGGATAACAATCCCACAAGAGTACACAGTTCATCCAAGCCAACACAGTTGGGTTTATCAGGTGAACCAGAAGCTGGGAGAGGATAATGCTAAGCTGGTGAACTCATGGAAGAGTTAAGGACACCCACGCCAGATCTAGTCTGACTTCCAGGACACCCACACACACCCAACACAAGGAAATTAGTCCTTTCTCTACAAGGAAGTCCCTCAGACCATGATCTCCCTTCCAGTGCTATTCAGGGATTGTGGAGAAGAAAGCCAATCCACTAGTTCTGTCTGTGTGGTTCCCAAATGCACCAGGTTTGTCAAGAATATCGGGCCTTCATCACCACTCCTATGCAGTCCTGAAGACCAACCTCTGCATTCATACAGTAAAACAAGCTCTTCACTGCTTGGACAGGGGAAACAAATCCTAAGTCGTTCTTGGCCTTATCGTGGCCAAAACAACTCAACAGTAACCTACAGCCGCTCCCAAAACGTGAGAGAGGACACAACTAATATAATGTAGGGGAACTCATAGCAAATGAACAGCACAGGGAAAACCACAGCCTCGGCTCAACAATGAAATGACCATCAAATTTACTTAGCCCGAGAGTGGAAGAGTAAACAGACTCTCGGCCTGCGTAGAAGGAAAATATGCACCATACAACAGCTAATCCCAAAAGGAAATTGCAGCCAACAAAATATGGAAAACAACAACCCACGAATCAACAAAAGAAACCCATAGCAATTTCTCGTAGTCCGGCAATGGTGGAGGAAAAATGTTGACTCTATGCGTGATCCCTGGAGGAAAGAACACAACTACAAACTTGTAAATGGTGCGAGAGAGAGACAGAAGAACCCCCAACAAGAAATTGCACCACACTTAACTCAGCTCTGCATGAGGAAGATGAACCGGCCCCCTGCGCGTCCCTGCGTGAGAGTGAACCCCCAATGACGAAGAGAGTGGCATGGTGATGGTTCCCTTACTTGTGTGAAGGTGGCGGGAGGACTGGTTGAGTGAGCGTGTGAAAAAGACTGACAGTCTTGCCACCCTCCACTTCCAACAATAACTACCTCAACAACTCAGTAGAACATTAAAATTGGTGGTTGGATGAGACAAGGGAAGGTGATAAAAAATAAACAGGGTGACGACACATGGCTTTTCCCCCATGATTCAAGGTTAATCATTTCCCCTCCTTATCCTTAGGAATCATGCCCCTTCTCAATTTAGTTGTAGTGAACATAGTTGGTTGGGTTATTTAATTAAAATGCATAGTTACATGATTCCATAACTTAATATGTATGCCGCAAGTCCCGATATACCATCGACGACAATTCTAATATGAACATAACATAGCCGAATCGATGGTGGGGCCTTGGCCTTTAGCTCCACACCATGATTAATTACAATATTTACATATCATGTATATTTAGTGCATTGGGGTCAAAACCGGGGATGTTACACCCTCCATTCTACCTTTGCGGACCCTTTTTGTCCTTCGTGATCTTCCTTTGCATCTATCGCGCATGCGACGCATTTTCCTTGGTTACACACACAACCTTCCTTTTTGTGCCCCTTTCCCAGGCCAACATGTCCACTAGTACAATTGGGTCCACTTGGCCTAATGGAGCCACATGTACTAGTAACTGGAGTGTGGGGAAAATTGCTAGAGGTTAAATGCCACTTATTTCATGTGCATGCATCAGTTTGGGCGCCTCCTAGACCAATCCCTACATTTTAGGAGCCACTAGGAGTCCCGACACCAACCTACTTCAGTTAGTTGGAGTTAGTACTAGTTAGTCTTAGTTATCCCTCAGTTACTTTCAGTTAGTTCACAAATAGTTAGGTAGCATATGTATTGCATGGATAATGCATGGAGGCATGTGGAGTAGGCGCCTTTTCCCACCTACCACACTCAGTTGCACTGAGTTAACTAGTTGTCAATGTTTGTTTGAGTTGGTTGGACATCTGGGAGTTGATTTTGGACTCTGATATTGATTGAGAGACCATGAGTTAGAGATTCAATTAGATACAATCATATCCTCTTGGGAGATTTGAATTCATACCCCATTCATTCGAATTCTTCCTATATAAACTATTGTAACACCGGATACTATTATTGTGAATGATACTATAAATTCTTGAGCAATACTTGTTTGATTCCTGTGTGGTTTGTTTTGTTCAGTTTGTATCTTCATTCTCCATCTATTTACTACCAACATTATTAGAACTATATTATTGAATATATAAATGGAATTCAAATTCTAATATGGTATCAGAGCCTTCTCAAGTAGGTTTCATGGTTGTTTCTCTCCATTGAACATCAGAAGTAGTTGGGTTTCCACATAAGTCCCCTATGAAAATCGCTAGCTCTGGATTTATTTAGAGCAGTGAAGAGGGTGTCATAGACCCTAAATATATGTTCATTTCGAGAGGAAGGCCATGATTCTAATAGTTCATATGTTTTAGTGTGTTATTGCAGTGAAATTTGCAGGTGCTACGTAGCTTGTGTGAAGTTTTGCAATACTTCCAGCCGGAGAAATTATGAGTTCTCAAACTCCTAAACCACAGATCTTCACAACTTCCAATTATCTTGATTGGATGATTGATATGCAACTGACCTTGCGCAAGCATGGCTACCATAGGATCATACATGGATGGGAGCCTAAGCCTCATCAACTGGTAGAGTGGAACAAGTTTCTGAACCATTTTAATGAAGCATTCATATACTTATGTACTTATATTTCCAAATATCTCCTCTTCAACCTAGAAGGCTTGAGGACTCCTAGAAAATCCTGGGAGAGTCTTGATAGCTTGTTTAACAAACAAGATGAGCTTCAGGGACACATTCTGGAGAATGAGTTGGTATATTTACATCCCAACAATTTCGAGACTATTGAGCAATTCTTTACTAAATTCAAGTCTCTAGTACTCCAGTGCAGACAATGCGGAATAGAGCGGAAGGATGAGTAGAATGTCCTTTCCATACTCAACAAAATAGGAACTGAGTATTCTGTATTTGTTTCCATATTTCATTCCAAGTGGGAAAACTTTCCTGATTGGAAGGTTCCTTCCTTAGATTCTTTTTCCGAGTCCTTAATCAAGGATCAAGGCAAATTGATGAGAATGGGAGTCATCAAGACATCCAAAGATCAAGATATCCTAGTTTCTGACTCTTCCAAAGCACAAGCAAATGGGAAATTAAAGAAGAAGGAGCCAAATTCAGCTGATTTGAATCCTAAACAAATTCAGCAAACTTTCGAAGGGGCCTCCGGCTCTAAGAAGAAGAAATTTGAGAAGAAACTATGTCCCTACTTTGAAAAACGGTACCATATTGAAGAACATTGTATGAGGAATCAAGTTGATGAGATGACTGCTCTTCTCAAGAAGCATACCATTGCTTCCCCACAAAGATCAAAGAAGTCAAATAATGGACATGAAAGATGTCATGCTTTGAAATCAGGACTACCTTGATCTACGACCTATTTGATTGATTATGGAGCCTCCGATCACATGGTGGCCTCTAAGGATCTCTTCTCCTCTCTCAATATCAATGAAGGGCCCACTATTCACATGGGAGATGATTCCCAAATTCAAGTAGCATGAAGAGGCACCATCTAGCGAAGCATGGTGTGTTCAAATATGTCCTATATGTTCCCTCCCTTGCAGATAATATGTTGTCTATTTACCAGATGACTCACACTGGCTCACCAAAGCAAGTGGTGTTTGGACCTGACTCAATGGAGATCACAATAATCTCAACTGGGGAGATTGTAGCGAAAGGAATTTCTGATCATGCCTCCAAGGAATATATTTCTCTCACTTCATGCCATACAAAGTTCCAACATCACCCCAAATTTCATTCAAAGCTGATGAAGATATAATTATTCTTTCACTTCCTATTGCACTTTCAATTTCAAATCTTGACATTTCAGATTCAGATTCAGAAGAGGAGTCGTCCCAGCATGATCTAGACATTGAGCCTACACCTCAAAGGGATCTAGATACAGATCCAACATCTACCTCATTCCAGTAGCCTAAATGGGCTAAGAATCTCATAGAAGCAGCTGGAGATGGTGTTGGGGATCCATATGACAAAAGAAGAATGAGGTCCCAGTATCAGAAGGAGAGTATTGCATTATCTCACACAGATCCTCTTCTTGCTAAGAGGTGTTTTATGTTTCTTAGGCTAGATCCTCAATCCTTTAAGGAGGATTTCCATGGTCCTAGATAGCAAGAAACCATGGATGAGGAGTTTGATTCACTACATGACAACCAAACCTGGGAACTTGTCTCCTTACCTCCAGGAAGGAAGTTGGTATAGTGAAAATGGATCTACAAAACCAAAATAGTTGTTGATGGGACCACAACCAAGTACAAGGCTCGGTTGGTGGAAAAAGGGTATTATCAGGTCTAAGTCTTGGACTATAATGAGACATTTTCCCTAGTAGCTAGAATGGATTCCATCAGACTGGTATTGGCCATTGCTGCTTCCAAGAGATGGGAAGTACATCACATGGATGTGAAGAGTACCTTCCTCCATGGTGACTTGGAGGAGAAGATATATATGAAATAACCTAAGGTGTTTATTGATGATCCTTCCTTAGTCTGCAGACTGAGGAAATCATTGCATGGACTCAAACAATCCCCAAGGGCATGGTACTCTAATATGGATGCCTTCCTCATCTCTCAGAAGTTTGAAAGGTGCAAATCTGATTGTAATGTCTACATGAAGAAGAAGGAGGGGTTCTTGCTTCTAGTTGTATTGCATGTGGATGAATTTCTCATTACTAGCATATCTACTGCTGGATTGAGAAGCATCACGTTTTCTCTTAATAAAGCATTCGCTATGAATGACTTAGGACTATTAAGACAGTTCATTGGTCTCGAAGTAAGTTAAAATACTTTGGGAATCATGATCTTACAGTCCAGGTATTCATCTGACATGCTTAAGAGATTCCACATGGAGGATTGCAAGGAAGCCCCCTACCCTTTTCTATCAGGAATCAGGCTTGAAGAAGGTGGTTCCACACCTTTGGTGGACAACACTCTCTACAGACAACTCATTGGAATCCTTCTATATCTCGCTCATTAGAGACTAGACATATCCAATGCTATGAGTGATGCTTCCAGATATATGTAGGAGCCACATGAGCTGCACTAGAAGGAAACAAATAGGATCTTGCACTATGTGCAGGGTACTATTGATTATAGGATCCACTATGATGTTGGAGCATAGCTAGATCTAACAGGATTTACAGAATCAAATTGGGCAAGAGATGGAAATGATAGGAAATCCACCTTGGGTTTTGTATTCATGATTGGATCTGGGCCAATTTGTTGGTCTAGCAAGAAGCAAGAAACACTTGCACTTTCTTCAGTAGAAGCAGAGTATTGGGGAGCTGTGAATGCAGTTATTCAGGCAGTTTGGATGCATGCCATCTTGACAGAGTTCGATGTTCATACTTCAAATACAGTAGATATTTATTGTGAAAAGTAGAGTACAATCAAGATCTCCAGTGATCATGTTTAGAAGCAGAGGACAAAGAACATAAAGGTTCACATGCACTACATTCAGGAACTGGTGCATGGCAGAACCATCACACTACACTACTGTCTGATAGAGGATCAAATTGCAGATATTTTTACCAAGTCTTTTACCGAAAAGAGATTTTCCTTTCTCAGGTCTCTTTTGGGCATTAAGGCTTGATTCTCAGTTCCTTTTTGAGGGGGTTTTCCCCAAGAGGTTTTCCTACCTCATTTGTATTATGTCTCTTAGATTGAATATTGGGTGACCTATGGTCTTGTTACCAGGGCCCACAGTTTTCTAAGTTAGGATTCAGGGGGGTGCTAGGATTGTTAATCATCCCTGATCATATTATCTATTAAATTAATTATTGCCTAACTTAGGAACCTTAATTAAATATTTGGGTCCACTAGTACAATTGGGTCCACTTGGCCTAATGGGGCCACATGTACTAGTCATTGGAGTGTGGGGAACATTTCTATAGGTTAAATTCCACTTACTAGAACATTTCTAAAGGTTAACTTCCACTTACTGCATGTGCATGCATCAGTTTGGGCACCTCCTAGACCAATCCCTACATTTTACGAGCCACTGGGAGTCCCGACACCAACCTACTTCAATTAGTTGGAGTTAGTACTAGTTAGTCTTAGTTAGCCCTCAATTACTTTCAGTTAGTTCACAAATAGTTAGCTAGCGCATGTCTTGCATGGATAATGCATGGATACATGTGGAGTAGGCACATTTTCCCACCTACCACAATCAGTTGCACTGAGTTAACTAGGTGTCACTGTTTTTTTGATTTGGTTGGACATCTGGGAGTTGATTTTGGAATCTGATATTGATTGAGAGACCATGAGTTAGAGATTCATTTAGATACATTCATATCCACTTGGGAGATTTGAATTCATACCCCATGCATTCGAATTCTTCCTATGTAAACTATTGTAACACCGGATATTATTATTGTGAATGATACTGTAAATTATTGAGCAATACTTGTCTGATTCCTGTGTGGTTTGTTTTGTTCAGTTTGTATCTTCATTCTCCATCTATTTACTACAAACATTATTAGAACTATCTGCTTAAAGATATAAATGGAATTCAAATTCTAATAGGAGGACTGATACCGATGGGTATAGGTGGTGACCCCCTATTCTAGTGGCTCAAAAGAGTTTTCCATTATGGCAATTTTCTTGTAAATTTCTATGGTTTTTCAGGTCACAAATTTTTGAGGCCATTTTGGGGCCCTAAACAACACTTTTTGGCAATTCCGAGGGCCAAACGGTTTCCAAAAAATTTATTTAATTAATGATACAAATAATTTTCAATAGATCATAATCCATAATATAAAGAATCGATCAAAAGGAATTTAGACTAGGTTTAAGGAATAGAACAAGATTGACTAGTTTTGCTCAAAACAACACTTGATTCTTATCAAGTGCATTCAGGATTAGGGTATGGATATGAAATGGTTATGAAAGTTATGAAAATTATATTATAGGTTCATTAGATCAATATGCATTCACAATTTGACAAGGAGGTTGCACAATTTCAAGTTTCCTTTGCACAAAGCACTGGGACCTTTTATGTTTCGAGCGTCAGTGAGGATGAAGTATACTATTAGATTTTTATCAATTAGATAGTATTATCTTAGGATATTATCTGAGAGAATAACATGCACAACAATAATCACAAGAGACAAGAGACACAAAGAATTTTCCTCGGGGAAACCATAAAGGAGAAAACCTCACAAATTCCTCAGAAATAGAATGAGCACCATAGAAAAAGTAAAACCTGAAAACATAAAGATGATCTCCGACAACTGATGTCTCTCACTCGTGCCAGGAATTTCTCTCTCACTCATGCACCCCAATTGAGTGAGTGTGTATGTGTATAGAAATGAGGAGAGCCTCACTTCTATTTATATTCTTCCGTTCACTTTATTTCCACTCCAACAAGTCAGCCTCACTTAACAATTACTTACTAGGGCTGAATTATCTAGGAGAGTCTAATAACCTTAGTGCCCCAAAACTATGGGGACTTTACCCCCCTAATTAACAAGGAGGGTTAACTTCAACTCAATTATGGAGACTATTTCCCCAACTTACAATGGAGGTTTAACCTCATTGACTTTATATGACTTAAATATATTAATGACTCCCCTGATAGGAACATCTAGGTATACTATAGGATATACAAGTGAATATATTCTGAACTTACAAATACATCAACACTCCCTCTTAACTAGGAAGGTATTCTCTCGACACAATTCATTAGCACAAGTCTTCATCACTTGATCGTCATCAAAGCTGGATCATCATTGTATCATCATCAAGGATGGATCATCATCAAAGCTGGATCATCACTGCTTCTACTATATCGATCAACTGGTGATATCTCTCAATTATTCTCATCATAGGAAGTTCTACAGAGCCAACCCTTTTTCATGCTAGTTGTAGGCCTAGCCTCCATGTAGGTCTTCATATTCTTCAACACTTATATCTGACCCAGTCAGAAAGGCCCACCCAGCACTTACATTTGACCATGGGAGGAGCACATACACCACCATGTCAGAAAGGCATGCCCAACACTCACATCTGACCATGGGAGGAACACATCCACCACCATGTCAGAAAGGCATGCCCAACATTCACATCCATTGGCATGGTAGGACACACCATATACCATCCAAGGAAAGGCCAAGCACTTACATCCATTGGCATGATAGGACACACCATCTATCATCCAAGGAAATTCCTAGCACTTACATCTAATGGCATAGTAGGACACACCATCTACTATCCAGAGAAAGGCACAATACTTATATCTGACCCAGTGAGAAAGGCTCAGCACTTATATCTGACCCAGTTAGAAAGGCTCAGCACTTACATCCTCTGGCATAGTGGGACACACCATCTACTATCCAAGGAAAGGATCTACATTTACATCCATTGGCATGATAGGACACACCATCTATCATCCAAGGAAAGGATCAACACTTATATCTAATGGCATGGTAGGACACACCAACTACCATCCAAAGAAAGGATCTGCACTTACATTCGTTGACATGATAGGACACACCATTTATCATCCAGGGAAAGGCTCTGCACTTATATCTCACCATGGGAGGACCCACCTACCACCATGTCAGAAGGGCTCCACACTTACATCTGACCCATTCAAAAAGGCTATGCACTTACATCTGACCATGGGAGGACCTGCCTACCACCATGTCAGAAGGGTTCCGCACTTACATCTGACCTAGTCAGAAAGGCTCTACACTTACATATGACCATGGGAGGACCTGCCTACCACCATGTCCAAAGGGCTCTGCACTTACATCTGACCATGGGAGGACCCGCCTACCACCATGTTAGAAGGGCTCACAGATTCATGGCTTCCTCTTGGAAGGAACCTCGATTTGGAGAACACCAAGATTCTCTCTAAAGTACTCGAACTTCACTATGGAAATTTTTAGCATAGAATCACATCAGGGCTGATTACATCCAAGGATAACCTGTGAGCTATGCTAGGACTGATTACATCCGAGGAAAAAATATAGGATTGATTAGATCTGAGCCACCAATGAGCTTCGCCAGGATTTTATGCTCAGACAACCTATCTCATCGGCTATGCTAGAACTCCCTCTTTCGAGAGATGTCAATCAGGATATGTTGGCGAACACCCACCAACAAAGCTTCATCAATAGGGGTTCTCACTCTGTGGATGCTCGACTGGCGTGATCTTCCTGAGCACTGGCCCAAACAAGTTTTACCCTGCCTAGCAACATCCGCAGAGTGGATGAAGTCTCACTCGAGATGTTCAAGGGAGAGCTGTTGGAACCAAGTTTTTAATAGTGAGGATGGAGGATATGGGGATTCGATGGGAAAACAACATGACTAATAGATCCAGCAATATGCAGTTGACACTAACTCATTTCCATGACTACAGAGTGCATCATATATTTTTCATTGCAGCAGCATATACACTATCCAATATCATAAATCAACAATAATATTATAGACTTAAAACAGATCGCATCAACATCATTATAGCAGGAATAAAGTAAACCACATTGACATCCTAACAACTCACAGCATCATACCAGATTCTAGATCGTCATAGCATCATAACAAGATAGATTGCAATAGACAGAACAGTAAAACAAAAGATGATATTTGTGCACCAAATGTCATATATATTAGCTCTAAGCAAAAGATCCAGAACCAGACAATTCTTCTCCAAAGCCAAAGGCTGAATACATCAAAACCGCAACCTTGATAGGTCGCAGATAAAATAGGAAATTCTCTAAGACTCAGATCGGACTAGATCTCTAACTTTGGTTCTCCCTCAACTTCTATTTTTAATTGCAAAACTAGATCTATAAATAGGCATGCGCCATTACATTGAAGGTCCACTTCTAACTAACAAACTTGGTCAAATAATATATAAAATATTCAAAGCAGTTATTTTGCCACCCATCGTGCTGATCCGACCTTGCATGCTACCGTGTGAGCTTGCATAGCTGCCGCGATGCTGTGCAACTCACTTACCAAAACCCTTGCCAACAGGCCCCCAACACAGTCTTGTGTCTCATCGCCGAGCCACGTTAGGTTGACAGGGTGTATGGACATTTGTGCTTTAAAATATTCAAATTGATGTGCGATCTCACGAACCTGAAGCTGGACTTTGTCGGCAATACTCTAACAATTAGTCAAATCCTGTTGCACTGGGTGTTCTTCTCTAGCCTTTCCATCAACCATTTGTCGATTCTCCTATACTTCCTGCAGCGTGGTGACTTCTTTAACCACCAACTATCCATTGATTTCTTGAAATTCATCAAGTTGAGCACGATGCTTTTGTTGGCATTCCTATGCACGAACGACTCTCTGCTATAGGTCTTTCATTTCCTCGGCCTATGTGATCTGTACCATCAATGGCATGGCCCTTAGTGATGTCTTCAAGGTCATCAGTTGACCTTCAACTTCTTGCACTGCATAGTTAATTGATCAAGCTGCTTGTCCTAGACAACGCTCTGCCAAAATTGCGTTGTCACCTCCATAATGGTCTTGGCCTCTTGCTCCATGTTTTCGAACTGAGTTGCGATTTCTTCAATGGAGGCCTTCCTTTCTGCAACCTGCTCTGGTGATGTCATAGGTTGTACCAAGGCATTGAGCATCAGGTTGGTATCTTGAAGCTAAACAATAGTTTTACCCAATCGCTTGGCCTTTTTGACTAGGGTGAGATCGACCATGTTCTCAAAAATGTGCTGGCAGGATTCAGAAATAGCTTGTTCGACTTTGCTACACCTGGAACACATCTGCACTTGTCCAACGATCAAGAGGTCTTGCACCTTTTTTAGTTTAGTAATCTCTTTGGCAGCCTTTCACTGCATCTCAACTTGCATCACCTTCAAGGCGTCAATCTCTCACACTTTTTCTTCTGCCGGCTACACTCAGACTTGATGCAGCTCATCTGCCTCTTTCTGCAGCTTCTCTACTACGTTCTGTGACTAGACACAGCCCTCAGTCAGTTCTCTCTGCCAGTCCACCAATTCTAGGGTAGTGACGTGCTGCAATTACACTAACGCCATAGCAAATAATTTGTTTAGATCCACGGCCACACTCTAGATCAGTCACAGCAACTGGTGGACTTCCTCATTTTCGGCGTCAATCGTACTAGTGGGAACTTGCACGTTCCTAGCCTGGGGCTCAGTGCTGATTGACAAGATGTCCTGCATTAAAGGGATTGTAGATGTTTTCCTAGAAATGATGTCAAAAATGGAATTTAATTTATCTCTTACCGCACCGAATTCTGCATGGTTTGATTCTTAGATCACCTATGTCACGGCCTCAGAAGAGTTAGTGACCAATTTGATAAGCTGTTGTAGTTGGTCCTCCATCCCTGACCGAATCCCACTGCTCGCATCATACTCTTGGCTCCATTTGGTGCGAGTCTCCTCCCACATGCATTGTGCTGCATCTTCAAGGTCCGTTGACGGCTCATTGTCAGAGTCGTGAATGTGCAGCTCCTTCTGGGGAGGTTTTTTGGGGGAATCAAGTGGCGGCTCCTTAGAAAATTCCTCCTGATTCATCGGGTTGTACCATTACCCCTGCCACTCTTGAACAATAGCATCTAATTCTTTCATTGTGACTTTGTACGCCAAAGGTAGCCACTATTGGTCGGAGTCCTGCCACACCTGAATGGAGATAGAGTGGGGCCCGATGGTGAACCAAATAAGCTGCTGATACTTGGCCGCTGCATAAGGAGGTACTCAGGGAATAGCGATGGCTGCATCCTGCAGTGCTACCCAATAAACCCAAAAAAGAATGGCACAATCCACCTGTCGAGTGGGCTCTTCAACCCACCATAAGTTTTGATATCTTGCACCTCGGCACACCTTTTCCACATCAACTTTCATCAGTTGATAGTATTTCGGTTCCATCCAGGAAACTAGCGCAATAAGGATCAACAGAAAACTATATGAAAATGGTCACCCAGTCTGAGTAGCAAGCACATATTCTAGCAACTGGTTCAGCAAAAATAGAGACCAATTCATTTGCACCCCCTCAGCACACTTCTGGGCGCATGCGACAACACCCGAGTTACATTGGACCAGTCGATTGCCTCTAAAACCCTTACTTGCCAGAATCCGTGTGTTGATGCACATCGCTTGTGAGTTAATGCTATCGATTTGATAAGCATGACCGTCACATTGTAAGCCAAAGTGCTCCTTCAGTTGATTGAAAATATTTTTATCAGTATCCCTCCCATGGATATACTGCGCTAGATCTTCCTCGACCTTCGGCAAGCCTGTGATACTGGCGATTAAATATACTGTAATAGGGATTGGCGTATTCAACCAAAGCATCCCACTATGAAAACAAGCCAACTGTTGCTTCACACACGCATGGGATTCATTCAATCACCAAAAATGAGGCATATTGATGAGCCCCAACAATCCAGATTGGTCTAACCCACTCGCCCAAGGTTAAGGAATCCACCGAATTGGGGCACCAGGCCCCATCAGGACTAATTCATAGGGCTCATCCCTAGCATATTTTGAGTAACAACAAGTCATGGTCTTCAAATTTCAACCCAATTAAGGTAGGGATGATGTCGACCGAGCATGTCATCTCTTTTGGCATTGGTGGCAATTTTGGTGGATACTTCTGACTTTTTGTTGGCTGCCTCGGCTTGGCTCCTGGATGCGTAGGAGTGATATATCCCAAAATGTCATGAACAGAGATACCCTGAGGAACTGTGGACTCAACAGCTCTTGATCTTGAAAGCCTGGTTTGTGCAGTTCCTACTCCTTGCACCCTCACCGATGTGCGGGCTTGCCTCTTGTGCGGCGGTGTGGAACTAGGCTTCTGATCCTGTCACTTCCGCTTAGGGATAAACGATGAGCCAACCAGCATGCTCATGACTTTTTCTTCGATAGATATGGACTGAATAGGGGACTCTAACTCACTTGAAATCTCAATGGTGTCAAGGTCGCTCAGCATGCCTCACGCCCCAACCCTAAAAGATGCACTCGACAACTCTAACCTTCAACACCGCAACTCACTCAACAGCTCACAACCCACTGCACAATTCCCACTCTGATTTAACATGCTGCTTGCTCGACTGAACAATGCCATCCTCCGGCATCCTAATCCCTTAACGGTCGTAAAAAACCATTAATGTGCGTCGCTTCAACAAGCACCATCAGCCAACTATTTTAACCACCTATATTTATTACTTGATTTGACCAACCTACAGTCCTATAGCTGTCACAAGTGGTCGACCAATCATCGCTACCCACTCTGACCTTGCGCAACCTCTTCCCCTAGGTGCATCTTGTTGTTCTGAAACAAAATATTCATTTGTTGTTGTTTTTCTTTAGAGCACTTCAAGCAGTGCACAGCTCTAGCCCCGTCCTATAGGGCTTCAAGCGACTCCCATTGACGAGTGTCAGCAATACTGTGCCATCTAATTGTTGTAACTGAACTACACCTCCAGAATTAATATAATGGACAAGATATGGACCTCACCAGTGCATTTGTAACTTATCGGGATGCTTGATGAACTTACTATCATATAACAGCACCAAATCACCTTCTGCAAACTATTTTTTCTTAATGTGTCGATCATGCAACGCCTTCTAGCAATCCTTCGCAACCTGTTGGTGGAAGCCAACAATAAATTAGTCTTCTTCAAGCTGGATCAACTGTGTAATTCTCTCTTCCAATGCTTCTACATCATCCAAGCCTGTCACAGTGACAATTCCCAAACTAGGAACAATATACTAAATGGGTATGAATGCATCTTTCCCATAGACTAGCTTAAATGGTGTCTGGCCGGTGAGCTGTTTACAAGTAGTACGATAGGCCCATAGCACTGCGGGAATATTTAGGTCCCAGTCATCGCAATTAGCATTACATACGTTATTTAGCATTGTTTCCAAAATTTTGTTGAATTCTTTGACAATCCCATTCATCTTTGGATGATATGGTGCACTCCTCTTGTGTTGCACTTGCAATTCCTTAATTAGTGCTTTCACCATCTGGTTGACAAAGTGACTAACCTGGTCACTCATCAAGATCCTAGGACACCTAAACCGTGTCATGATGTTTTCAAAAATGAACTGTGCTACTGTTGCAACAATACAATCTACTATTGGCATGGCTTCCGCCCACCTAATTAGATAGTCGGTTGCAGTAATAATCTATCATGCACCAGTCCACTTCCCTAGTGGATTAATTAGGCCCACAAAATCCACAACCCATTTATCAAATGGTTGCAGAGTCACCTGCGGTACCAGCGACATCTCATCCTGCTGCGATGGTTTACCAACACGTTGGCATACATCACAACTCGTTGCGTAGTCTATGGCATCATTAAGCATCGTAGGCCACCATGGCTTGGCATGCAACACCTTCTACATAGTAGCCCGTCCTCCATAGTGGCCTCCTGCAATTCTTGCATGTGTTTCTTCGAGAATGGGACCCTGCTTATGCGGTAAAATACACCATCGCAAGATTTCATCCAATCCAATTTTATATAATTGTCCAGCAATTAGTTGAAAATCAGAAGCCTTCACGACCAACTGCTTCTTTTGGCTAGTTGATATGTCCTCTGGGGTGACACCAATGTCCAAAAATTGAATAATTGCTGCATAGTAATCATTTGCGATGTCAACACGGAACAATGGTGCATCTGGAAAACTGTCATCAATATTGGTCGGATCTTCACTGTTCTCAACACGAGACAGATGATCCGAACCAATGTTCAATCATCCCGGCTTTACAATTATTTCAAAATCAAACTCCTGGAAGACTAACATCCATCAATAGATCTTCCCCCCCAACAAAGGCTTATTGACAAGGTATGGCAGAGCAGAAATATTGGTGAACATCTTAAAGTGTCTGCCCAACAAACAGTGCATGAACTTCTGCAAAGCATAAAACATCGCTAGGCCTTCCCTTTCCATTGTTGTATAATTTCCTTCAACAAATGACAACTTCCTAATGGCATATGCTATTGGGTGATCTAGGTCGCCCTCACCTGGTTGCGCAAGAACAACCCCTAGCGCGATAGAAGACGCATCAACGTGCACATGGAACTCTTTATTCCAATTGAGAAAAACCAGTATTGGCACAGAGGCCATCTTGGCCTTCAAAGTGTCAAAAATTCCTTTACATTCTTGAGTCCATTCATAAGCTACATCCTTCTTTAGTAGTTTCTCCATGGGGGCAGTAATCGTAGCGTATCCTTTGATAAACTTGCGATAGTATCCAGTATGCCCCAGTGTTGCTTGAATCATCTTGACATTCGTCGATGGTGGTAAACTAAGGATTAGTGCGATCTTTGTTGGATCGACCAACAGACCTTCTTTGCAGACTATGTGCCCAAGTAGCATGCCAAATGGTACACACAAAAAAAACTTTTTGGAGTTTAATGCGATCTGATGTTGTCAACACCTTTCCAGCATCAGTGGCAGGTTATCGAGATGGTCCCTAATTAGTCCATAGACAGTCCAATCATCCATATACACATGTAGGAACTTTTGAATAAAATATTTAAATACAGTGACAACTACGCAGGAGAATACGGCTGGTGCATTCTTCATCCCAAACGGCATGACTGTATATTGAAAACAACCACATTCCATGAAAAATGTGGTATTATGGTGATCTTCCTTCGCAATCCAGATCTGGTGGTATCCCGAAAATCCATCCGTGAAGGAGTACATTTCCTAGCTGCCTACGCCTTCAAGTACCTCATCTATAAAAGGGGTCGGGAATGGGTCATGTACGCATGCATCATTCAACTTCCTTAAATCGGTGCAAATGTGGATTTCTCCCGTCTTTTTATCTTGGAGCACCATCGGACTTATCCACTGGGATTATTCTACAAGCTCAATGATCCCAGCATCAAGCATCTGGTCGATCTCAGCCTTCACCTAGTCCTTGTATCATGGGTTCAGTCGACACGGCCTCTGGCGCATAGGTTTGGCATCTGATTTCAAAAAAAATTCATTTCACCTAGGTCTCCCAAAATTCCCTTCATCTTCAAAAACCGTATCAAGAAAAGGTCCTGGGATTCATGTAGCAGGTTCGTGATCCTGGCCATGGTCTCCTCATCCCAGTAGTCCCTGATATTGGAAAAGTTGGGGTTCTCTTTCGACCCAATATTGACTTTCCAGATCTTCAATGGCTGACTCATTGAATCGGTCAAGATGTCTGGGGCTACAACATCGCAGCTTCCTTTAGAATCTGGAATATTAACATTCCACAACTCATCATCATCTTTAGGTTCCCCAGAAAAATTGTAGCAGGTTATCATGGATTGGATGGATCAATGCACATGTGTATCAACGGGATAGGAAACAGGGATGACCTTTAGTATGACGTCACAGATGATTTGTAAAGCATTACATACCTCTCGGTTGGCATCCTGGAAACTAAACATCTGTATGAAGAAAACATACAACTCCTCCCACATGGGGATAGTTAGGCGCAACTCTACCGCTACATACCAGGATCTTGGCATCTATTCCAGAGTATGGACAAAAGCGTGGACCCATTCATCTCTAGGCCATGACACCCACAAAGTCTAAAACTCAATAAAATGAGTAGCGAGGTCAGGTTTTCCATCGTATCTCCCCACATGGTAGACCTTTGAATCATCGAAGTGCACCATCATCAGCAACGGCACTGTTCCCAGTCATAGATCATTGGTTTATATGTCGCCCATCATTGAGCCAGGGTATCCTTTAGCACAACCTCTAGGGCCAATATCCTTTGTGGTTCAAAAAAATTCTCTTCAAATTCTTGAAGGAACTCTGATAGTCTTGGTATTCCTTCATAAATAGGCAACGTGACAGTCACAGTGGCTACACGACAGAGAGATTGTGTAATCAACCCACACTTCTTGAATCATACTTCATGCAATCGATTCTACCAATTTTCTAGAGAATCTTCAGAGTGAAAGGATGCAAAACTAGCACTATGCCATCCAAGTTCACCATCGACAGTCGGGTGAATATAATCCTTATAAATATTATAGGCATGGTACCAAATCCTACCAACTTCATCCCTTACAAGTTCAATATACCGACGTCCTTCCTAAGGGTCCTTAGGAGCAATGACCCTAACATCATGGTTTTCAAATGTCATAACTTGTTTCTTAAAGTTGATAACTACCATGCTATCATTAGCCCATCCAATCCCTAGAAGAGCGGGATAGGAGCTACCATATTCACCTACCTCTATCACATCAAATTCAGCATGCATTCTCATACCTTCGATGTTGACAACCATATTAGAGACGCGACTGATGGGCTACACCTTAGCCTGATTTGCTAGTCGCAACTGTATTGGTGACCATCCCAGAGTTGGATTTCCCATCAGCTGCCAAGTTTTCTTGGTCAGGATGTTTACATCTGATCCAAGATCCAAAATAACGGAATCAACCACATAATCTCCGGTCTAGATATTCATCCTCATCTCCTTTCCTGTCTTCCACTTTTGCAAAGAGTTTACTGCAGAATCTTTCACTACCTTATCCGGCCAATACAATAATGCCTCAAGCTCAACAAGGGTGTCAGATTCCCTTGCTAGTGATAGACAACTTTCAAAGAACTGTTGCAAGGCACCATGCTTCCACTATGGTCCTGCTTCTACAGAGGGGTCAAAAGTAGATGCCATGTCAATAATTGGTAACTTACCTGGATTTCTTCCAATCGCATGCTTCACTTCAAAGAAAGTGTCTTTCTCCTTCATAATATCAAATGCTACTTTTTTCTTGCCAGCGAGCCAAACTTGTTGACGCGGTCCATCGTCTCTAGTTATCGCACCACGGTGAGTGAAAATCCCAACATTGACATCCTTCATTCACGGTTTAGCATGAATTGTTGCAACCGTCGGTCCTTGATTCAGGTTCTGGGCTTGAGTCACCAGTGGGTTCTGATTCATCGGTAGGTTCTGAGCCTGGGGCAGGTTCTAAGTCTAAGTCTGTGGTGGGATATAACCTTGCATCATTGGCTGGTTCTGTGCATGGAACATAGGCTGATTCTGATTCTGCACATTCTGCAACTAAGGAATGTTTCCAGCCTGCCATTTTGCAATCAATTGAGGATGATTTTTGACATTATGATCGCTAGTTGCATAATATGTACACTACATATGAGGGAAATCCCTATGATAATGCCAAAATACCCCACAAGTGTAACACTTGATCGATTCACGACCTCGTCCTCCTCCTCGACCAAATGCTCCTCCTCGACTTCTGAACCCTCCGCGGAATCCTCCTCAGACTCCTCCTTGCTGAAACTACGGTTGGGCCATCTATTGTTGTGGTGGGTTTGGTTGCTGCTAGACATAGTGCACAGCTTGAACACATTGTGGCTGATTACACTATAGTCACGACGCCTGGTTATACTGTGGTTGTACCACCATTTGCAGATGAGGTGCAAACTGTGCCTGTGCTGTAAATTGTTGCTGTAGCTGCACTGTAAAATGTACCCTTAAGGTACCTAAATGCATGCTTTGCAACCATCAAGTGAACATGTCTCGGATCTGTCAGGAACTGGCTCAATGTGTTTACAACAAAGAAAACATATGGTCTCATATTCGTCAGGTACATCAAGGGCCCAATCATATGACAAGACATCATGGCATCAACTGAATCTGACGAAGCATCACTCAGCTTCAGGTTCAATGCCATAGGTGTGGTCATGGCCTTGCAGCCCATCATCCCGAATCTCTGTAGGATCTCTACTACATACTTCCCTTATCCCAGGGAGATTACATCTGCATTCTCCCACACCTCCATGCCTAGAAAGTAGTGCATCATATCCAAGTCCTTCATCCCGAACTCGGTAGCAAGTCTCCTTCTTGCATCTCTAATGAGTTCCTCTATTCTTGTCTGGATCAATTCATCGACATATAACAGGAGAATCACTAGTATTCCACCTTCAACCTAGAGCCTAGAGCCATTAGTAAATCCTAGAGCCATCAGTAAGCTGTCCATCCTGTCGTACCATGTTGAATCTCAAGATCTTCTACAGTCACTCCCTCTAAAGTGGAGCATCATTCTCCCTCTATCTTTCATACTCTATGCATTGAAACATTCTGTACCAGAGTGACAAGTATCTTCCTCTGCTACTAATATTATATGTATCAATCTAGGGTCACTGGATACCAAGATCTTCTATCATGGAACTTTTCAAAAGTTCTTCTCGCACCCATCTGTGAGCTTGTCATCCTTTATAGATTTCATCTTTAACCTTGTAGCAAAGGTTAAGATCTTCATCACTCTAGGTGATATTCAAGCTCCTCATGTATGTGTTATCCCATGGGTGTCTTCTGAGCTCGTACAAGGCCTTCTTTAATTTTCACACATGAGTCTTCATGTCATGTGCCTTAACTCCCACTGGATGCAAATGTCTCTTCATAGTCTATGCCTTCTTTCTATGAGAATCCTCGTGCTATGAATATTGCCTTGTATCCCAGGCTGTTTCCATCTACTGCATGCTATATCATGTAGATCCATATGGAATACATTACAGACTTCCCTTCAGGTCTCGATACTGCATCAAGGATAATTTTAGGGGCGAATTTTATCCCAATGGGCTATTTTTCCATGTTTTTCTCCCAAAAAACATTCACCATTTTGCATTTTTTGAAGCCCTGTTTCACCCAATTTTGATGGGGTAAATTTTTTTCTCCCTAAAAATATCCAAATTATTATAAAAACGATACAAAATCCTTGGAAATTAAAATATTTTTTGAAAAATATCGCCAATCATTTTATAGTTGGCATCTTAAGAATTGGTAATATTTGCCAACATTTATATACTTTTAAACATGTATGGCTCCTTAAAATCATCCCTGTACTGCATCCTAGACACCATTCTTCCTCAACTGGTATTCTCCTTCCCTTTCTTCTTGGATACTTCTTCATAGTTGGAAGGCTCTGCATCAATGATGTCGCTCAACAGTGTCACATAACTAGAGTGTCTCTGAGGCCTCTTTCTTTCTTTGAAAGTATTGTCATATTATTCTTCATCTTGGATTCTTTCTTGAACTGTCATCACTTGTTCTTCGGAACAAGTCCCATCCTTCTTTTCTTGTAGGCGATTGTACGTGATCTTTCCTATAATTCAAATGCACCAGTTGTATGATTAGAAACATTTCATAATGCATATTCATAATGGTAAATTCTGATGCATAAAGACATAATCATGCAACTATTTTAGTGAATACAACATTCATCTATATCTCTCAAAAAATTTCTAGATTCCTTCCATCTCTACCAAGACATCATTGAGATTGTGCACTAATCCAATATGTCAGCAAAGAGGTTTCATTATAGATAAGTAGCAATGGAGAGTTTTAAGGCACCATGAGCTAGTTACCCATCACATGCATATTAGTAGTATACTATCATTAATGCAAACATTCTATCATAAAACATCAACTGAACATAAACAAATGCATAACAAACCAATATCATGAAATGACAATTGAATACTTATCTTCATTTGTTTTGTGGATAGACTCCTTCTTTCATATTCATCATCTTCTTTATTCATAACAACATTTCTTATCCAAATGCTCAAGATGGATAAAAGGATCTTCAAGAATTGAGTTCTTCATATTCCTCATCACTTGAGGGATCTTCTTTGAGTCATGAGAGCTAGATCTTCAGTTGCTCCCATATTCTTTTCTCTTATTATGATTCGAGCTTCTTCTTATGTGTGCTCTTCCCAGAGTCTGCTAAGGGTAATTACTTCCTTCTAGCACACATTCCTCGAATGAATGAATCCCATGATTCTAGGAGGCCATTCAAGGTGGTTATAACAAATTCTTCATTCTTGACTTCTTCTTCGACCGCTTCAAGATGTTCTTTGATTTGAGAGACCCTTGTAAAGTATGACTGTATGGTATCTGCATTCTGGATCTTCACATTCTTAAACTGGTTTCTCAAAGTCATCTTCAGATTTCTATTCTTCCCTTCAAATAGCTTGGTCAAGGAATCAAACATCTATTTAGGTGTCTTTAGGTAAGACACTTGTGGTATATCGTGATCCTTAATTGAATTGGCAATGATCTTCTTGGCCTTGACCAAGTTCTTCTTGTGTAATGACTTAGCCTCATATCCCTCTAGAACTGGAACCTCTCCACTTATGTAGGTGTCTAATTCATTTTCTTCAAGGGACAGTGAAAACTTATACTTCCATGCTCATAAGTTTTCCTCTTCACCAAGCTTGTCATCAAGTTGGTGTGATAGGTCATTTTGAAATGAGAACCTCAAATGTAAATAGCAAAAGATTAGATCTTACCGATTTCAGGTGTTCATCCTCGTTTTGGATCTGGCTGATCTAGGGTTTGTCAAAGAAACTCTAATTTTCAAAGCTGTGAATCTTTTAGATCCAATTGGATAGAAATATGTACTTCTTCAAGGCGAGCTATCTAATGTACTCCTTGTCTGAAAACGGTGGATGGAAATTCCTAGAATAGGAAGCTCTAGTTTTCAAATTTCTTCTACACAAATGCCTGATACTGTTTCTACTATATCTCCAAAAGTACTACTCCTCTATGTCTGAAATTTAATACTGAGGTAACCTCATCTATCCTCTTTGCAACACCATAGGTTTTACCAGATTGGTTTCACCAATTGGGACTTATGATATGTTTCCCAAGGAAACCTATTTCAGGACTATTCAGCATAGCAGACTTGTAAGGAATTCCAAGTGTCATTGTTTTACCTTCGGGGTCTGAAACATTTACCACATAAAGTAAAGTTCGTGCCATATATGGAAAATATTTCTAAATTTCATTTGGATCTTCGTAACCCAAGATATAGCAATTCTCCCTAAGTGTCCTGTTTAGGGATGAATCTTGGAAGAGAATGGAACCCTGATTTGGAGGAATCATATCTCCCAGAATATAGCGAATCGGAGGCTAAAATTTTTACACAAGGTACATCAGGAGTTTATCTTCGGCTTGTGAAAATTTTGTCCCATGAGCCATCTTCAATCCTAATATATAGAGAATGTACCAAAAATACAAGTTTTAGTATTTTAGGGTTTTTCAGGCCCGGGGTCAAACTAGGGTTTGACTTTCCTGGAGTTTCACCCAACCAAAAACTTCAACCTTGGTCTCTAAACTTCGATTTTTATGAGGAGAGAAATCCTATGCTGGGATCACTGTTGGGTAAAAACATTGGTCAAATTATAACAGATATCTAACAATTTAATTGTCAACCCGGAGAGAGCGTAAACTTGTGAGGTACATACAAAATATATGCAGGGGCAGAGTATCGCTAACCTATTCTACAACTGAAATCGAATCTAAGTTATGAAAATAGGAAATTATATGGAAATAAATATAATTACAGAAAACATGAAATTACATAAACTAACTTGATAAAGAATGATTGAAATTGCATGAAATAAATTGGTATAAAGAAATCGAAATTAACTTGTGAGCTCATAGTAAATATATACTAATAATTCATAAGCAAGAAATGACTGGAAATCTACATTAATAATTCATAAGAAATAAACTGAAAATCTATATTAATATAAGAGAGTCAAAGGATGTGCATCAAAGCATCATCTCCATTACATAACACTCAAAATATATTCTATGACTAACTCTGAACTATTCTCTACTTCTACACCACTAGAGAGATTTCTAACCAAAATGAGGAGAGAGCCCTCCCTTTTATACACGAGTTCAAGATAACTGATCATAATTACATATCCACTATTCTCTCAACTTATGCCTCAAAATCCTCAACAAATATACAACTCATCCCTTTAAATCCTCAACAAACATTGGATGAGATATTCTCTTCACATTTCCATGATCTTCTCCTTGAAGTTAGCTCACATCTAGAAGATGAAATTCGAATCGAAGGCTAGGTGGTCACTTTTGAGTTTGTTAAAGTATTCAAATACACATGTAAGCATCGCCAAACTCACCCAACTTTAAAGTATAATGAAAATATGTTATTTTTCTCAATAATTAATCATAAATCCACTCAAAATACTCAGAAATAAATGATGTGGAAAATAGTAATATAAACCCATATTTATTATGAAAGTGGTGAATATTAATGGTTGTATGGAAGGATAAGATATGAATAAGGTGATAAATGGTATGTAAAAGATGAATAAAATGTGGTCTTTTTGTGGCTCAACATACCCCCCAACTTGGCTATTTGCATGTCTTCATGCAACTATGCATTGATTCTTTTTAACTTTTGGCTTTATAGCTGGGCTTCACATAATGTTGGCATGTAATAGTAAATCATTTCATGATTTGAAATGCATGAGCGGCAGCGATTTTTCTTATGGTTGGTTCTTGTGTGACAACCATAAGTATAACAAATGTTGGTTCTTGTGTGACAACCATAAGTATAACAAATGTTGGTTCTTATGTTAACAACATTCACTTGTTTTACTTGTATTTTTGCTGCAATACATAAGATTTATGCATTAGAAATGATGAACCTTCAATGTAGATTAGAAATCCTTCTTTTCATTTTATTAATCATGCCAATATATATAGCATCGTTCCGGAAAGACATGTTGATTAGGGGTAAATGAGATGATGGATATGTAAAATGGCAATGAATAATCCCCCCCGCAACTTAAGATGTATTAGGTTTGTGAAAAGGGAAAAGGGAATGTAGTGAGGGAATTTTCCAAATTCATTCATTTTCTAGCATTCAAGGAATTACATCGTTAAAGATTAGAAAACAACATACCTCCACTTACCCAAAAAGTTGATGAACTTGTGCAATAGGAATGTGGATGTTGCTGCTGCTGGATCTTAGAATGTGAAGTGAAGGATCTGAACTGCTGCTTGGTTGGATGAAGTAGAAGATGAGAGCTGAAAGTAGAACCGTGGTACTCTCATATGGCTAAAGTATGCTGCTGTAAAACTACTGATGGAGTCATGCAAAATATATAGTCTTCACCTACTACAAAAATCGATGGTACAATTCTTACCATGTGAATAAATGTGTCGATTTCGAACATGGAAAGAGGTCATTGGATTACCGACCATTAATGAATGTCATTAACCAATGCGAAGCAATCTCACCATTGATGTCAATGACTGCCAAGGTACCTAATTACATCTACAAAGTGCGAATAAATGAGCTGATGTCGAGCCACTTGCAAGATCTAACGATCAAGGTACATTGATGTATTCCCATGATTGTCAGCGAGAGAACTTGCCATTAAGGCATGCAAGCCTCAAGGTACTAAAATGAACTCTAGTATCTATCCTAGATAAGGTGCTAAGGTTGATGGGGCAAGACTTGTTGAAAGGTAGGCCTTAAGGAATCCCACATCAGTCAACACAAGTTGTACATAATGAGTGGTAGGACTATAGATGAAAAGATACGAGGGTCAAACAGTTTTTATGGAAGGGATAAAAAAGCAATGTAGTCATGGAAAGGAAACTGAATGGTTTTATTTGGAAGGAAAAAGATAAACTGGAAATGAGGAAAAATGTGTGCGACTCAGAAAGGTAGACATGCGGGAAATCATGATGTATAAGACAGTGAAAAAGTAGACTCTAACATGGATGATGGGTAAGCTTGGAAGGAAAAAGGATTAGTAATCATGACATGGTGTATTTGGTTTCTGAAAGGTTTCTTTGCAAACATCATGACATACACAAGGGAAAACTCAACTCCTTCCAGCTTTAACTAGAACAATTTCTGAAGAGTTTCTGCGGTTCTATAAATCACTTCTGCATGCCATACATTTGTCTTTAATCTGCAAAATGTTAGTATTTTCCTGCAACAAACTTGTTAGATCATTGAAATACATAAAAGTATGTGCTTAATCAAAATTTAAAATAAATAAAATGCTCTTATACCTTAAAGTAGCAATCCTTCTTGTCAAAACCTGTATGTGCTTAATCAAAATTTAAAATAAATAAAATGCTCTTATACCTTAAAGTAGCAATCCTTCTTGTCAAAACCTGTTTCTGAGTGACTTACGAAAAACAAGTTAGCACAACAATCATAAAATTTTGATAAAATTCTAAGTGTATTAAAATCTAAATTTTTATGATTTTATTTATTAACTAATAATTTTTTAAGATACATGTGTCTTTATGTAATAATTACGCAATAGGAAGAGAGAGTCGACCCTTTTAGTGGTCGACCCCTCTAAAAGCAGACTATCTTAATGATCTGGATTAGAGAGGAGTGTGCAAAATAAGCAATTTCTATGATAAGTTTAGAAATTTCAATGACCATGTGGATACCCCCCGCCCCAACTGAAGATGTTGCGAGGTCCCACTACGCAAAAAATAAAAATTAAAAAGACGCATATTAATTTTATTAATATTTTATGTTTTGCTTAGATTACTTTTTATATTTATGTTTTATTTATTTACCTATTGTTAATTTGTATTTATATGTATTTTTAATTTTATGTTATTGTTATAATAATATTTGATTATTATTAGAACACCTAATGTTTTTTTTAATGTAGTTTTTTTTTTTAAATTTTGATGTTGTTATAACAAAACAAATATTTACAAAAACCCCTTTTATTATTGTTTCTTATTTAATTTTCATTTATTAAATAACATAGTTGTATGCTTTATATATTAAGTTTTATTTAACCAAAATAAAATAAATATTTTTATTTTTATTTTTATAACTTTTATGTTTGACGTAATTTTTATTTTTAACTATTTTTATGTATTCTAATAATTTTTAATTGTTTATTGTTTATATATATATATGTACATATTAACTATAGAAATACAAATTATACTAATCTAATTTGATGCAGTAACGTTCTTTTTACAAATTTTAGATTTTTTTTTATGATATTTTTTTTTTATAATTGAATAACAACCCAAAAGTTTAATATATAAATATATTTGTTTTATTATTTTTTAGTTGTTTTACTATTTGAACAAAATAAAAATAAAAACAAAGACAACTTAAATAAATCTCATTATCATATATTTATTCAAACATTTTTATAATTATTGCTATTTTTTTGAAACTGTACAATTTTTATGGTACACTATTGTCGTACCATAATCGTTACCATTAATATTATTTTTTAAACTCTCATATATCACATAGTACTGAACCCTTAGCTGTGTAAATTACTATTTGAGTGTATGTTTCATCTTCGTAATAAAAACTAATCCTAATCAATTTACCCATGTTACATACCATACACCATGTATCATACACCTACGTGTTAAATTGAGTTGACAAACCTTATAGTTAATGCATGTGAACTGATGGAGTCTAAGCATGAGATTGATAGTTATAGATGCAAATGTGATATTGGTTTTTAAATCCACCACAATTTACTTTTTATTTGGATTTTGACTTTTTGTTTCCCTCTTTGCAAAACCAAGTTAACAAAAGAAGCGTTTGTAAATACAATTAGGGAGGTATTCAACTATTTTGATTTATAGTTACTCTACAATTACGAGTTTCCATATGCGTGAATATTGGTATTGAAGGCATTTTTCATTTTCCTCTAGATTGTATTTGGGTTTCTCTTTAACTAGATAAACAAAATAGTTACACCCCATTTACCTTTGAATATATATAGAAAGAAAGTGTGTTTATCAGTATGTTGTTTATAATTTTTCAAATTTTTCATTCATTGTTAAAAGGATAGTTGTGAATTCTAAATGGTTTCTCCTTAATCTGTTGGAAACGGTTATGTTTGATAGTTTAAATGTTTTATAATCCAATTATAACATTTACAAGCATATACAGGAATGGTTAACAATTCAAAATTTATGAGTTTACAGAGTTATTTGCTTGTATTCCACGTAATATCCTATGATCCATTCATACATGTTTCAGTTTTTCCAGTTATCTTGTACTCTATTTTCATAAAATTTCCAAAACAAAGTGTTCTCTGTCCATTCTTGAGGTTCATAAGTAGATCGAGCTTCGCTCTAATGAGGTAATGTTCAAAACTCTAATCTTATTTCCCATCTTTCAATCCATGCTAGATTAATACCTCGAAGGCCTAATTTTCCTTTTTTTTTGTTCAAAATATGACTTGACAATAAATACTCTTCTCAACCCTCTTACTCGCATTGTTTCATTCATTCCAAACGTTGGATAACAAACCAAAAAGTATGTCGTTTGGACCATTTCTTAGGTTACGTAATGTCCCAATTTTATGTCATTTTTCTACAATAAGAAGCTTAATGAATAGGTGTTCTGTTGCTTTAGGATACACTGCTAGAGCTCTTCTAGTTTCATATATGGATTGATATTTTACTTAATACAAAATATTCCTTTTCAAAATTCCACATAATTTGGAACCATATGGCAATCATTTTTTCAAAATATTTACATAAGAGTAACACATCTGGGATATTAAAAAGAAAAGTTGGGGCTTACCCCATCATCGATCATGATTTGAAAGATAGGGATACTTTTCCTAACTTCCAAAGACATAGCTACATGCATGAGGTTCATTTGACTACCGAGGCATCATATTGTAAGTGCTCTATGAATTCCATCGACTACAAGTTTCATCCATAATGAACCTACTCAAGTTACCCACATTTGGCTTGTGGTTGTCGGTCCATAAGTGCATGCAATTCCTGATAAGACAACACAACCAAGGAAATATATGGCTCAAACGACCCTACCCCCTCAATTCAGAGCATGTATGTGATCTAGCGGGTCTGTTGATAGACGACAAGGAAGTGCAGTCATCCTTCTAGTAGCACAAGAGAGCAAATAAAAGTGGAGAAGAGAAATTTTACACCTGGCATGGAAGCCATGGTGAAAACAAAGGAGCGAACATTGCCTCTATCTGCTTCTCCGTATTCTACATGGTCATGAGAATACTAGTATGATGCATTATGCGGAAGTAGAAGAAAGGGTAATTAAATTTAGACATTATTGCGGTGGCAGAACTATGCACGTAAATAAAGTGCTTGAACTGGTGTAGGTATTTCTGGAACGATTTTATAGAATCCATTTATGAAGGATACAAGAAGATATCGAGTTGGCACCAGAAAGGCAACAAGACCATGTGGAAAATTAAATTTATGGTAGCAAAATTATCATCCAATGAGACCGGCGTGAATCTGTTGCTAAAGGGAGGAGACAACTGTGAGATAATAACTCTGACTCGTGGAAAAATGGAGTTGGTTGTAACGAGCCTTAAATAATCGTTAAAATCAATGGCACGATATCTACAACTGGCTATTAGCCATCTACGCGGTTAACAAATAAGGTGTAAAGGACTTCGGAAGCAAATCACTGCGTGAAGACAAGAGAAAGTATCTGTTAGGTGCACAAATCACGGTAAGAAGACGGGAGAAAATAAGGCACAATATCCTTTTTTTTCTTTTATTATGCACAGGACAGTTTCTGGATCAAGACTCATAAGCAAGGCTGGGTGTATCAAGATCCGGTTGATTTAGTGAACTCAGTTACATATCAGCTGATTGCAGGCAGGCTTTCATAGCAGGTTTTGATCGATTTGCAAGATTGTTTAATGTTTTAATGTTTTTTTTTGTTTGCAGGATCGTTGAAGGGCGATGGAGGCGTCTGCCGAAAATAATTTGATTTTTTTCTTATATATTTTTTTAAATGTATTTCTATGTTTGCAGGTTTATCAGATCAAAGGATAGGTTGAAAGACTAAAGTGTTTGCAGGTTACGAATGAAGGGCTGAAAGGCTCTGCGTTTGCAGGTTACGAATGAAAAGTTGAAAGGCTCTGTGTTTGCAGGTTTCATATGGAGGGCTGAACAGTTTGTTTTATTTATTTTTATAATTTTTCCTTTTAATATTTATTTTATAATTTTTTTCTTTTTAATATTAGTATTAATATATCCAAAATGGTGTTGTTTATATATGATTAAAAGCCTTATTTTTATTATAAATATATATACTTTAATGTTTTGTAGTTGCAGGATTTGTCAAATTAATAATATATACATAAAACTAAAGAAACAGTTTAAAAACTTTTTATATTCTTTTTAAATTTTATTTTTTTAAAGTATTGCAAAATATATTTTTTATTCTCAACCAAAAAAATATTAATCAAAGGGTTTATATTTTATTTAGAATTTTTTTATTTTTATTTTAAAAACTAATATTAAAACAAAAAACATTGTAAAAAACAAAAACTAGTATATAGATTTATTCATATTTTTTATTTGTTTATTTATTTTATTTTCTAATTATTCATTTGTTTATGTATTTTATTTTTTGATTATTCATAAGTTTAGGAGAAACTTAAATCTTAATGCTTTTTTATTCCTAATATGATTAGAAAATTTATTAAATGAAAAATAGAAATGGAAAGAGATAAAAGGTTTCATAAATTTTTAGATAAAATATCAAAACTATTCTTTTAATTCCTAACAAAAATAAAAACGCTAATAATTAAGACTAATAGAAATAAAAAAATTCTACAAATAGAAATAGTACAGTAAATTAAAGCATACTAAAACCCACCTACTTTACTTTAATTAAAATTTACAATTATTTAGGTATAGTGAAATTTCCAGTGGAACCATACATGTAAAAGCAGTAAAAGAATATTTACATATGCTTTTATAAAATGAAACCTAATATATACAAAAATATGAGAAACTAGAAATTGTAAGTCTAAATTTACAAAACAAAAACAAAAATGATATAACTTAATACTTACTTGGAAACATTGTTCGATGCAGCTCTTGTTCGCATGATGATCACCCGAGATCCCTTCTTCATCGTCCTCAATTTCCTTCTTGCATGCTTGTTCCTTATTAGATGTATAGAACTCTTCAGATGTTAACTCTTCCTTCGCTTCTGGTGGAGTGGTTGCATTTTTAATTGCAGTCAATATCTCCTCTTCTTGAGAAGAGGAGATCCCGACTTTTGCAAGGATCTCAGTGAGTAATTCCAAACTTACGCTCATCAAATCAAATGCTTAAAAAAGAAAAACAAGTACATGACAAATGCAGAAAAAAATAGTACGAAATAGGTTAGTACAAAATAAATGCAAAAACAAGAATAAAAGGTGCACAGAAATCTATACGAAACAAAAATGAAACAAATAAGTTAGTATAAAATAAAGGCGCCAAAAATGAAACTATCCAAACTAAAAATGAGAAGGGAAATTTGCATAAATATAGACTCGTAATTGCAGAAAAAGAAAATACTTTGCAAAAAAATGAACACACTTGTGAAAATAGAGGAACATCAAGGTTTTGGGGCACCCCACTATAGTGGATGCGTCTGGTTGTTACACCACAAAAATCCTGAAAATTCTGTAGTGAAGTCGTCCTTGCGTCTTACTGTTTTCCCCTCCCCATTGCTGTGTAATGTAAAAGTAAGCTATCTATCTATCTAAACTCTGATCCCTTTTAGCACCTCCCCGGCAACGGTGCCAAAATGTTGGGTAAAAAAATTGATAAAATTATAACAGATATCCAACAATTTAATTGTCAACCCGGAGAGAGAGTAAACTTGTGAGGTACATACAAAATATATACAGGGGCAGAGTATCGCTAACCTATTCTACAACTGGAATCAAATCTAAGTTATGAAAACAAGAAATTATATGGAAATAAACCTAATTGCAGAAAACATGAAATTACATAAATTAACTTGATAAAAAAAGACTGAAATTACATGAAATAAGCTGGTATAAAGCAATCAAAATTAACTTGTGAGCTCACCGTAAATCTATACTAATAATTCATAAGCAAGAAATGACTAGAAATATACATTAATAATTCATAAGAAAGAAACTGAAAGTATAGATTAATATAAGAGAGTCAAAGGATGTGCATCAAAGCATCATCTCCATTACATAACACTCAAAATCTATTCTATGACTAACTTTGAACTATTCTCTACTTCTATACCACTAGAGAGATCTCTAACCAAAATGAGGAGAGAGCCCTCCTATTTATACATGAGTTCAAGATAACTGATCATAATTATAGATCCACTATTCTCTCAACTTATCCCTCAAAATCCTCAACAAATATACAACTCATCCCTTTAAATCCTCAACAAACATTGGATGAGATATTCTCTCCACATTTCCATGATCTTCTCCTTGAAGTTAGCTCACATCTAGAAGATGAAATTCGAATCTGAGGCTAGGTGGTCACTTTTGAGTTTGTTAAAGTCTTCAAATACACCTGTAAGCATCACCAAACAAACCCAACTTTAAAGTATAATGAAAATATGTTATTTTTCTCAATAATTAACCATAAATCCACTCAAAATACTCAGAAATAAATGATTTGCAAAATACCAATATAAACCCATGTTTATTATGAAAGTGGTGAATATTAATGGTTGTATGGAAGGATAAGATAGGAATAAGGTGATAAATGGTATGTAAAAGATGAATAAAATGTGGTCTTTTTCGTTGTTCAACACTCACTCAAAAACTCTTCTTCTGTAAAAAGCCCTAATTTCCCGCAACAAAAACTGAAAATGTCCAGAATCAAATTTTGCTTCGACAGAAAGATGTGCCCTTTAATGGAGAGTTAGCCTAGCCTCCTTTTGTTGATAGATTGTGGAGAGAGACCCAAAAATTAAGAAGCCCTAGCTTCTACAGCTGCACAGTGTCTTCTTCTCAGGTTAGCTCTAATACCATGTTAGATTTTTATCAATTAGACAGTATTATCTTAGGATCTTATCTGAGAGAATAACATGCACAAAAATAATCACAAGAGACAAGAGACACAAAGAATTTTCCTTGGGGAAACCATAGAGGAGAAAACCCCGCAAATTCCTCAGAGATAGAATGAGCACCATAGAAAAACTAAAACCTGAAAACATAAAGATGATCTCTCTCACTTGTGCCAGCACTTCCTCTCTCACTCATGCGCCCCAGTTGAGTGAGTGTGTATGTGTATATAAATAAGGAGAGCCTCACTTCTATTTATATTCTTCCGTTCAATTTATTACCACTCCAAAAAGTCAGCCTCACTTAACAATTACTTACCAGGGCCGACTTCTCTAGGAGAGTCTAAAAACCCTAGTGCCCCACAACTCTGAGGACTTTACCCCCCTAATAAACAAGGAGGGTTAACCTCAACTCAATTGTGGGAATATTTCCCTGAATTACAATGGAGGTTTAACCTTATTGACTTTACATGACTTTATTATATTAATGACTCTCCCGATAGGAACATCGGGGTATATTATAGGATATACAAGTGAATACATTCCGAAGTTACAAATACATCAACATATACTCCAAGTCTCGTGAGCACCCCAACATATGAAAAATAGTTCCATGATATTGACATGGGTCAAAACCATAATCGTAGGAATGGTTTAGGATAATTTAAGAGGAAAATTATGGATAGGATCACACCGGGAAAACTCAACTAATCTAAATTCAAGAACTTCCAAACAACCTCAAAGGCTATTGAGTTTGCAATATGAGACATGTAGGATGATCATTATGATATTAGATAAATATAGGAATAGAAATCATTTGAATCCATTATGCAGAACTTCATTTATTGATATTTTATTGAATACTAGTCAATTTCTATGTGAATCTAGGACGAGTCTTGGGAACAACTGCAGAAAGACCAAATATTTTATTGATGAAACTTTAGAACTAAAACCAATAGTTTATTATCAGACATAAACTCATATGGTATGCCCTAAGGCTTCTTTATTACATCACATGCTTGAATTCTACATAGAAGAACCGAGAATATTAAGAAAGAAAAATAAGAATATGAACATTTGATCTATGGCTTGAACTATCTTCTTCTGAGATTCAAAATTGCTTGCTGAATTCTTCAAAACCTGTAATAAAACTTAGTGACAATGGATAAATTCCATCATCCTCACAGTAGATGCATAGGGAACATCTCCTAGCTTGTACTAGGGGCACATCTCCCAAGTATAGAGTAACACAATGCTCTCAGATCGATTCACAAATTGACAAAAGATGGGAGAGCGGTGAACAATCCTTATTTTATAGATTGGGGATGACTTGTTGAGCAAGTTAGAGAGGATAATGCACCCTCATATTTGGATAAATCTACCTTCATTTCATGCTTTACTTTTTTCCTTTTTGTTTTAGCTTTAGATGCTTTGTTTTCATGCTTTACATTTTTATTTCTTACTTTAGATTTTTCTGCTTTTGCTTTGATTTTCAATGCTTTTTCCTGATTTTTTCTGTTTATCCTGCTTTTTCCTTCCTGCCTTAGCTTTTCCTGTTTTTGCTATGCTTTTTCCTGCTTTTCTGCTTTATCCTTCTTTATTCTGCTTTATTCCTTATCCTACTTTATTTTGCTTCACTGCCCTGGACTTCTTTATTATTTTATCCCTCATTTCATAGTTTTATCCTCTTTTCTACTTTGTTCCATATTTTCTTCTTTTTTATTTGTTTCCTAGTTTTTCTTTCCTTAATTGTTTTATTCCTTCTTTTCTCAACTTTCTTATCTTTAACTATTTTTGTCTTTTCCTTCTTTTGCAAGCTATCTTATGGTCAACCTTTCCTCCAATGCACCATTGAGGATTATTTCTCTTTTTATTTTATAAATAAAATAGAATTAATGAATTTAAGTCCTAATAAATGCCTCTTCAAACTTTATTCAAGAAATTTGACATCTTCTTTAATTTGAACCTTCAAAATTAATCCCAAGACATTTAATTGAATTGCCTCTTAAAACCATAGGGACTAATTGTCTAATAGAATGATCTGTATGTGACAAAAATGCGAACATGCCAATGTATCTCCAGTTGAAAGTTGTAAAGCTCATATATCCTTTCCAACGGGCTATCGAGCGCCCTAAACAAAGATCGTATGCAAAAGTTATGACCCTGATAAGTTGAGTGCTCAAGTAACCATGTTGGGGCCACAAAATTTATGGCGATTCATATCCTAGGGTCAGGTTTAGGTCTTCTTCCTCTCAAAGTATTTATGATAAAAGTCCCTTTGACCTCCTTTTCTATTCAACTTGTCATGAGTGAGCATAGCCACCACATCTCTTCTTAGAGATACAACTACCACCAATATAGCTGCTTTTGTTTTACAGTTTGTTCTATTTCATTCATTTGATAGAATGTGAATTTATTGTATCATTGTGTTTATTGCCATAAATCTGTGTATGCAAATATATATATGCTCTTTCATTTCTTTCTTAGGTGTTAGCACTATTTTTGAGCTAAGTAGTTGTAGGGGGTTAGATCAGTGAAAAAAAGAAGAAGATTTCAAAATTTTCCATGTCACTTGACCTTGAAGGGTGTTGAGGAAGTTTCTACAAGTTATAAGGGGTTTGTTCATTGTTTTGAAGTGCAAAATTATTAAAAATCCCAAATTTTAACCCTAAAAATATGTCTGAATAAGAAAATTTGCTCAGGATTATGTGGAAAGAGGAATGGAGGGCCTAGATGTATAGCAAAAGAAATCAACAGTTGCAGAAGATTTGTCCATGGAAATATGCACATTTTAAAAGAAAATTTGATGTTGAAGGTTAAAATTCATGCAATATTAGTCGTCAGATGAACAAGTGGAAGCAAATCGACAGAGGAGAAAGATTTCGCTGAGCAAACATGTATGAAGAAAATAATTATGAACGATTGTGAAATATGTTATACTCTTCATGTTTCAATGGCTAAGATTGAATGATGTTCAAGATCAATGGCGGGAGTAGATTTCACAATCCCAACATGTGTGGGCATATTCAATCTCCACCTTTGTGGAATCCAGTATAAGATGCATCTTTTAATGGTTGAGATCTAGGGATGTTGGAGATCTATGGTTGAAATGGATTTTGCAGTGAAAACAAGCACGAGGTAATTAAGTTTCCCCATCCATGAAATCCTGTAGGAACCACACATATCAACCATCATGATTTTGGGCAGAAAAGATCTACAGTAGATGTGCATTTTGCAGCCATAACATGCATGAAAGATCAAATATTTTGGGGCTGCGAAATATTGCAAACCATGCACTTTTGAATGATGAAGGTCTTGGTGGAGTTTTGATCTATGGTACAGGTTGATTCCACGATGGGAACATGCACAAAGATTATCAATATGGAGGATTGCAAAATTGGGTAGGGGCCACATCATGGGATAGTTAAGATTTATGGTAGATCAAGATATACAAGTGAAAATTATTTCGCAATGGAAATATGCAAGGAAAGGAAGAAATACAGAAGTTGCAAAATGGTGATAAAGGGTGGATGGAATGAATGGTCTGGATTTGATCATGAAAATATCTATGACCCAAAATCGCTTCATAGAGGAAACATGCTCACTCTAAGTATGCAAATCAATTAAATTAAAAGGAAATCAATGGATTGAAATGACCATGCCCAGATTAATGGTTATTGTTTAATCTCAGATTGTGAGCTCCAGGGAGGATAAGGGTAACATTGAATTGGAGGGAGATGGCGAATTAAATTGAAAAAAGGATCGATGACGTAGAATCAATCCGAAAGAATAGAAGGTTAAGAAATGTTTCAAGCACAAAAGATGAAATATGGATAAGAATATAAAAATTATAAAAAGACTGTGCACGCAAAATCAAGTTATTATTTTATTTGCTTGCATTGGAAAATGAAATTTACAAACAGTGGAGAAGAAGCCAACTCATATGAGGTCCATTGACCACTTGTCAAAACACTAGGTAGGCCTTTTTGTCCTCTCTGAAACTATATAAAATGACCCAAGTGGAAAGTGTAGAAGATTGGATCCTATAATATCATAAGGTAGAAGAGTTGTTCGAAGATAGAGATGCTGAAGTTTTTGATACTATTCTATTAAATGGGACTGTTGATGTTGTTAAGAAGAATTTGAAACTTCTTAAAGACCAAGGAGTTGACATTCATAATATTTACTAGTCCTCCTTTCACTTTTTCGCTACTGACCAAACCCCGAACTACCCAAAATTTGTTGATTGGTGTGCCAATAATTATTCTCTTTCTGAAAGAGTTATAATGGGCATTACTAACTCCAAAATATTGTGCCTTGTTAATTCCTTGGTCGTTAGGAAAACCCTGTTATTCCCTTATGATTTTACTTTGAAAGCCAAGGATTACCATTGAAGAATCTATAGTCCAATGCTTTAGAGATTCCATAATAGAGAAGAAGTAAGAATGTTTCAAGAAGTGTTTCAAACCAGATGTCAAGTCATTAAACCAACCATTTCCAGTCTATGCCGCCCTTTTCAATGAAGAAACCCAATGCGTAGTAACCCTTTTGTGTCAGTTTTTAGGTTTAGACATGGAGAAATACATTACTGAGCCCCTCAAGAGTCTACTTTTTGTCTTGAATACTTTTCCAGTTGAGTCTGATGAGTCCAGTCAGTCGTTACAAGTTTCATGTCTTAAATTTGATGAGTTCTTAGCTGAGAATATTCATTCTCAGTTAATGGACTTCCACAAGACTAAGACCTTCAAGTTCCAATCTTATTTATTGAATATGTTTCTTTCTTTCAATGAGGACAATTTGCAGCTACCAGAAATGGTATTGACTGAATAAATGGACATAGATCATACCAAATTTATGAACTTCCTCGTATCAGAGGTTTATACTGCTATTTTTCAAAAGAAGTTTCCCAAAGTGTTTCTAGAGATGAGAAATATATTTCAGCTTTCTACAGAAAAAAAAAATAGGGGATTGGTTCCTGTTTGAACATGGAACAATGATTAGGTTGTATGGTTTCGTTCATCCACCTTATATGTTTCCATATTTCTTGACTCCAAGAGTGTTCTCCATGGAATTCATTAGACAAAAGCTAATTGTGGAAACTGAGCACTTATTAAATTTTAAGAAGTCTACTAAAATCAAGTATCTATGGGATGTAGGCCCATTCACCATAAAAAATAAAGCTTCCTTGCCTATGATTGAGAGTTTACTAAAAGAGATGGGATCACTGACAAAACCTACTGTTAATTATGTTCCTCATCAAGTTATTTCAAAAAGAATGAAACCTCTAAGAAGAAAGCCTTTCGATCATGAGGAGATTGTTGGACTAGAAGATGTTGCCAATTGGTATGACTATCCAAAAGAGACTCAAAAAGACATTGACATGCAAGAAGATTCCAGTTCTTCTGTTAAATAAATTTCTTCATTATTTCTTGACATTTCTAAGTTGATTTTAGTAGCGGAGAACATCACACCTTTGGCCAATCATTCAGAAAGAACTAACAAATGATATTTTCCAGATGCAATGGACACTGAAGAGGAAGACACTACTAGAACTCCTAAAAAGAAAAATACTGAAGCAGAAGGACAACTTGTCTAGAATATAGATGAAGACAAAGGAAAAAAAGAAGATGAAAGTAACAGGCCCTGCTTTTGAAGGAAAGGAGTATGCATTTGCAGATACACCAGCTGACTCCACTTCCCAGTCCAAAAGTAGAATAGAATTGTTGGAGAGATAAAAAGAAACCAAAGATATAACTTTAGAGGAAACTTTGAAGTTGTATTAAGAGGTGAGAAATATTTCCAATCAAGATGTATCCTAGGTTTCAGTTAGAGACTATGCTCAACATACTCTAAACTTGGCCTTGGCAACCAAGAACAGAGTTGCAGAAATGAAGATGAACTTGGAAGATATCCCTATACTAAACACGATTCATTTGCATAAGCAAACTAGAGATATTTTGTTTACTGATCTATTGAAGGCCACTTTGATATTTCCAAAGTTGCAGACTACTAAAAGAAAATTTTAAATCAATTGAGACAAGAAAAGGTGGAGAACAAGGCCCACTAGACACAAATAAAAAGGTTACAAACAGATCTACTGGTTACTGAAATCCATGTTGACAAGGGAGCTGGAATACAGAAGTTGTTAAATGAAAAAGAGAATGCTATCCAACTATTGAAAAAGAAATTGAAGATACCTACTGCACAGGTAATACAGGGACCTGATTTAGTTGAAATATAGAAAGAAAAGGAAATCTTGAATAATGAGCTCACTAATTGTAAAGCTAAATTATTGAAATTTTCTAATAAAGAAAAGCAGTGGTAGAAAGACATGAACCTGGTGGTAGAGAGTGAGAATACCATGAAACCAAATTTTGATGAATGGAAAGAAAGTTGCAAGAGAAAGAAAAATAATTACAGGACAAAGAGAAGGAGTTAGAATTGAGGATCGTTCCTCCTGTAGCTGAATCCAATGAGCAGAACATTGTCCAATCCATGCCACAAGTCAGCCTCAAATACTTATAGTTAATAGGTTTAAAAAATGAAAACAAAAATCTAAAAAATATGGCATTACAAAGAGAACAAGAGAGGAAAAATTGGGAAGCTAAATCCCAAGCTTGGGAGGCGAAATGCCAGGAGTTGCAAACTAAAAATGATAAACTCATGAAGCAAGTAACTGGTCAAGTAGTAGTGAAAGGTCTAAATCATCTAATCTGGGATGTTATCATCACCGAAGAAAACAATTTTAGACCCTACCTGGACTATATATTGGATAAAGAGGTGGTGATACATTCATCTAGGAAGATCATGGCAATAGCTAGGGAAAAGTTGAATAAGACGCCAGTTGACTACGCCATTAATGCCATCAACTTTTTGAAGTGCCTGTCATAGGATGACTTAAAGAATACAAACATGAAGGATAGAATCTCAATTATGACTTAGGATAGGAAATTAGTAAATAAATATCACCACTTAGATACAGATTAGGTCAAGGTTGATATTATGGCACATCAAGCAAAGCTTTTCATTGATATGTTTGATCCTTTATTTAAGAAAGGAATCCTTTTTTTCTGGGAAGAAAAAGGGTGCAATGCTGATCCAAAAGGAATGCCATGAAAATATGATTGAATGCAAGTTAGATCACCCCAATTTTGCTGACATGAACCAATAGCTTCCTGGAAAGACAATAGTGGATAAATTCGGTGATGAATTTGAAATATTTTTTCTCCTTTAAATAGGCGTGTGCACATATACATAACTATTATTATAGGGACCATATTGAGTTGTGTGTGTTGGAAAGGAGATGTCCATCCTGTAGCTTCCATCTCCAGACCAGTGGAAAACAATAGAAAAATTCGGGAGAACCAAGTACACGTTGCACACTTGAAGACTTGGCAGATCATGGAGCTTTGAATACTGAAAGATAGTTATTAGGAACTAGTTTATTTCCTAGAATATGTTATTAGTTAAGAAGTTTCGATTGACACATGTAACAATGGTTGGGCCTATTTTTAGTAGTTAGTTATATTTTCAGCTCATGGAGCAATGTATAAGAACCTCTAAGTTGTATGGAAAAAGGGTTGGAACCCGTGAGATTTTGTGTTATGTACTTTGAGATCTACCATTAATAAAATTACAAAGTCGAATGCTGGGCTTTTGCTGCAAAGATTAATGTGTATTTTGTAGTTACAATCTGTTATTTCCCTTCTTATGTGCATGTCTTTCCTGTTAAACTTGCCATTATGTGTTCTTTCATATCTGGAATAAGCGTGTAACAATTTCATAATTCATATTGTTATTCTTTGGCTATTGTTTCAGATATTCACCAATATTTCTAACTAAAGTTAATGCATAATTCATCTTTTTAGTGCTCTATATTGATGGGTTGTCCTTGTTTCTTCGTTATCACCAGACAAGCTGCATTTTTACTGTGACCAAATATTATCTTTCCTTTGTATATTTTTCCCATGCAAACAGTTTTGTGATTCATAAAAATATTTGTGACCCCATAGCCCAAATATATACTTACCTTGTTTCAACCACAAACACAATCTGAATTTTTATTTTATTTATACATCTAGCCTTGATAAACAACTCAGTGAGAGATACCTATTTGGAAAGAAAGAATCCAACTTTCTTTCTTATAGTGGTCCTGCTATTACCTTGGGATCTACCTTCATAAACCTGGGTACATTCTAAGTGCTAACAAATTGGCGCCGTTGCCAGGTAACGAAAGTGAAAATCAGCCCTAGGAGAGATGACAAAAATTCAAAGAAGAAAGGATTTCTATGGGAAAATTGAGATTTATGCATTTGAAAAAGGTTGTACATTTTCCCTCATGACTCCACATTCATTCTAAGCAAAATTTCAGAAGGCATCCTGGCTTCCAGGAGGTCACATACACGAGGTAATCCTAATACTGAAATATTTCAAAGCATGGAAAACCCATAAAGATTGTTTATAAGTAGGATAAATATTTCTCAATTTGGTGGACCATCTTCACAAGAATTGCATAGCATTCAGGATTTTGGCTGGGAAACAAATTTTGAAAGGTCCTTGTTGAAATCGAAATTTGAATCTAATTTGAAGGAAACATAAATTAATCCCAGTAGATTAGAATAATATTTTCTTGATTCTCTTTGGAAAAACCTTCAACAATCTGTAAAGGTTGAAGAAAGAAACCATGTTGCTCAAAATTTATAACCTTATATCCCACAGAATGTCCAAACCCCTCCAACCTTTCAAGCTCCTCCTTTTGTTCCAAATCCACCTAGACCAATGGAGGCTAGGTTTGCTCCTTTGGCCTTACCTGCTATATTGCATGACCTTCCCCAAAATTATGCCCAAAGAATTTCCTTGTATGATGGAGAGGGTAATTTTATAGCAAGACAACATGTTGATAGATTTGATGATTTTATTGATTTAGAGGAGGTTGATGATGATGATGTTAAGATGAGGTTGTTTGCACATAGTTTGTCTAGAGAGGCAAAGAAGTGGTTTAGGGATTTACCTGCTAGATCAATTTCCATATTTGAAGCTTTCCAAACTTCATTCTTAGAAATATGAGATGATAAGAAAAGTCCTTTATAGGTGCTTTATCAATAGAAGAATCTTAAGAAAGGAGGTTTTGAATGTGTTCATGAGTTTTCAAGTTGATTTATGACTGTGTATAACTCTATTCCTGCTGATATTAAACCCCTCGTACGCGCTGCAAAAATTAATTATGCTGATGCCTTTGACAGTGATTTTGCATTATTATTGAGAGAGAGAAAATCAGTAATCCTTCATGTTATGTTTAAAGATGCTTTAGAAGTAGAAGCTAATATGCTAGCAAGTGGAAAGATAAAGCAGAAAGTAGAAACATATAGAAGGAAAGTTATAGAATAAAATGTACCTTCTACTTATGTTGTCTCCTCTCCTAATGATGCTAAATTTGAAAAGATGATGAAGACAATGGAGATATTGATGGATAGGATTGTTGTGGATGATAGACCATTGAAAAGAGAACAGAGTGAAGCTCAAATCAGAAACCCAAACTTCAAAAGGCCAAATCCTCCTCCACTTCCACAAAATAGATAGAGAGATATGAGGAATCCTATAAATCCATATGATCAGCAAATACGACCACCTTTTCCTGAGAATTATGTTTCAGATGAAGAATAGGTTGATCCTATTGGAGATCAAATTTACCATTTTGGTGACTTGGATTCTGAAATATACCTCACAGAGAAGATAATAATATGTTTTCTCAGGAGGATGACAATAATGATTTTGAGGAGGAGTCAGAGCAGTACCAAAGAGGATATTTACATGATATAGATGATGTCCAGAGAAATATTAAATTGAGAAATAGAGATGTTTATGTAAATAAAGGAAGGTTCAATCAAAATAAACCTTGTAGTAGTCAACAGAACACATAAAAGAAAAATGAAAATAAAAATAACCCATTGTGTTTAAAGAATCTCAAAATAAAACATAAAAAATAAAAGAAGTGAAACAACAAGCATTGGTGGATGTAGAAAAAAGTTATTTCCACTTTTAATTTGCAGACAAACTTTCAAACCTGAAAATTTCCATTCCTTTAAATGAATGGTTGAGAAATAGGGAATACATAGATAAAATAACAGATATGGTTAGGAGTCAAGGACAATTTCAACCAGATATCCTAGAGTTGACAGATGATGCTCCTACCATTGTCTTTGGGTCAAAAATTGAAAATATGGATGTTGACTAGGTTCCTCCTTGTTATCTAAGTTTAAATGTACATGATATGATTTTGCACAATGCTATGTTGGATTCTGGTGTATCTCATAATTTAATGCCCAAGGGGGTGGTAGAAATTTTGGGACAAGAAGTTACTAGACCATATAAAGATTTATATTCCTTTGATTCCAGGAGGGTGAGGTGTCTTGAGTTGATTAAGGATATGGTGTTAACTTTGAAAAAAAAATCCATCTAATACTGTGGTAATGGATGTTGTTGTAGCAGACATTCATCCAAAATTTGGTATATTATTGTCAAGATCTTGGAATTCTAAATTGAAAGGAATTTTGCAAATGGATATGTCCTATTCTACTATTCCTGTGTTTGGTGGGAACAAAAGGTTATACAGTGAGAAGAGATCAGCTTATGTAGTTAGCAGCCTAGAAAATCCAGATAATCATTGCATACATGTCGTTGATACTGATTTAGGGTATTCTATTTTCTTTAATGTTGCTCCTCCCTGTGATCCTGAAATTCCTATAACAATTGAAGTTAAGGAGGATGAAGAATTTGCAAAAAGACAAGAGGATTTGGAACAAAAACAGAAAGAAGAAGGACTTTGGACCATGTATTTTGATGGATCTATGGCCAATATTGGTGTTGGTCTTGGTGTATATATTATTTCTCCTATCAAGGATTTTAAATCTCTACCATATAATTTAACTTTTGAGTTTACCAATAATGTGGCAGACTATGAAGCGTTATTACTAGGATTGAATGCTTTAAAGGATATGGGAACAAACAGGGTACAAGTCTTGGGAGATTCATAGCTTGTAATAAACCAAGTTAATGAAAGTTTCCAGAAAAAACATCCCAGGATGAGGGATTATATGAATGAGGTATGGGATATGTTTGGTAATTATTTTACAGAGCACAAAATCATAGTAATTCCCAGGATTGAAAACATGGTAGTTGATTCTTTGGTTGTTGCTACTGGTAGGTTTAAAACTCCTATCGTTTCCCAGAGAAAGTATAAAGTTGCTATTATGAATAGACCCTCTATACCAAACAATTCCAAATAATGGAAAGTATTTTAGGATGATATGCAAATAAAAATATTTTTAGAGATGTCTGGTGAATTTGTAAATACTCAGATTGACAATAAAAATGATAATTTTGAGAACTTCTAAGATGATGAATAGAATGAAGACGAAAAAGTTGGAAACAAAAAGTTGAAAAATGCACTAGGGGGAAAGGACATTATCCATTTAAAGAAAAATTTTATCCCAAGAGGTCTGATTCCTTTAGAGAAAATTTTTGACTAGAATGATGTTGCGAAATATCCAAAAGTGAAGCCTGCTGATAATGTTGTCGAAGATAAAAATATAGGTACTGAAGAAACTCCACAAATTGTAAAACTGTCCAATATTCTTCCTGTTAAGTAAAAAGAAGTATATAACAATCCGATGAAAAAGTACATTGACGTGTTTTCCTAGAGTTATGAAGATCTCAAGGAGTATGATACTTCTATCATATATCATACCATTATGATTAAACTTGGTGAAAAACCTTTCAGACAAAAATTGAGAAGAATAAATCCGATGCTACTTTCTTTATTGAGAAAGAAATTAAAAAATTATTCAATGATAAGATTATCATGACTGTGATATTTTCCAAATGGTTTTATAATTTGGTTCCTGTCAGAAAGAAGAACGGTGAAATCAGGCTTAGTGTAGATTTCATAAATCTTAAGTCTCATTGAAGGACAACTACCCATTGCCAAAGATGGATCACATTCTGCAAAAAGTGGTGGGATATGAAAGGATTTCTACTATGGATGGTTTCTCAGGATATAAGCATATGAAAGTGTTTCGTAAATACCAAGATAATATTTCATTTACCACACCATGGGGTACATTCATGTATGCAAAAATTCCTTTTGGTTTGATGAATGCAGGGGCTACTTTTCAGTGCGCTATGGACATTGCTTTTGCAGAGGAAAAATACAAGTTTGTGGTATTTTATATGGATGATATCACTATATATTATAGATATGACATGGAACATATCAAGCATATGAAGAAATTTTTCCAAAGTGTAGGAAATATGGCATATCTTTAAATCCCAAAAAATCTAATTTTGCATTGGAGGAAGGAAAATTGCTGGGGCATATAATTTCAAAGGATGGTATAAAAATAGATCCAGAAAGATTCAATGCCATTCTAAAGGTTGAGGAGTCAAGGATTAAAAAGGAAGTATAGTCATTCATTGGTCAGGTAAATTTCTTAAGGAGGTTTATTCCCAGTTTTGCTGAAATATTGAGGAATATTATTAATATGTTGAAAAAGGAAAATGAGATAGAGTCGTCACTAGATGCAAGGAAGTATTTTAGAGATATTAAACAAGCCATTACAGAAGCTCTAGTTCTGGTAAGTCCAAATTTCAATAAATATTTCCTAATTTTTTCTTATGCCTCGGAACATACTATTGTTGGAGTTTTATTACAGAAGAACAATCTGAATTTTGAACAACCCATAGATTTATTCAATAAGATATTAAGGGATGGAGAATTAAAATATGATATCATGGAAAAGCAGGCATATTCTCTGCTAAAATCTTTGAAATATTTCAGAGTGTATTTTCTTCACTCACATATTATTGCCTATGTTTCAAGTAATGTGGTGAAGAGTATTCTCACACAACCATATTGTTGTTCAGGATTAAGCACCCTTGTAACCTAGGGTCTGGGGTTACCAACTTACTACTAACCTTGCAAAAAGTCAGCTTTACCAGAGAATGGAAAGGGAATAGGAAGAAAGTCTTGACTTACCCGATAACTGACGGTTGATCCAAGCTTGATCTTCTCCCGCTCCTCTTCTCTCCAAAGCTTCTAGGGATGTACCTCTTTCACTTGCAAAGAGAAAATCCTTAAATTAATATCTCATGCATGTATATATTAGAGGTTAGATAAACAATATATCAAACATATAATCAAATACATTCATTAACCACAATACATGAAATAGACTCAACACAAAGTTGGAAGAAGAATTCTATTTATTAACAATCAGTGAATGAGATAAGAGTACAACCCAGCTTCTGATACAAGGACTCATATGCAACCAAAGGACTCTAAGTTTTGCTGCTCCAAGACTTCTAAAGATATACCACCAGCATAACCTTGCTCTCCAATCTTAATTGATTATTACCCACCCCAAGGCCTCCATTTATACTTTGGGAAATAAGGTAGTTTCGAAGGATGGGGTGGTTGAAATAGTTGGGATAGTTGAAGATTAGGGCCCAAATAATCTCATATAATCATGTTTAATAATTTTTAAAGCCAAACTAAGATGTACGCGACTATTGATATAGGCAACCCACGTATGACACACGAGTTGCTCGAAGGAAACCCACGTACGCTGGTGTATGCGGGTTGCAATGCAGATAGTCGCATATAGTATGCGAGTTGCAATGAATATAGTCGAGTACACAGCTCAACACTTAGAAAAATATATAGCAAGTTGGTTTAAGAGGTAAATGCATCCCAAGTCATGCCCATTTATAGTGCTTTGGAAAAATTCAATCCTAGTTTGTCCTTTTTTGTACCAACATAAAGAATGTCGGCACTCAGATGGAGAAGTGCCATTTGGGTTGATAATAGATGCCCCTTAGTGTGTGAGGTCAGAGGGAAGCAATGGCCAAAATACATTATAATCATTATCTTGGAGAACTCGGAGGTCCAATGGAGTAGAGGAAGTACCTGAAACAAATACATAGTAATGTCATATACAAAGTCATATATGAGGATGACATGTTCAAAATACAGGAACACTAGCTCCTTTAAAATATTTGAGTACATCATATGATACGGGTGCAAGACCACGTATAGTACAAAGGTGGATCGAAGCCACAATATACAATAATGATGAGTCTTCAAAGATCTGGAAACTGTGTAAGTGAACATGTACAACATAATATTCCGCAAATTAGGCCATAGATATGAACCTAAGGTCTTTGTCAAAAATACAAAAGAACCAATACAACCTAGGCCATGTGAATAGATGTGTTGAAGTTGAACATGGATAGGATTCAACAGATTGTCAACAAATAGGTGATAATTGACAACTGAAGCAAAAGAATTCACCAATAATGAAAGTGAATCCTAAGGTGCTATCATCAAAAACTCCAGGTCTTCGTCGTCGGGAAGTGCTGATGAGAAACCATATTGTGATGAGGAATGCAATAGATCCTCCAACGAATCACAAGAGTGACTAGGTACTGGATAAAGGAAGGGATACACAAGTAATATCAAATAGGACAATGATGGGATCAGGATACAAATCAGATGCAGGGATAAATCCTTGAATAGTGAGCACGACACAGAGATGACCCAAGGAAGCTTTTAACTTTGCAGATAATACAACTAGACTTATCTAACATGTAGGAGACATGATCAGATTCCCCAGGTATAACGGACAAGAGGAGGAGTAAGAAACTCGAAGTGATAGTTGAACTGAAAGTGAACACTAAGACATGAGTATCGGAAAGTACAAAGAGTGTTGTGTTCAAGGAATACATGTTGCCACTAACTGAGAATCAAAAGAAAAATTATTCCTTATCTTTCCTATTAAATTTTAATGAGTCTAGGAAATTCAACTCAAGTCTCTCTTCATTTTTGACAACCTTGAAGAGAAGAGGGAATAATGCTTGATAATGTCACTGACTCGTGGATTTTATGAGTCCAAACTAGTACATGCTCACTTGGTGTTTTAATATTTAGAGAGTCTAAAAACTATGAAGAAGACTCCAGGGGTGTCCTTTTTCATCCAATTTAGTCTCCTAAGGCCGAAAAAGTATAAAACATACCACAGAACAACTCTCTTAACTTCCATAGAAGAAAAGGTGAACCTTTTTCATACTTATTCAGGGAGGTCTGAAAAGGTTAAATTACCACCTACCCAATGCTCCTTCGAGAGCAGCATATAGCTTGAGTTTTATGAGTGTGAAGGAAAGCAAGATCACTTGAAAAGATCCATTTGAGTATGAGGAATGGGGCTTACAACAATAAACTCGATGTTTTGTTCTTGGTGTTTAACGAGCATGACAAAGACATAAAGTACACTCAGAATCTTTTTCATGTTTAGGTCCAGAGCATGAAAAAGAGAAAACTAAGCTCATACCAGGTCTTCCTTTTTCGTAAATTTAGTCCCTCACATCCGGAAAAGTGATAAGCCAATACCTGAGAATACTCTTCTCAATTCTGCAAAAAAGAGAGTGATCCTTTCTCGTATTATTCCACATGGTCCGAGAAAGACATAACCTACCACCAATGTGGATGCCCATTCACATATTCTTAATGATCCTGAATGGACAAGTTTACTCGACAATCAAGTCTATTTTGAGGAGTTAGACCTGGGCCTAAATAAACTCCATAAGAGCGGGGAGTCTTAAAAAAGGGATAGCTTGTAAAAAGAGACCAAAATGAGGCTCAATTTGGCATGAAAAATAGCTAAGGAGACTCCCCTAAACCAATGACAAATGTAGCATGAGTATCAAAAGACAATAAGTGGGTTCTAATCGAGGATACTCATGTGAGGAAAGCCCTATCCATGGAAGAACAATGGCATAGACAAGGTACTAATGGTTAAAATACCATAATCCGTGGTCAAAGTAGTATTTCTAGGGTTAATACAGATTAGGTATAAATGCAAAAATGAATATGAATGACCAAAATCCTATCCTATATGAGAGAAAAACAACTTCAAGTGACCTTATACCTGTTACATTGAAGAAAAAAGACATGGTATTAGTTCAATTTTTATAAAAAATATGAACTATAGGTTAAAACCCACTTTTGAAATAATATTTCTATAAATAGTTCAAAATAGAAATAAAAAACTCACCATTTGACTTTTTACCCAAAATAGCCAAGTTTTACCTCTGCCTTTAATTGCTCGTTGTGGACAACTCGATGGACAATTATCAAAACCGCAAGTGCTAGGTAAAACTACTCTCCATGCTCTTTCATTTGATCTAAGCAAATTTCAATTTTTGGCTAAAAAATGATGTTTTCCATTGTCCTCAAAACAGCTATGTTGTGTACGCGAGTATGGTATATCCACAGTCATGTACATGCATTTTGTACGCAGGTTTTCCAAAACCAAGTTGCATACAATACGCGACTTGTCCAGAGGACAGTCGAGTACACTGCACGAGGTAGGAAAAAGCTATGTAGGGCCAAAAAAACAAAGTTTTTCTATGAATTTAATGTTTGATCAATGGCTTGTTACCAGATTGAAACATGGTTCTTGAGTGGACGGAGAGGGAGCATGAAGACATGGACCAAGAATCTCTATGGAATCGCCCACGATAAATGCTTTGTGGCAAAGTGGGTTGCTAAAATTATTCTGTACCTCACCTATGCGATCCAATATCCGCTTACTAGATTTTATGATAAACTATTGGGATCATGATATTGGTATGTTTGACGTACAAGGTGAGTTTCTAGAGATTATCTCGGAAGATATCTACTTCATATTCATTTTGTCATGATGAGGAGCTCCAATTAACTTGGAAGGTACCGGTAGAGGTGGTGACCTACTAAGTGTGTAGAACTACATTGATGCATACTGTGCGCTTGGTACTCAAAAGAGGGGTAGTTGCATCCCTATTGTTTATATTCGTAGCTTTCCATTACAGGTGTTGGAAAGTACTATAGTGAGGGTTGCAAGGTCATCATCACTTCACCTTGTGACTCAAAACCAAATGAGACTTGTAGTGGACTGTCTACAGGGAGCCCTATATGACTAGTGTTCGGGAGTGATCTCGATAATGAGGAAACAACTCTCTGATTGTAAAATAGGCCGACAGAAAAACTTTGGTTATTATAGCATATTGGTGGCCTTTTTCTTTGAGAAGGTGCCCGGTTTGAGTCCTGTAGTAGCACTACCAGTTCATTCTCTCCGTCATCCTAGACTGAGTAGGTGGGGGGGAATCTTCCTCCGCCAGGGAGGCGGTGGATCGGTTCAGAGTGTATACGATGACAACTTCTACTTATGGTGGGGGTGACAACTACCAACATTGGAATAGTTTCCATATGCTGGAATAGATTTCTGAGGTGACACCGACCTTGTCCTCCCTCCTGGAGAAGCATGGAGAGCATTAGGTATTTTTGTTTTTCAAGTTTTTAAATTTTTATGAATTTTTAGTCATAGAGATATATACATATGTAAAATATTTTTCAATCCTATAAAATGTTAAAATGCAGATATTGGACTAGTTCGCCCTGCTGGGAATCCACATTTGTATGTGCGTCCTATGGTGAGAGAAGATCATGGCTTGATTAGGGTTCTTGAGGGAAAGTTGGCCAGGATTACCCAAAGAGTCCCTAATTTGTGTATTGAGCATATCCCTGTCGTTATGCAGGAGCTAGTGGTTGGTATACCACCTATCTAGATACACCTTATGAGGTGGGTATCTAGAGCAGTACTTGTGTACATCGACGTCGTTGAGGCTGCTGCACCTGAGGAAGCTAAAGAAGCCTGAGAGCAAGGTGATCAGGATGATCAAGGGGACCAGGGTGGTCTAGATGACCAGGGTGGTCAAGGTTATACCTAGGAGTATTTTATGGACTTCAATCCATTTTTTGTATAGTTTTTGTATATTATACAGTTATGACTAGATCTGAGGATCAGAAAACTTGACCTATCTATGGACAGATATTCACACACACACACACACACACATATATATTGCCAGTTTTATTTACATGTGTTTTTTCATGTATCTATTGTATACTTTTATGTAAAATGTGTTAAGTGCCAGTCTATGATATAATTAGCATATGCATCAGTTAATGAATTTTGATTTCTTGGAATATGATTGAATGTAATAAACTCAAAATTTCTTTCCAATAAACTAACTTGCATAAACTGACGTAGTAAAATAGGGTTCTATTCCTGATAAGCTCAATTGAGCTGGGAAACCACCAGTTGACAGTCAAGTTTGACTTTCAGCTGGGTGATGCCACGTGACAAAGAATCCCATAAAAGCTCAATGATAGCCCTATATTCGGTCACATTATTGGTAGCAGGACCTAGGCAAGCGCCTCCAGAGGCAACTAGCTATCCTGAGGGTGAGTAAATGACCCATGCGGCTGAAGCTAGGTTACAAGTGTGGTGACTAGCGCCATCTGTGAAACCTACAAACGACTCAAAAGACATCTGTAACAACCAACATATGGTATAAGAACACAAATTCATGAACTATTATACATAAAATACATATAATAAAAATACAGGAAAAAGCGCTAAGCCTAAGCATAGTACTTTTTCAAGTAGAGCCCATTTCTAGTCTCGGATAGCTTATTCCCCTCGAAATATGTTAATTCATATGCACATTTCTTCAAAACTTTTGACACAACATAAGGTCCTAACCACATAGATTTGAATTTTCCTGCCCCCAGGGGTTCTTTGTCTTGATCCCAAAGCAAGACAAGCTTCCCTTCAGAAAAAAATTCAGAGGTTTGACCGATTTATCGTATTGATTTTTGACCCTATTTTTATGATCCTCATTTGCTATCAGCGCATCTCTACGCTACTCATCTAGATGTTCTAAGTGTAACAAACATTCTTATAGCTCAGTCGTATCAGGTAACACATGAATAGAAATCTTTAAGGACAAGATTTCGCATTCAAATGGGGTTACTACTTCCACTTCATGAACAAGTTGGAAAGGAGATAACCCTGTAGCAATTTTCACATTGGTCCGATAAGCCCAAAGTGCAGGATATAGCATGATGTGCCAATTGGAATGGGCTGCATTAATAGTGCACTTGAGAATAGTCTTCAAGGTTTTATTTACCACCTCGACTTGACCATTTGCTTGAGGATAGAAAGAAGATGAATGCTCTTGTATAAAACCTAGCATAGTGGTCAATTCAATCATCATACTATTTTGAAAGTGACTACCATGGTCAGTGATAATATCTTTAGGGATACCTAACCGTGCGATAATTTGGTTGAAAATGAAAAAGGTTTTAGTTTCCTCGTCATCTTTATAGGTGGGCATTGCCTTTGACCACTTCATGAAATGATCTACAGCGACAATGATATGTTTGTGCCTCCCATCTGAGACTAGGTTGCATGTCATGTAATCTATCCCCCACTTCATGAAGGGGCCCACTGAGATTATGGGAAATAACGGAGCAGGATGCGACTACATCTTTCTGGTGTAAAGCTGACAAGGATGACAATGCTTCATGGATTCCACACAATATTTAAAGATCGTGGGCCAGAAATAACCGACACATAATATCTTCTGGGTCGTTTCTAACCCAAATAAATGACCCCCACATACTCCACTATGGGCATCATTTAGGACAGTCTTTCTTTCTTTGTGGGTAAGACATCGACGCAAAAGGAAATCTAGCCCCCTACGATATAAAGTATCTCCAATAATGAGGTAGTTTTTGGCATGTACACGTAGTTTGCGTCGTTCTTCCCGTGAGAAGGCTGCAGGGTACTTCAAAGTCTGGAGATAGACAAGTATATATCTGTACCAAGGGTTAGAGGTGGAAATCAAAAAGATATGCTCATCTAGGAATGATTCTTCTTCAATGGCTACATCTTCCTCTACCGGAAATTTTGCAATGAGCTTAGCAAAAACTAAGGATTTCTTGGATTTGGCAGATTGGAAATCTAAGTCAAACTCCTGAATAATGACTATCCATTTATTGAATTTGCCTCCAACTATCCATCGGGACAAAACATATTGGAAGGGATTAACATTTGTCACTACCATCGTGGTCCTCAGTAAGATGTAGTGACGCAACCTCTGAACAACATACACAGCTTCCAAGGCCAACTTCTCGACGTGGGAATACCTAAGTTCAAGGCCAGCTAAAGCACAACTGAGATAGTAGATGACATGCTCTTGGAGCTTATCATCCTCCTGGACTAGTACTACCCTATGGTCGACTTAGATGTGGCCAGATACAATATAATCATGAGAGTAATATGGCAGGCGCAATAATGGTGCCGACAACAAAGCTTTCTTTAATGCCTCGAATGCAAGTTGTGTGATTTCATCCCATACAAATGGGGTGTCTTGCTTCAACAGGTGCATGAAACCTTTAGCAATCTTGGCATAATTTACAAAAAAACATCGAAGGAAGTTGGACTTCCCTTGCAGGCTTTGAAGTTTCCTGATAGAACGAGGAAGAGGCAGATTTACTATGGCCTCAACTTTCAAAGGATCCACCTGAATACCTTTGTTGGAAACAATGAATCTGAGCAGTCTCCCTAACTTGACATAGAAAATGCACTTGTGGGGATTCAAGCAAATTTTGTAGTATCTGCATCATTCAAAAATCAAACACAAGTGATCTGGGTGATCGATCCTCTTACGAGAATGTGCTAGAAAATCATCAAGGTAGGGTTTGAAAATGGCTTTAATGTCATGAAAAGAAAAATTCATTTCCCACTGAAAGGTAGCCCCTGCATTTTTCAATCCAAAGGGAATTTTACTATACACAAATGTACCCCAAGGACAGATGAAAGTTGTTTTATGTTGATCTTCCGGTTTAATTTGGATTTGATTATACCCGGAGAAACCATCCATAAACGAAAAGACTTCACTCCCTGCACAGGCATCAATGATTTGATCTATGAATGGCATGGGGTAGTTATCCTTAGGATAGGCTTTGTTTAGATCCCGAAATTCAGTACAAATGTGTACAGTCCCTTGCTTTTTTTCGACAGGAACAGTTTGGATACCCATTCTGTCAAAGTTGTCGGGTAAATGAAACCAACTTTCAGCAGTTTTTCAACTCCAGCCTTAACAGCTGTCGCTTTATGTGGATTGACAGGTCTCAACTTTTGTTGAACTAGTCTAGGATCAGGGTAAGTTTGGATTTCATGCTCGACTATTAATGGATCTATGCCTGGCATCTCCTCATATGACCAAGAAAATAGTCGTGAAATTCCTTAAACAAGGCTATATAGATTACAATCTCCTCTAGAGAGAAGTTTGCACTGATGTGTACATTTTCCACAACATTTGGGTTTGCATAGATGTTGATAGGGATGGTAGTGGAAAATTTTTCCATATTCCCCTCAGCAAATATTTCTTCCCTTGGTAAGAGATTAATAGGTGTATCAACATCATTTTCTAGTCTCATATGGAACTCCTGGTTCTCAATTATGCTTAACTCTGGAAGAAAATAGGATCGATGGTGAAGATATTTGTAGATATTATCTCGTCTACACATAGCTTCCAGAATGGCTTCATCAGAAGGCAAAACCATATCTAAGCAATCTTTAGAATGCAAAGAGTTTTCTACCCAAGCAGGCAGATAGGCTTCTTTCGGCTCCTCTGAGACTATGAGAGGGACCGGAATGGGATTAAAAGTGGTATGAATGATAGCTTGATAAGCTGCTTCTACTTTGGATAAGGGAACTTCAGGTTCATGGTGGAAAGGAAGAACCTAAGGATATGTTCTATCAACAACCGTTGCTATAGACTTCCCTACACTCGTAGAACCTAGATAATTAATCGGAGCTGGAATATCGAATGTTCCCATCAATGATGCATACATTCCAGCCCCTAAGCTCTCTGAAGTAGGTTTAACCTAATCAACCAATGGCATGGTGGACTCGTTAGTTTCCATGCGGCCCTTTCGAGTAAAACTGAGTTTGTCTACAGTAACCAACTTCCCTTCATGTGGAAACACTACAACTCAAAGTACAGTCGATGCAATAGCATACATGGCATAAGTCCAACTTCTCCCTAAGAGCAAATTATAATCCAAAGGTGCATCAATCACCTCTACCTCAACAGATACTTCCTTCCCTTCCAACTTTATTTTGAAATCTGGTAGGATACCATGTGGATGAAATGACCTTCCGTCGAAAGCAGTAAGTAGGATGTTTGATGGGACTAGCTCTGGAGATCCAAGAGATTTCTAGTAAGACAGGGACATGACACATGTAGAAGCACCCTCATCAACAACTTCCCTTCCAATGGTTTTTCCACCATGGATGGCATCTATCGATAAGGCTACATGATAAGGTAGGCGAATTTTGGCATCGGACAAATTAAATTTCACCATGAGGCTCGACGAATCCATGATTCCTAAGGCTACTAAGAGTGCATCTCATTGGGCAGGACAACTCTATAACACCTCTAAAGCTGACATCACACAAGGGTTCTGGGCTAAATATTCAACTACAGAGTAGTTGGATGCAGCCCTAGAATTGGGATTGTGCAAGGTTTTCTTGAAGACACCTTTTGGTATCTTGGGCATAGGTTTGGCAGGTTTTTCAATTGTGAGAGGGTTGGAAGTTTCACTTATCGACTTACCCTTCTCCGAAGCCTCTATCTCATAGTTCTTGTTCCTAGTCCAAAGTAAAGTCCAGGATCGAACCATGTTGATATAATTAGGGTCAGGAGCATTTGGGGTGCCCCCTGCTACATTTGAAGTTGAAGCAGAATTGTGTCCTTGGGGAAAAGGATCCTTCAGGACAGCCATTTGTTGGCCTTTTAGAAGCTTCTAAGCTTGTTCCATAAGGGGACATTGATGGGTCAGGTTATCTTCATGGCACAACTTACATGGAAATTTCACCTTCTTCTTTTGTTTTTTGCCCCCATTGGAATTGTTTGTGGGTTTTTGTTTGTTTTGGTTTCCCTCCCCTTTTTTTCCTTTCTTTTTTTCCCCATCGGGCTACTGATTTCCCATTTGAGAGGATTGTGCAAAAATATTTTCATTCTGGGGTGAGGGGGAAGACTTTGTTGCCTCCTCCATATAATTTTTTACAAACAACTCATGGAGCTGTTTAGCCAAAGAATGTACAGTGGGAGATTTCATAGAACCAACCACACCATCGGCATGGGGTCTAGGCTTAGGTTTCTCTACATTATGCATTGGCTTCAGTGCATCAGGGATGATCTCATATAAAATACCAGACTGAGAATATATCAAATCTAGCTGCTGGGCCCTGAGGATGAACCTGAACGATCATAGGATCATTTAAGTCAGTTAGAGGTGAATTAAAGTTCCTTGCAAACTCGTCATCCTGCAAGTCTTCTATCTCAACTGTATTTAAATCAAACTAGTATTTCCTAAGTTTTGGTTCACCTGGAACTTCACTAACTCCTATTGGTTCGAAAGAATTGTCCATGTCTAATCTCCGCCTTTGAGGGGGAGGTGGAGGTTCCAATGTGATAAGCAAAGGAAGGTTTTGCATCCTTCATGACCTTCTAACAGATTGGTCCTCCATGATTGTAAATTTTACTCTTCAGACCCTAAGGTCGGCTAAACAAATACAAACCACAGAGAAATCACTACAAAATTTCCTAAAGTGTCAACAATCACAAGGGGTATAAGATATGCTTTCCCAAAGAAAGTTGAGAAACAGTTTCTTGGCATCCTTGAAGAGGTTCTTATGCACAAGCAGAGGAATCACCCACTTCCCTCCTACAATTTCAACAAGGGTTACCTTTCAAGCCCGTCCAAGGTGAACCAGAAATAGCCTTTCGGTTTACCTGTGTATAAACCCTAGATGTCAAAGAGACTAAATGCTACCTTAACTATATCAATAGTCTGGGGGGACAGCCGCAAGCCCAATTCATACACATGGGAAGGGTAGCAAAGCCTGAAACTATGTCTAGGATAGAATCCCCATATGCACAAAAACCTTGGTCTACGTTTTGACAAGGAATCGAAGGGTTATCTCCTTAGTCCAAGCCTCCACACGGCCTCGTGCTTAACTCCCATTTGAGAGGAGATTCCCAGATACTACCAACACAGAGAAGGATTTACCTATCAAATGGCCAACTACCTCTAAATTTAAACACTTGTGGGGAGTTTACACTTCCTATCCCACAAATCTAGCCTAAGCTTGTAGGTGTATGACCCTATAAAATAAAACTTACTAATAAATTTTAAATTATAGCGTTCATTTTAAGGGTTGTTCTTAGTTAGAGGGTAAGTGGCGTGAATGACTATGATATTATAGACTCGATAAGAAAAGTAAAAAGGTGCATAAAATGAATTCCAAAAGAAATTAGAACTACTTAAAACAAGCTTCTTTCCTTTTTGTAAATATGAACTAATGAAATTACAACTAAGTATGAGAAGACTAAGACTTATTTTTGTAATTTTTGAAATTTTATTCAAAAATACTGAAAATAAAACTACAATATGCAATTAAAATGAAAATGTTTCAAATGTTTTCCTTCACTTTTTAAATTCTTCAAAAATTACCATGCACCTAAATGCAAAAATTCTTAGGTATGTTTGAATAATCAGACCATAAAGCAAGCAATATGAAGTATAGCGGACTTACAAGAACCAAATTCAACCACTTAAGGAGGAGACTTGGAAAACACTTAACTTGGGAAGAATCAATGAATAAAATCCACTAAAATCACTAAAGGACAAGTGACAAACTAACACTACTTGAAAGTAGTACATAGTACAAGGTATCTAAAATCCTGATCACTGATTCAGATAAACAGCACTGAACCTATCACCCAAATAGGAGAATCCACCTCAAATTGATAAGTGAAAGAAGACTCAAACAAAAAAACTCAAGGGCTTATTGAAAAGCAAAAAGTATGGTGTACAGGACTTTCAGACTTACAGAAATATGCCAACAATAGAAGACTCTCAAGCAGAGCAAAATCCAAATAAGACAGGGACAAGAAACCCTACCTAAAAAATTGCTGCTAAAATATGTACGCGACTGTCTTATAGAGCATTCCGCGTACTGTATGCAACTGTCCAATAGAGCAACTTGCGTATACAAGTTCTTGTATGCAACTGTGTAGCACAGCAACCCGCATACACAACAAAAAAAAATCAAAAAGAAAAAATAATAGAGGTCTCTAGACACACTACTGCAAATAAAAGCCACTATAGACAACCACACACTAAATCATAGCAAAGACTGGGCAAATATCTACAGGACTAACCCATAGTAGGCTAGACTCCCCATTGGAGTCACCAGTTCTGTTGTTTAGGATTAAGCACCCTTGTAACCTAGGGTCTGGGGTTACCAACTTACTACTAACATTGTAGATAGTCAGCTTTACCAGAAAATGGAAAGGGAATAGGAAGAAAGTCTTGAATTACCCGATAACCGACGGTTGATCCAAGCTTGATCTTGTCCCGCTCCTCTTCTCTCCAAAGCTTCCAGGGATGTACCTATTTCACCTGTAAAGAGAAAATCGTTCAAGTAATATCTCATGCATGTATATATTAGAGGTTAGATAAATAGTATATCAAACATATAATCAAATACATTCATTAACCACAATACATGAAATAGACTCAACACAAAGTTGGAAGAAGAATTCTCTTTATTAACAATCAGTGAATGAGATAAGAGTACAACCCAGCTTCTGAGACAAGGACTCCTCTACAACCAAAGGACTTTGATTTATGTTGCTCCAAGACTTCTGAAGATACACCACCAGCATAACTTTTCTCTCCAATCTTGATTGATTATTACCCACCCCAAGGCCTCTATTTATACTTTGGGAAATAGAGTAGTTTCAAAGGCTGGGGTGGTTGAAACAGTTGGGATTGTTAAATATTAGGTCCCAACTAATCTCATATAATCACCTTTTATATTTTTTAAATCCAAACTAAGATGTACATGACTATTGATATAGGCAACCCGCGTATGACACACAAGTTGCTCGAAGGAAACCCGCGTACGTTGGTGTACGCGGGTTGCAATGCAGATAGTCGTGTACAGTACATGAGTTGCAATGAAGATAGTCGTGTACACAACTCAACACTTAGAAAAATATATAGCAAGATGGTTTAAGAGGTAAATGCATCCCAAGTCATGCCCATCTATAGTGCTTTGGCAAACTTCAATCCTAGTTTGTCCTTTTGTGTACCAACATAAAGAATGTCGGCACTCGGATGGAGAAGTTCCATTTGGGTTGATAACACATATCCAGAAGGAAAAAGAGAAAAATGGATTGTTGTGCTACTGGAATACGACAGTGAAATAAATCCTACCAAGTTGATTAAAGGACAAGGGATCGCAAAAATGATGACAGAATCTAATTGTGAATCCTTACAACTTAATTTTTTTGCCAATCACTCAAATAATCTTGATATAGGGGTGCAAGTAATGCCTGATTTTTCTATATCTTCTTGGTACTATGATATTGTGTATGTTCTATAGAATTTACAAGCTCCTACAGGCTTAAGAAAAACACGGGAAATATCTGTGAAGTTGAAAGCTGCTAAGTTTTGTATCTTAAATCAATATCTCTATTGGAAATATCTTGGTGGTATGATGCTAAATTTCCTTTTGGAGAATGAAGCCCAACAAACTATGAAGGATTTTCATAAGGGGGATTGCGGGGGGCATCACTCATGGAAAGTGACAAAAAACAAAAATTTGAGAGTTGTTTTTTATTGGCCCTCATTATTTTATGATGTTTATAAAAATATCACTACATGCCACCAATGCCAAATTTTTTATGGTAAGAGGAAACTTGTTGCACTTCCTCTTAACCCAATATCTGTAGAAATACCTTTTTAGCAGTGGGGATTAGATTTCATTGGAGAAATTAATCCTAATTCCTTAGGGCAGCATAGATGGATTTTAACAACGTCTGACTACTTCACCAAGTGGATTGAAGCAATACCTACAAGGAGGGATACATATGCAGTGATTATGGATTCTCTTGAAGAGAATAGTTTGGCTAGGTTTGGTTGTCCCAAAAGGATTATGACATATAATGCAGTGTCTTTCAAAATCTAAGAAGATGATAATTTTTTGTCACAAGTATCATATCAGTCTTAGTCATTCTACTGCTTACTATTCACAGGGTAATGGACTGGCAGAATCTTCAAAGAAAATCCTAGTGAGAATTATTAAGAAGTTGTTGGAAGATAACAAAATATCTTGGAATACAAAGTTGAAATATGCTTTGTGGGCCAAGAGAATCAGCACAAAAGGGAAATTAGAATGTCACCATTCTAGTTAGTATATGAACCCGAGGTGTTTTTTACAACATATTTTGGAGTTCCAGTCATGAAATTGTTGCAGGAACAGTAGGATGAACCAAACCACATGAAAAGAAGAATAAATCAAATCATAGAATTGAAAGAGTTGAGGGAAAAATCCTATGATAAATTGCAAATACACAAGAGAAGATGAAGAACACTTTTGATAGGAAGGCCAAGGATCAATTTTAGATTGATGATTTGGTTTTGAAATGGGATGCTCTTATGGAAGATAAGCATGGTAAGTTTGATCACAAGTGGATGGGTCCATATATCATTGCAACATACAGAGGGGAAAATTCATTCATTCTACAACATCAGGATGGGTCTCAGCTGAAAGGAGGTCCAGTAAATGGAATGTTTCTCAAACATATCTTGTCTGGAAGGGATGAGGTAATTTTTGTATTATAGTTGTATATATTTCCTTACTTTTAAAGTAGTACAGATGGTGAGCCAAAGGATTTGAAGCCCACGGTAAGGGCCCTAATATCTGGAGGGGTAACCATGTTTCCTTAATTTTACAGTTTTTTTTTTACAAATACAGAAAAACAAAAAAGAGAAATAAAAAGTGTGAAAGGATTTAGAGAAACCCAATGGATCAGGCACTGGTCTACGGGGTTCTTTTCTACATCGTAGGAAGGATAGAATCCCCAATTGGAGCCAGCTGTGAGCACTATTTTTGAGCTTTGTAGTTGGAGGGGGTTATATCAATGAAAGAAGGAAGAAGATTTCAAAATTTTCCATGTCACTTGACTTAAAGGGTGTTGAGGATGTTCCTATAGGTTATAGGGTTTTTTTTCATTGCTTTGAAGTGTAAAATTATTAAAAATCCCAAATTTTAACCTTGAAAATATTTTCGATTAAGAAAATTTGCTCAGGATTATGTGGCAATAGGAATGGAGGGCCTAGATGCATAGCATAGGAAATCAACAATTGCAGAAGATTTTTCCATGGAAATATGCATGTTTTAAAAGAAATTTGATGTTGGTAGAAGAAGGTTAAAATTCATGCAATATTAGCCGTCAGATGAATAAGTGGAAGTAGATCGATGGAGGAGAAATATTTCACTGAGAAAACATGTGTGAAGAAAAGAATTATGAACGATTGTGAAATCTATTACACTCTTCATGTTTCAATAGTTGAGATTAAATGATGTTCAATATAAATGGCAGGTGTATATTTCACAATCCCAACATGTGCGGGCATATTCAATCTCCACCTTTGCGAAATCTAGTATAAGATGCATCTTTCAATGGTTGAGATCTAGGGATGCTGGAGATATACGGTTGAGATGGATTTCACAGCAGAAAAAAGCATGGGTTAATTAAGTTTCTCCATCTACAAAATCCTGTAGGACCTGCACATCTCAATGGTCATGATTTTGGGTGGACACGATCTACGGTAGACATGCATTTTGCAACCAGAACATGCACAAAAGATAAAATATTTCAGGGCTGCGAAATCTTGTAAACCCTACACTTTTGAACCACGGAGATCTTGGCAGAGTTTTGATCTATGGTCCAGGTTGATTTCATGATGGGAACATGCACAGATATTATCAAGATGGAGGATTGTGAAATCGGGTAGGGGCCACATCATGGGATGGTTAAGATATTAATGGTGGATCAAGATCTATGCATGAAAATTATTTCGCAATGGAAAGATGCAAGGAAAGGAAGAAATGAAGAAGTTGCGAAATGAAGATAAAGGGTGGATGAAATGAATGGTATGGATTTGATCATGAAAATATCTATGACCCAAAATCGTTTCGCAGAGGAAACATGCTCACTCTGAGTATGCAAATCAAGTTGTAAAATCAATTAAAGTAAAAGGAAATCAATGGCTTGAAATGACCATGGCCAGATCAATGGTTATTGTTTAATCTAATATTACGATCTACAGGGAGGATAAGGGTAACATTGAATTGGAGGGAGATGGAAAATTAAATTGGCAAAAATGATCGATGACGCATAATCGATCTAGAAGAATAGGAGGTTGAGAAATGTTTCAATCACAAAATATACAATATGGATAAGAATATAAAACTTATAAAAAGACTATGCATGTGAAATCAGGTTATTATTTTATTCGCTTGCATCAAAAAATTAAATTTACAGACAGTACGGAATAAGCCAACTCATAGGGATTCCATCAACCACTTTTTAAAGAAGGAAGGTAGGCCTTTTTGTCCTCTCTGAAACTACATAAAATGACCCAAGTGGAAAGATAGAATCTTAGAGCCTAGAATATCAGAAGGTAGAAGAGTTGTTTGAAGATAGAGATGCTAAAGTTTTTGATACTATTATGTTAAATGGGCCCATTGATGCCATTAAGCAGAATTTGAAACTGCTTAAAGAGCAAGCAGTTGGCATTCATAATATTTACTAGTCCTACTTTCACTTTTTCGCTACTGACCAAACCCTGAACTACGCAGAATTTGTTGATTGGTGTGCCAATAATAATTCTCTTTTTGAAAGATTTATAATGACATAACCAACTCTAAAATACTTTGTCATTTTAATTCCCTAGTCATTACGAAAATCCTGTTTTTAGAATAATCAACCCATAGTTAGCTACCTTAGACATTAATTAATTCATTTTTGTCTTATTTGCCTAGTTTCCATATCCCACTCTATGCAAGTTGTCCTCCACATGTCCTAGATGGTCAAACTTGCTAAAAATAAGTCATGGAGCACTTGGGAAATCTCTTGGAATCAATTCTACTTTATTCCTGAACCTCCATGGCCCATATCTGCTTTTTTCTCTTTATTGTTGCTTTTATTGAGTTTTAAGGCAATTGGGAAAGTATGACTAGGTGAAGTTGACTTGTTTTTTTCCCTCATCATCCTCCTCTCTTTTATACTAATAAAAGCATGTATGAGTTGTCCTTCCATCACCTATTATCTTTCCTAATTGATTTTTCCAATTCGTGATCTCCTAGGCAGATTTGGAAACTGCTTTATGCACCTATGGGGGATTTGAATAGATTTAGTAAGCCTGCTTTTGACTAATTAGAATGGAATCCAAATGCATTCAAATATCTCATGTAATTATTTATTGTGGCAGCCTATTACTTCACAAGGTTGGCTATTGTACACTTATTCAATACAGATTAGTGTTCTGCTCCATATTCAGTCTCCTTTGTGTGTAATTTGCATGTGTAATTGGCAATTTTTGTGAGTGTAATTGTTCTAACACATGGGTTCAATTTCCACATGGTATGATAGCCTTGGTATATCAATTTCTCTCCTTCCATATTGCTATTTCAGGTTTTACATGATTGACTGGGAGCATTCTGCTGACTGGAGGGACAATTTATGAGCTATGGATCAATCTCAGAAGATCATCTTAACTCCATTTAATTTCTTTGAATGGAAAGCAGATATGGAGAGACTTTTGAGAGAAAAAGGCCTCTACAGAGTGACTATGGCAACAAAAGTAGATCCCAATGTAGCTGCAAAGAAAATTAAATGGCACAATAGGAGGGATGAGGCCTATGGTCTCCTATGTCTGAGCATATCCAAAGACCTCTTTTTCCATCTTGATGGATTGACATCACCAAATGAAGTATGGGAGAATCTTGTTGACATTTTTGGTAAAATAGATGAGATGAGAGGACATCAAATTGAGAATGAATTGATCTCCTTGAGTCCCAGCAGCTTTGAATCCCTGCAACTCTACTTTTCCAAGTTTAAAGCCCTTGTTTTGTAGCTAAAACAGTGTAGAATTGAAAAGAAGGAGGAGAAACTGGTTTTGGCCATACTCTCAAATCTTGGCCCTAACTATTCAGTGTTTTTTTCGACCTTCCATGCCACAAAGTTGACAGCTCGAGCTTGGAAGATGTCTAAATATCCAGAGTTCATGGAATCTCTCACACAAGAACAAGATAAATTGGTGATGATGGGCACCATCAAACCTTCCAAAGACCAAGCTCTAGTTTTTGGAGATTCAAGGGTGGATTCAAAAGGAAAGAAGAAAGCTAAGAAGCCACCTGAGCAAAAGAGATACAAGAACAAGTCTCCAGAGGAGCCCCAAGGTTCCAAGAAGAACCCCCAGAAGAAGAAGAACAAAGGAGAAATGAGCAAGTGCGCATACTGTAGTAAGGGAAATAATCCTGAAAGATCCTGCATGAAGAAGCAAATTGACATGCTGACCCAACTCTTGGAGAAGAATGGCATATCCCTTCCTAATAGCTCAAAGAAGAGGGAAGGAGGATCAAATTAAGAAGACAAAGAGATATTTCATGCATTGGTTGATGGCACATCAAGCTCACCTAGTTTCATCATTGATTTTGGAGATTCAAGACATATGGGTTTGACCAAGGAGGCATTCACCTCACTTGACATGTCAAAAGGTCCACCAATAGTACTGGGAGATGACTCTCTCACTGAAATTTTGGGCAAAGGGAGGATTGATCTTGACCATGGTAAGTTCAGCAATGTATTGTATGTTCCAGGTCTTCCCTCTAACCTCTTGTCAATGTATCAGATGACCCACATAGGGTCTCCAAATAAGGTCATATTATCCCCTGATGAAGTTGAGATCACAGAGATCTCAAGTGGTAAAGTCATTGCAAAAGGAGTTGCAAATCACACTTTGAAGGTATACATGTTTTCACATTTTCTACCCTACTCAAACCCTCTGCTCTTCTGATTCATGCTAATGAGGCAAGAAAGCTTTGGCATGAAATATTTGGCCATATTAACTATAAGTATATTTTTGATCTTAGTGAAAAAGAAATGGTCATAGGGTTACCAAAGATTAAGTTTTCCAAAGGAGTCTGTCAAGGTTGCATCTTAGGAAAACACCCAGAGAATAAATTTGAGAAAGCTAGTCATGAGAGAACCTCTGCACCTCTTGAGTTGATCCACAGTGATGTTGTTGGCCCATTTCCTCATATGTGAATGAGTCAGGCAAATATGCATTGACATTCATAGATGAATTTTCCAGGTACTGCTGGGTTTACTTCCTGAAGCATAAGTCTAAAGTTTTTGTCCTCTTCAAAGTCTTTAAGGCTTTGGTTGAAAAGCAGTATGGGAGGAAACTCAAGGTCCTCAGATCTGAAAATGGTGGTGAGTATGTCAAGTTTGAGTTCATTCAATATTGTGTATATGCAACATTCTATCCCTCACACACCACAGCAAAATGGTGTTGCTAAGAGGAAGAACAGATCACTGAAAGAGATGGCAACCTGCATGATGGAGGCTAAGACTTTGCCACCGAATTTTTGGGCTGAAGCTATAAACTATGCAGCCTATATCCAGAATATGGTGCCTCATAAATATATTGATGGTATGACTCCTTTTGAAGCATGGAGTGGGCACAAGCCAGATGTGACCCATTTCAGGATTTTTGGCTCAAGGGCTTGGGCTAGAATTCCAACAGAAAAGAGGAAGGCTTGGAATCACCAAAGCCAAGAGTGTCTATTTGTTGGGTACTCTAAATATTAAAAAGGGTACAAGCTGATCAATTTGATCACAAACAAATACTTCATTGAAAGGAGTGTTCAGTTCCAAGAAGAGCCTTTAGCAGCAGTTGAAGTTGGAGAGTCTTCTTCACCACCAGAACCACTGAATGTAAGTGAAGAGATAAGTGAGTTTGCTGATTCTGATATGTCTGATAATGATGATTTAATTGCAGATCCTAACAGTCCTACAAGACCAAAATTGGCAGCAAAGACCATTCATGTAGCTGGGGAACTAGCTGGAAATCCTAGTGATTCTAGGAGGACTAGATCTCAGTTTGAGAGTGCCATGTGTATGAAAGACCCTTTGTTTGCAGAGAAATGATATCTAATGGTTGAATTATACCCACATACATATTAAGATGCAGCACATGATCCAAGATGGAAAACAGCCATGAAATAAGAATTCAGCTCACTCCAAAAGAACAACACTTGGGAGCTGGTTGATCTTCCCCCAGGGAGGAAGCTAGTTCAATGTAAGTGGGTTTTCAAAACTAATTTTTCTGCTGATGGTTCACATTTTAAATATAAGGCAATATTGGTAACCAATGGATACTCATAGGTACATGGTATAGACTACAATGAGACCTTTGCACCTGTGGCAAAGATGGACTCCATCAGGCTAGCCTTAGCCATTGCAGCTTCGAAGAAATGGGAGATAAATCACATGGATGTGAAGTGTGCTTTCCTGAATGGAGATATTACTGAATATATTTACATGTAGCAGCCTCAATTATTTGTTACTAATCCATCTCTTGTGTGCAGGCTAAAGAAATCATTGTATGGGCTTAAGCAAGCCCCCAGGGCTTGGTATGCCAAGATTGATGGCTTTCTGCTATCATTGAGTTTTGTTTGATGCAAGTCTGATCCTAATGTTTATTTGAGGCTGATTCATGGTTATTTGTTGATTATTGTCTTGTATGTGGATTACCTTCTCATTACAGGAAGCTCAAAGGATGAAATTGCCTCCTTGAAGGATGCAATGAACCATGCATTTTCTATGACTGAGTTGGGGTTATTGAGCCAATTCTTGGGTCTCGAGATTGCTCAAACCAAACATGGAATAAAAGTACATCAGTCCAAGTATTCTTTGGATTTGCTGAACAATTTCAACATGAAATATTTCAATCCAAGCAAGACTCCCTTCCTTTTAGGAGTTAAGCTTGAAGAAGCAGGTTCTTCTCCTATGGTAAATAATACACTGTTTAGGAAACTGATTGGGTGTTTGTTGTACCTTAAACATACTCGACCTGATATTTCTTATGCAGTAAGTGTGGGTTCAATATACATGGATCAGCCTCATGAGATCCATTGGAGAGCAGCCAAAAGGATCCTTAACTTTGTTCAGGGAACAAGGACTCATGGGATCTTCTATAAAGCTAAATCTAATCTTGATTTGATTGGGTTTACTGACAGTGATTGGGCAGGTGACAACATAGATCGAAAGTCAGCATCAGGATATTTGTTCATGCTTGCTAAAGGACCAATCATCTGGTCAAGCAAGAAACAGAGTGTCATTGCACTCTCATCTACAGAAGTAGAGTACAGAGGAGTTGTAAATGCAGCAACTCAATGTTTATGGTTGCAGGGGTTACTTGGTGAGTTTGGCTTCGAATCAGAATACTCAGCTACTATCTATTGTGATAATCAGAGTACCATTCAAATATGCAATAATCCAGTTCAAAGATAGAGAACCAAACACATTGAGATCCATATGCACTACATCAGACAACTTGTCCATGATGGCACCATTCACCTACTCTTCTGTTCATCTTCAGAACAAGTAGCAGACATCTTCACCAAAGTTTTTTGTGAGAAAAATTTCAGCAATCTCAAATCATTGTTGGGGATTTTTGATCATGCTGTGAAGCATGATTGATGACAAGATTTTCAAATTTTGTTTTATTGTCCATGTTTAAGGGAGGATTTTTCCCACTAGGTTTTTGCCTCTTTCCTTGTTTAAATGGACATGCAGTATGTAAAGGGTGACTAAGACTTGTTGCTAGGCCCTATAATTTTCTGATATTTTACTCATAATTCAGGCTTAAGGGAGGGTGTTAGAATAATCAACCCATAGTTAGCTACCTTAGACATTAATTATTCAATTTTTGTCTTATTTGCCTAGTTTCCATATTCCACTCTATGCAAGTTGTCCTCCGCATGTCCTAGATGGTCAAACTTGCTAAAATTGAGTCATGGATCACTTGGGAAACCTCTTGGAATCAATTCTTCTTTATTCCTGAACCTCCCTAGCACATATCTACTTTTTCTGTTTTATTGCTGCTTTTACTGAGTTTTAAGGCAATTGGGAAAGTATGACTAGGTGAAGTTGACTTGTTTTTTTTCCTCATCATCCTCCTCTATTTTCTCCTAATAAAATCATGTATTAGTTTTCCTTCCATAACCTATTAGCTTTCCTAATTGATTTTGCCAATTCGTGAGCTCCTAGGCAGATTTGGAGACTGCTTTATGCACCAATGGGGGATTTGACTAGATTTAGTAAGCCTGCTTTTGACTAATTCGAATGGCATCCCAATGCATTTGAATCTCTCATGTAATTATTTATTGTGGCAGCCTATGACTTCACAAGTTTGGCTATTGTACACTTATTCAATACAGATTAGTGTTCTGCTCCATATCCAGTCTCCTTTGTGTGTAATTTGCATGTGTAATTGACAATTTTTGTGAGTGTAATTGTTCTAACACTTGGGTTCAATTTCCACACTTGTTAGTCCCTAATGAATTTACCCTAAAATCTAAGGATTAAAATGAATAATATATAGTCCAATGCTTTAGAGAGTCCATAATAGTGAAGAAGCAATATTTTTTCAAGAAGTGTTTCAAACCAGATGTTAAGTCATTAAACAAACCATTTTCAGTTGATGTCGCCCTTTTCAATGAATAAACCTAGTGCGTAGTAACCTAGTTGTGTCAGGTTTTAGGTTTAGACACAAACAAATTCATTACTGAGCCCCTCATGAGTCTACTTTTTGTCTTGAATAGTTGTCTAGTTGAGTCTGATGAGTCTAGCCAATCGTTACAAGTTCCATGTCTTAAATTTGATGAGTTCTTAGCTGAGAATATTCATTCTCAGTTAATGGACTTCCACAAGATTAATACCTTCAAGTTCCAATCTTATTTATTGAAGGTGTTTCTTTCTTTCAATGAGGAAACTTTGCAGCTACCAAAAATGGTATTGAATGAAGAAATGAATAGATATTATACCAGATTTATGAAATTCCTCTTGTCATAGGTTTATACTACTATTTTTCAAAAGAATTCGCCCAGAGTGTTACCTGAAATAATAGGGGATTGGTTCATGTTTGAACATGGAAAAATGATAAGGTTGTATGGTTTCATTCATCCACCTTATATGTTTCCATCTTTCTTGACTCCAAGAGTGTTCTCCATGGAATTCATTGGACAAAAGCTAATTGTGGAGACTGATCACTTCTTAATTAATTTTAAGAATTCTACTGAAATAAAGTATCCATGGGCTGTAAGACCCATTCACCATAAAAAATAAAGTTTCCTTTCCTATGGTTGAGAGTTTAATAAAAGAAATGGGATTTCTAATAGAACCTGTTGTTAATTATGATCCTCATCAAATTATTTCAAACAAAAGAAAAGCTCTAAGAAGAAATCCTTTCGACCATGATCATATTGTTGGCCTAACAAATGCTGCCAATTGGTCTGACTCTCCAGAAGAGACTAAAAAAGAAATTGACATGAAAACAGATTCAAGTTCTTCTGTTAAAGAAATTTCTTCATTATTGCCTGGAATTTCTAAGTTTATTTCAGCAATTGAGAACATCACACCTTTGGCCAGTTATTCAGAAAGAACTAACAAGCTATATTTTTTAGATGCAATGGACACTACAGAGGAAGACACTTCTAGAACTCCTAAAAAGAAGAAAACTGAAGCATAAGGACAACTTGTCCAGACTACATATGAAGGCAAAGGAAAAAAGAATATGAAAGTAACAGGCCCTACTTTTGAAGTAAAGGAGTATGCATTTGCAGATACACCAGCTGGCTCCACTTCCATTTCCAAAAGGAAAATAGAATTGTTGGAGAGATACAAAGAAACCAAAGACATAATTTTAGAGGAAACTTTGAAGTTGTATTTAGAGGTGGAAAAGATTTCCAATAAATATGTATCCCTAGTTTCAGTTAGAGACTATGCTCAAAATACTTTGAACTTGGCCTTGGAAACCAAGAACATAGTTGCAAAAATGAAGATGAACTTGGAAGATATCCCTATACCAGACATGATTCATTTGCATAAGAAAATTGGACATATTTTGTTTACTAATTTATTGGATGCTAATTTGAGATTGTCGAAGGCTTAGACTACTAAAATCAAAATTGAAAATCAGTTGAGACAAGAAAAGGTGGAGAACAAGGCTCACCAGACACAAATAAAATGATTACAAACAGTTCTACTGGCTATTGAAAGCCAAGTTGATAAGGGAGATGGAATACAAAAGTTGTTAAATTAAAAAGAGAATGTTATCCAACTATTGAAAAAGAAATTGAAGATACATGCTGCACAACTAACACAGGGACCTGAATTAGCTGAAATAGAGAAAGAAAAGGAAAGACTAAATAATGAGCTCACTGATTGTAAAGCTAAATTATTGAAATTTGATGATAAAGAAAAATAGTGGCAAAAAGACATGACACTGTTGGTAGTGAGTGAGAAGACCATGAAACAAAAGTTTGATGAAATGGAAATAAATTTGCAGGATAAATAAAAAGAATTACAGGACAAAGAGAAGGAGTTAGAATTGAGGATCATTCCTCCTGTAGCTGAATCCAATGACAAGAACATTGTCCAAGCCATGTCACAAGTTAGAATCAAATATTTACAGTTAATATGTTTAAAAAATCAAAACAAAAATATGGAAAACATAGAATTATAAAGAGAACAAGAGGAAAACTTGGGAAGCTAAATCCCAAGCTTGGGAGGCCAACTGCCAGGAGTTGCAAACTAAAAATGATAAACTCAAGAAGCAGATAACTTGTCAAGCAGTAGTGAAAGGTGCAAAGCATCTCATTTGGGATGTGATCATCACAGAAGCAGACAATTTTAGACCCTACCAGGACTATATATTCGATAAATAGGTGGTGATGCATTCATCTAGGAAGATCATGGAAATAACCAGGGAAAAGTTGAATAAGAAGCAAGTTGACTACACCAATAATGCCATCAAATTTTTTAATGGCTTGTTAGAGGATGATTTAAAGAAGGAAAATATCAAGGATATAATCTCAATTATGACTTGGTCCAGGAAGTAGTAAATAAATATCACCACTTAGACATATTTCAAGCCAAGGTTGATATTATGGCACATCAAGTAAATATTTTCATTGATATGTTTAATCATTTATTTAAGAAAGGACTCCCTTTCTTATGGGAAGAAAAGGGTGAAATACTGACTCAAAAGGAATACCATGAAAAGCTGATTGAATGCAGGGTAGATCACGCCAATTTCACTGTCATGAACCAATCGTTTCCTAGAAAGACAATTGTGGATAAATTGGGTGATGGATTTGAAATATTTTTTTCCTTTAAAGAGGCGTGCGCACATCTACATAAATATTCTTACAGGGACCATATTGAGTTGTGTGTGCTGGCAAAGGAGATGTCTACCCTGGAGCTGCCATCTCCAGACCAATGGAAAACAGTAGAAAAAATTGGGAGAACTAAGTACACATTGCACACTTGAATACCTGGAAGATCGTGGAGCATTGAAGACTAAAAGATAGTTATTAGCCACTATTTTATTTCCTAGAAGTTGTTATTATTTAAGAAGTTTCGATTGACACATGTAAAGGCGATTGGGCCTATTTTTAGCAGTTAGTTATATTTTAAGCTCATGGAGCAATTTATAAGAACCTCTAAGTTGTATGGAAAAAGGGTTTGGAACCCATGATATTTTGTGTTATGTACTTTGAGATCTACCATTAATAAAATTACAGAGCCGAATGATGGCCTTTTGTTGCAAAGATTCATGTGTATTTCATAGTTACAGTCTATTATTTCCCTTCTTATATGCATGTATTTCCTGTTAAACTTTTCATTATGTGTTCTTTCATATGTGGAATGAGTGTATAATAGTTTCAAAATTCATATTGTTATGATATGGCTATTGTTTCAAATATTCACCAAAATTTCATACTAAAGTTAATGCAGAATTCATCTTTTTGGTGCTCTGTATTGATGGACTGTCCTTGTTTCTTCTTTATCACCAAACAAACTGAATTTTGACTGTGACCAAATATTATCTTTCCTTTGTAGAATTTTCCCATGCAAACAGTTCTATGATTCATAAAAATATTTGTGACTCCATAGCCCAATGTATACTTACCTTGTTTCAACGACAGACACAATTTGAATTTTTATTTTATTTATACATATGGCCTTGTTAAACAACTCAATGAGAGATCCCTCTCTCGAAACAGAGAAGCCAACTTTCTTTCTTAAAGTGGTTTTGTTGTTACCTTGGGATCTAACTTCCACAACCTGTGTACATTCTGAGTGCTAACATCAGGATTAGTGGTATCATAGCCTTCTGTTCTTGTGGTTTCTCAATGCATTTCCTCGATGATATTTGAATATCGAGAGTTGGGTCTTGAACTAGTTGAGCTTGGGGAAAATACCTCTCATCATCCTTACCATCCTAAAAGAGAGATGGCAGAGTAGGATATCCTATTAAACTGTTTCTCAAGGAATATCTTGCGTGATAGAGGAATGAAATGATGGATAACTTCACCTAGATCTTTCGAAGAATGCCGACACCAGTGGATGCACCATAAATGAGCATTCGTTTCAGGGGTAGGAATTCATTAAAGGTACAAGTTAACTTTGAAATCCCCTTATTTGAAGGAAATATAGATGCAAATGCTTTGGAAAGATGGTTGAGTCTGTTAGAGGCTTAATTCTCTATTCAAAATTTATCTGATAGTGAAAATACCACCTTCACACTCCTTAAGTCCCTCCCCCATATCAAATACTGGTGGGACAGGTACTACGAGAGGCATGTGAGGGATGAATATGAAATATTCAATACATAACCCACTTGGGCATCTTTTGTTGATGCCATCAAACAGGAATTCTACCTTGTCAAAAACTATGATGACCAATACACCCAGGACAACATTGCACCAAGAAAGATACCAAACTGTGCCAAAGTATACCAATATATTCCATACCTTCTGCTCAAAGTTGGATATTAGAGACTCCAAACGACACTTGTTTCTAAAGTACCGCAATTGCTTGAACATGTACATTCAGTCAAAGATGGATTTTGTGGACATATCCTCACTAGGAGTAGCTTATCAATATGATGTCAAGATCGAGCAAAAGTTTAAGAAAAATAAAAAGCAGGATTTTGGGTCTACAAATTAGAAGCAAAAACCAGGAAAAAGTGGCCCTAATTCACAACCCAAATCACAAGGAAAGGATGGCCAAAGTTCTGACAATCGCTCCAAGACGCACGAAAAAAAGGGTAATGGGAAATCAAAGAAGGACACCAACAAGTGGTGAGAGTTCCATAAAATCCCCTGGCACAACACCAATGAATGCCGCTAAAAACAATCATTGTTGGCCAAGACAAAATCCTTGGATACAAACTATGACTCAAACAACAATGCATAGAAATGAAGGGGAAAGAATATCATTGATGCAGAACCTAGTTCCACCATTGCAATTGAAAATATCAAACCAATAGAGTCAGAGGATCCAGAGGAAAGGGATCACCTTCCATTCACAACTATGGGTGCAGGGGACTCTACTACATTTCATTGTTGAAAATGGTAGTGAGAAGAACCTCATCTTGGTCGAGGTCATCAAAATATTGAATCTTCTAATAGTTCCACATCCCCAAAACTGCAACATTGGTTGGATGAGCGATGAACGAGACAAGTGCGTCAGTTAATAATGTCACCTCTCCTATGACATCAAGCCCTTCAAATATGAGGTAATGTGTGATGTTTCCCTACTTGAAGTTTGTGATGTTATTTTATGACAACCATATATGTGTAAATTTTATGCTACTTATGAGTCTATACCTTGTAGTGTCATTATTACTTTGGGAAATAAACTCTATAGGATACTAGAGACACTTCCTACTACTGCAGTGTCTCTCATCACAACAAAGCAGTGCATGAATGCAATCTACCAGAAAAGGAAATACATACTCTTCATGGTTCATTCTGAGGGTGAATGAAATATCAAAACAACATCCACCACCTCCACAAATCCCCTCTATGAAGCAAAAACAAGTGGACAAGATCATGGAAGCATACAAAGACATATTCACCACACATGTCAGGGTTCTAGTACATTACTAGGTCAAGAATTTCATTGATTTGATCCCTAGTGTGCCTTTATATAATGGGACAGTATACATACATTCCGTCATGGATAATGAAGAAAGAAAATGCCAGATTCAAGAGTTAATCCAAAAGGTGCACATTCGACCCAACTCCTCACCCTATGGGAACCCAATTATGTTGGTACAAAAGAAATATGGGACATGGTAACTTTGTCTTGACGATTGAACTCTAAACAAGATCACAGTCCATAATCGATATCCCATTCCCCAGATTGACGACCTCCTCAACCAACTCAAGGGGGCCAAGTATTTCAACAATATTGACTTGAAGTCCATCTATCATCAAGTTCCAATTGAACAGACTAATGTTTAGAAGACTTCCTTCAAATATCAAGAAGGCCTTTTTGAGTGGTTGGTCATTCCTTTCGGCTTGAAGATTTCTCCAACAAACTTTATGAGGATGATATATGACATTCTATGGGAATTCACCAATTCCTTTGTGATCGTATATCTAGGTTATCATCATCTACAATAGAACATGGGAAGAACATTTGCAGCATATCCACCAGGTCCTCAGCAGCCCGCAACAACACAAGTTATATGTCAATCTAGAGAAGTGATCATTTGGCATGGAAAGGGTTCTGTTATCACCCTGTAATTTTCAAATGGTTGCGGTAAGAAGTCACAAGGGTAACAATTTCAAACCAATATTTAGACTATATTCTAGCCTTACATCCAGAGAGGGATCTCTCTATTTCATAGGTTTATTCACATATACATTTATCTTTAAAAAAGCAATCAAAAGACTAGATTCTGATAGTAACAGGATATTTGCAGATTTAAAAATGCTAAAACAGATAGACAAGAAATACCATTGGGCGATGGAGTCAAAACCTGAAACATTCAAGGACTTACAACAAATAATAACCAGCAACAACCTCCATAGTCTAAGGCAAAATAGGCATCAATATTTGGAAAAATATCTTTGAAGAGATGGAAGGGGGGAAAGAGAAGAAGCCCAATGTAACAGGAGGCTCCTATATGGGGATGTATCTCTTGAAAACACCTTTAGTAGAATAAACAACAAAGGCTAGTAACTACAATGGAGCATAGAGGATGAATTCCAAAACATTTACCAGAAACACAAACAAATGCATTATCTAATGCAAGGAGCGCTAAACATAGAGTGAATTCCTCACATTCAACTAGAAACACATTAGAGGAAATTACACATTCTCAGAAGTGAAAAATACAAAGGAAAAACAGGTTAAACAATGAACACCGTGATGAATCTCAGAAATTCAAGCTATGCTTTCATTAATGCTTCCAAGAAAATAACAAAGCTACAAAACCCAAGCACTAAGGCTTTTGAATGAAATTTCCAACCCTTTCTTCCTCTTCTAAGGGTATATTTATAGTATAAACGGGCTCTTGAGACCAACCTCAAAACAAACCCAGAATCTATTAGAAAAATGGGAATCAAACCCAAATGATCATAAAATCCTTACAACCTTTGACTTGGAATATTCGCCATGATCACAAAAGAAAATAGGAAAGCATGCTGGGGCGCACATGATGGACAAAAATGGGAAGATGAACACCTGGAAACCACGCTTGCTAGATGAAAACAATGGCTCAAATCACCTTCGTTGTTCTGTAACATATTTTCTCCTTCCCTGCATCTTTAACCAATGAAATCATTGTGGACCATTGATATTTTAATTAAAACAAGGATATGGAGACACATGCCTGAACTTTCCTACTCTACAAATTTCACTGAGTTCTGGAAAGTTAAATTAACAACACTTTGAACTAGCAGATTTTTCCTCGATTGTGGATCTAGATCAATCTTGATCTGAGCCGTCAAAATCTACAGACCTTTTAAATGATTATGCATATTTCAAAAGTTCATTTCCCCATGCTTGTTGCATTAGTGGAATTGTTCTCCACCGTTGATCTTACCGCAAGATCAATCGTGACCGTTGAAACCTGCATTCCTTTAACTGATTTCTTAAATATGGAAATCTACATATCTTGTACGCATGTTTGCCTTTGTTAACCCAAAAAATCCCCCAATGATCTCTTCATGACCTACACCACCCAAATACATCTATGTACGACCCTCATTTGACCCCCACACCCTTGCTAAGGCTCAAAAACATGAAAAGGGCTTAAAAACCCCTAAAAAGAACCAAAATAGCTCTCATAGGGGCTAAAACCTCCAAAAGGGGCTAAAACCCCTCAAAGGAGCTTGAAACCCCCAAAGGAGCTAAGAATTTGGCGAAAGGGGCTTAAAGCCCAAAATAGGGGCTAAATCCCTAAACAAGGATTAAAACCCTAAATCTCTAGAAAAAATCTATAAATAGAGGGGTGGGGGTCACTCTCAAAACACTCCTTCTCTCCCTATCGTTATGCTGCCCATGTGAGTGCATTGAGACCCTTTTCCTCTCAAGGCATTCACCCTCCCTCTTCTCCATTGCTCCATAATCCAAGCTTCCATCCCATAGAGAGAGGTGCTTCCCCAAGCTAGGGCATGGTGGCCCATTTCCACCCAAACAGAAGGTATATCTATTAGTTTTTCATTGTTATTTTAGTTTGATAGCTTTTTTTATTTGCAGGTTTGTTCTCTAATGGTTTGCTGCAAGTTTTCCCTTTGATTCCTTGCAGCCATAGTTTGTTTCCTAACCATTTCATGTAGGGCTTCATAGCTTAGATCTGACATTGTTTTGCAGGTTTTCTTTCAACCAACGGGAACCCTACCCTTCCATCCTATTGACAGAAGGGAGTTGTTCCTACCTATAGCTAGGGTGAAATCCCTACTACAGAACCGACGACCATACCAAGTCGATCCCACGGGATCCCTGGATTTTCTTTTCAAGTTTCATTTTTTTGTTTGTGTTCTGTTAACCTAGTTCATTTTCTATTAAATCTAGTTTAGATCTGTCTTTTTCTACATTTTAGTTCACAGTCGAGCCTCCTTAAGGCCAAACCGAACCCGTTCAACCATAGTACAAGTTACTGTTGGCCGTTCCCTACTCAGGTTAAAAACAATTTCATTTTTCAGACCAGGTCACATGTATCGGGCTGAAATAGGCGACCAGGTCGCTAAGTTTTTCCCAAAAGGTGCGACTTCCCTCTCAGGAGCCAGATCGCTCCTATTTTTTGTTTCTAAGTGACCCCCTCACCTGTATGTTGGAAAAATTGGTGACCCCTCACCACATTGGCATCGAAATAGGTGACCTATCTCTCAAATTCATTTTTTTAAAGCTATTTGGACTGTCAATACGGCTCAGCCGCCTTTGTCCAGCAATTTGTTTTCATTTCATACAATCTATGTAAATCACAGATAAATTTAACTGGTTAATGGTATAATGAATCTGTTTTAAAGGTTGAACAAATTACTGTAGGTTAAATTTCAGTTCTTAATTAGAAATTAACACCTTTCTAGCCCTTCCTCCTCTACCCAATCATCACACTTCGGGGTATTCTGTGTCACGTCCCCATCCCTCAGACCGGCGAAGAGGACGCGCGACAAACATCAAATACAGATTGGGCAAACTGCCCCATGAACATTGACAGAAAACAAATGCCGAAATTAAAACTTACCAGCATACATAGATGCAAAACTCTTCAATCATACAGTGGAAGCAACACAAACACATTTCCATCATTGATCATGTTCATCATTTCACATAACACAGTATATAAATTGCAGAGGAGAAGTAACAGCAGCACTTATCTTTCGATGAAGAACTTGCCCACAACTAGCTACGTCGCTGCAATGATCCACCCAACCATAGGCCAGCGTGCTCATCAATCTCTCAGCAACGCTGCCACCCTCGAGCTGGGCATGATTCCTCCAGGATAAGGGTCATTACAAGCTTACACATAGCCAAGGGACACAATCAGCCAAACCAAACACTGCTGGGTTTAACAGGCCTTCAACAGCAGCCAAGCCAGCACATCCCAAGTGGACAACCACTGCATATCAGCAGCAAAACAAACCCTTCACAACCTTGTGAAGAAGCCAACAACCGGGGATGATCCCCAAACCAAAGGTGAGACACAGCTCCAGCCTACAAGGCAATTCAGAGTTGGTTTTGGCCCTAACGTGGCCAAAACAACTCAGCTGCAACCCAAAACGGGGTACCTCAACAGCCACAACACACAATGAAATGATAACAGCATTCCACAATTCCAAACAGGGAAATTCAGCCAACGGGTTGGAAATCCACAGTGGCCCAAAACGAAATCAGTGAGCATGGCTCACAACATGAAAACGACTTCGACAACATCCAACAGTCATGGAAGAAATGACAGCAGCCCCAAATCGTGGGTGAAAATCAACAGCAAGCAGAAATCGTGGATTAAAAACCACGGTATGGGCACATACCAAGAGAATTCGGGCCCTTGAGGCCGTTCTACCTTCTTGCTGCGTGCACCAACCAAAGAAGAGCCGCGACCAGTGTGCAAGGAGGAACAAAACGTACAATCCCAGTCTACGCGTGAGGAAGAACTAACCAGGCGTGAGAGAAACCGACCATGGGGAGAATGAAGACCAGCGTGAGGGAAACGAGACTTCCCTGCTGGGCATGCATACTGTCCAAACTGACAGCAGCCTACCAAACCCACGTTTTTCCATGCCCACGTTTCCTCATGCAATAACTACCCCCAACTAACAAAGTCAAGACATTGAAGAGGTTGGAGAGGTTGGGTAAGACAAGAAAGGTGGCAAACAAAACAAAGGTGGAAAAACATGGGTTTTTCCCCCATAGACTAAGGTTTGACAATCCCTCACCCCTTATCCTTTGGAACCATGCCCTTTTCATTCAACGTTGCACTGTCGTAGCTGGTTGTGGTTTATTTTAATTGATGTGCGTATTTACATGATGCCACATTAAAATGTGCCAGATAGCACGACATACCATCGACAATTATCCCCATTGCCGAAACATAGACAACCAAATTGATGGTGGGGCTTTTGCCTTGAGCTCCTCACCATGATTAATTACAATATATACATCATGCAAATGGGGTCGAAACTGGGGGCATTACATTCTGGGATAAGATAAAGGATGAATATCGTATAGTAATAGGCACTTCATCTGTAATTTTTTGAGACCACTAAATATGGGTGATTTGGAAGGTAGACGGGGTGGTAGGCCCAGGGGGCCTCACAGCTTTCACGTACTCCCTGTTGAGTGACGTTGCACTCGAAGAGTGACATGAGGATCTATGGATGGGCTTAGTCCCATTGTGTTGAGAGCCCAACACTCTTTCCTGGTCGAAGAGAAATATAGGTGTAAGGCAGTCACCTAGTAAGTCTACCATAGTTCAGATTCATGTATGACATGTTTTAAATTTATGTTCACAATTTACTGCTTTCATAAACAAATTACCCATGTTATAAGTTCTGCAATAAATCAAACAATCTCTGCGAAATATTCATAAACCATACAAGTGGCCACCAAGTGTAACAGAAATACAATGGACATGCACACAAACCATACAAAATAAAACAACCAAACTCAGTTCATGACACTGAGCCAACCACTAAAATTTATTAATTTACACTAATTCGAACACTTGCAGTCATTGAGGACATAAGTCTTGATTGCCTTAACCGTGAGAAGTGCTTGGGATCAGCGCAGAAACTCATTATGAGGAGTACCACGGGAACCCCAAAGTAGCTGGTCATTGAGAGGAATTGCCAAGCGAAACGGGAAATGACCCCTACCAATTGACTAGAACTCACGTGAGGAAAAATCCAAGCGTTGTCTTCCGGCAGTCTTGGTGGCCGAGTGACCACCTGAAAGCCAATAGGAAGCCACTAAAACTGGGGTCTAGAATGTCATTACCATATTTCACCACCTGATCCACTAACCAGACATAATTGATCCCCCATGTTCTTCCTCACTTCTAAGAGGTGATCCACCACAGTTCGGGTCCTTAAACTAACACTGTTGAGACCATTCTCGATGACCCTCTACACTTTCAGAAGGACACACAGCCTCGGATTCAGAATCAGAATCATATCAATCTTAGCCAGATCTACACACTGCATCATCTAGCCCCATGTCTGGTACAAACCCAGATCCACTTTTCGGCTTGGTGATTGGCAGTGGACCCATGACCATACCTCACACCACCACCAACACCCCTACAAGTGGTTCTAGCACCATCATGTAGACTTTCATAAGTCAGCTACCTCCACCTATACTTACCAGTCAAGCTGTCCCACTTGGCATGCCTGGGGGAGGTGGCCCATCCACTCACATTGTCCCACCTAGCATTCCTGGGGGCAGTGGCCCGTCCACTCACATTATCCCACCCGGCATGCCTGGGGGCAGTGGGCCTTCCCTTTACACCATCGTTCCAAATGATCCTCGTGTAGGCACCTCCTACTTCGACGCACCGGGGGCATCCCATGCCACATATGGCATCATAGGTTCTTTCTCCCACCAATCACAACACCACCTGGCACTACGTACGATGCCACCACAACCAAGCAACACCCCTGGTGTTTCCTACCCAAGCCAAGCTCTGGACTATGCAAGAATGATGTCCCAATCTGGAGCTACAACCTCTTATGCACAACCTGCACCAAAACAACAAACCCATGCACCTACTTGGTCGACACAACAATATGTGGGACAAATTCCCACGTTTGTAGTAGCCACATCACCCCAAGTCTATTATGCACCACCCATGCAAGCCACCCAAACTCCCTCCCCAACTCCGCCTGCTCCTTTGGGACAAGTGTTTGAACAACAAAACTGTCCCAACCAGTCAACCCCCAACAACCAATAAGGGCAAGCCAAAAATAATCGATCCCAGAACCAAGGCAACAATCAACCGCAGGGAGGTGGTCAACAACCAAAACTTCCCAATAATGACGAGGAAAACTAGCTAGCCAAAAATCCTCAGCAAACAAATGCACCTAGATGCAACACTCTGTTGCACACAAATCATCCATGCAGGCTGTGTGAGGTCTATGGGCACTATACACATGAATTCCCCTTCATGGGTCGTGCTAAGCAGGCCATTCACAATGAGGTTCAACATGCTATTAATATGACAGCCCCAGCTCAACCCAACCCGACACCACTAGGACCTCCACCCATGGTGCTCCAAAACCCATTACCAGTCCAAGGATTGGTAGCAACTACACCCACTCGCCAACCCAATCCCAATGCCCTGGGGGCACCTTTGACAGCAAAAACAGGGGTTCACCACTTGCTAGCCATGCCAACTCAAGAGGTCAATTTACAGACTAAACAAAATCAGTACAGAACTAACACCGAACCTGTTGACCCATCAATGGCATCCATGTCCAAAACAATCAATACACCTTTTCATCTACCCCCTTTTCTTCCAAGCCCCCCCATACGATGGATTTCCAACAACATCACAGCTAGAGCTACTGTAAGCTACAACATTGTGGATGACTTGGCCCAAACACCTATGGTTATTTTCGCACTCGAGGTACTTAAAACTTGCCCAACATAGTGGAAAGCCTTACTAGCTTCCCTCGATTCCATAGACCCCTCTGACTCCAAGTTGATCACATTCGACAGACAGATCGGAGAGCCATGGATTCCATCAACCATTTCCTTCCAAATCGCGGTGTCCATTTGGAATTTGGTCATGCACCGGTGCATTGTGGATGAAGGGGCATCAACGTGTGTCATGTCAGCCTTAGTCTGGCAGAAGCTGGGATCCCCAATTATGCAACCATCCTCTATGACTCTATGTCCTGATGATGTCCACCCCACTAAAGCCCAAGGAATCTTCCCACACGTTCCCATCACATTAGCCGGGAAAATAGTATTGCTTGACATAGAGGTTGTCAATGATCAATTGGACTATAATCTTCTCCTCGGAAGAAGTTATATGTACGCCATGAGAGCCATAGCATCAATTGTTTTCTTTCTCATGATGTTCCCTCATGAAGGGAAAATCATACCATAGTTCACATTCATGTATGACATGTTTTAAATTTATGTTCACAATTTACTGCTTTCATAAACAAATTACCCATGTTATAAGTTCTGCAATAAATCAAACAATCTCTGTGAAATATTCATAAACCATACAAGTAGCCACCAAGTGTAACAGAAATACAATGGACATGCACACAAACCATACAAAATAAAACAACCAAAATCAATTCATGACACTGAGCCAACCACTAAAATTTATTAATTTACACTAATTCGAACACTTGCAATCCTTGAGGACATAAGTCCTTGACTTCCTTAACCATGAGAAGTACTTGGGATCAGCGCGGAAATTCATTGGGAGGAGTACCATGGGAACCCCAAAGTAGCTGGTCGTTGAGAGGAATTGCCAAGCAAAACGGTAAATGACCCCTGCCGATTGACTAGCACTCACGTGAGAAAAAATCCAAGCGCTATCTTCTGGAAGTCTTGGTGGCCGAGTGACCACCTAAAATCCAATAGGAAGCCGCTAAAACTGAGGTCTAGAAAATCATTACCATATTTCACTACCTGATCCACTAACCAAACACAATTGATCCCCCATGCTCTTCCTCACTCCTAAGATGCGATCCACCATAGTTCGGGTCCTTAAACCAACATCGTTGAGACCATTCTCGACGACCCTCTACATTGTCAGAAGGAAACAAAGCCTCTAATTTAGACTCAGAATCATATCAATCTTAGCCAGATCTACACACTACATCATCTAGCCCCATGTTTGGTGCAAACCCAGATCCACTTTCCGGCTTGGTGATTGGCAATGGAGCCATGTCCATAACTCACACCACCACCAACACCCCTGCAAGTGGTTCTAGCACCGTCATGTGGACTGTCATAAGTTAGCAACCTCCACCTATACTTACCAGTCAAGCTGTCCCACTTGGCATTCCTAGGGGAAGTGGCCCGTCCACTCACATTGTCCCACCCTGCATGCCTGGGGCCAATGGCCCGTCCAGTCATATTGTCCCACCCGGCATGCCTGGGGGCAGTGGGCCTTCCCTTTACACCATCATTCCAGATGCTCTCTATGCAGGCACCTCCTACTGCGATGCATCGGGGGCATCCCATGCCACATATGGCATCATAGGTTCTATCTCCCACCAATCACAACACCACATGGAACCACCTACGGTGCCACCACAACCAAGCAACACCCCTAGTGTTTCCTACCCAAGCCAAGCTCTGGACTATGCAAGAATGATGTCCCAATATGGAGCTACAACCTCTTATGCACAACCTACACCACAACAATAGAACCATGCACCTACTCGGTCGACACAACAATATGTGGGACAAATTCCCACGTTTGTAGTAGCCCCATCACCCCAAATCTATTATGCACCACCCATGCAAGCCACCCAAAACCCCTCCCCAGCTCTGCCTACTCCTTTGGGACAAGTGTTTGAACAACAAAATTGTCACAACTAGTCAACCCTTAACAACCAACAAGGGAAAGCCAAAAATAATCGATCCCAGAACCAAGGCAACAATCAACCGCAGGGAGGTGGTCAACAACCAAAGCTTCCCAATAATGCCGAGGAAAACCAGCCAGCCCAAAATCCTCAGCAACCAAATGCACCTAGACGCAACACTCTGTTGCGCACAAATCAGCCATGCAAGCTGTGTGAGGTCTATGGGCACTATACACACGAATTCCCCTTCATGGGTCATGCTAAGCAGGCCATTCACAATGAGGTTCTACATGCTACCAATATGACAGCCCCAGCTCAACCCAACTCGACACCACTAGGACCTCCACCCATGGTTCTCCAAAACCCATTACCAGTCCAAGGATTGGTAGCAACTGCACCCACTCCCCAACCCAATCCCAAAGCCCCGGGGGCACCTTTGACAACAGAAACAGGTGTTCACCACTTGCTAGCCATGCCAACTGAAGAGGTCAATTTACAGACTAAAAGAAATCAGTACGGAACTAACACTAAACCCGCTGACCCATCAGCGACATCCACGTTCAAAACAACCAATATACCTCTTCATCTACCCCCTTTTCCTCCACGCCCTCCCATACGATAGATTGCCAACAACATCACGGCTAGAGCTGCTGTAAGCTACAGCATCGTGGATGACTTGGCCCAAACACCTATGGTTATTTCCACTCTCGAGGTACTTAAAAATTTTCCAACATAGTGGAAAGCCTTACTAGCTGCCCTCAGTGCCGTAGACCCCTCTGACTCCAAGTTGATCACATTCGACACAGAGATCGGAGAGTCGCGGATTCCATCAACCATTTCCTTCCAAATCCCAGTGTCCATCCGGAATTTGGCTGTGCACCGGTGCATCATGGACGAAGGGGCATCCACATGTGTCATTTCAACCTTAGTCTGGAAGAAGCTAGGATCCCCAATTATGCAACCATCCTCTACTACTCTGCGGCCTTATGATGGCCACCCCACTAAAGCCCAAGGAATCCTCCCACACGTTCCCATCACATTAGCTGGGAAAATAGTATTGCTTGACATAGAGGTTGTCAATGCTCAATTGGACTATAATCTTCTCATCGAAAGAAGTTATATGTACGCCATGAGAGCTGTAGCATCAACTATTTTCTATCTCATGATGTTCCCTCATGAAGGGAAAATCGTACCATAGTTCAGATTCATGTATGACATGTTTTAAATTTATGTTCACAATTCACTGCTTTCATAAAACATTACCCATGTTATAAGTTCTGCAATAAATCAAACAATCTCTACGAAATATTCATAAACCATACAAGTAGCCACCAAGTGTAATAGAAATACAATGGACATGCACACAAACCATACACAATTAAACAACCAAACTCAGTTCATGACACTGAGCCAACCACTAAAATTTATTAATTTACACTAATTCGAACACTTGCAGTCCTTGAAGACATAAGTCCTTGACTGCCTTAACCATGAGAAGTACTTGGGATCAGTGCAGAAACTCATTGGGAGGACTACCATGGGAACCCCAAAGTAGCTGGTCATTGAGAGGAATTGCCAAGCGAAATGGGAAATGACCCCTATCGATTGACTAGCACTCACGTGAGGAAAAATCCAAGCGCTATCTTCTGGAAGTCTTGGTGGCCAAGTGACCACCTGAAAGCCAATAGGAAGCCACTAAAACCGTGGTCTAGAAAGTCATTACCATATTTCACCACTTGATCCACTAACCAGACACAATTGATCCCCCATTCACTCCTAAGAGGCAATCCACCATAGTTCAGGTCCTTAAACTAACACCGTTGAGACCATTCTCGATGACCCTCTACACTATCAGAAGGACACACAGCCTTTGATTCAGACTCAGAATCATATCAATCTCAACCAGATCTACACACTGCATCATCTAGCCCCATGTCTGTTGCAAACCCAGATCCAGTTTCCGACTTGGTGATTGGCATTGGACCCATGTCCATACCTCACACCACCACCAACACCCCTACAAGTGGTTCTAGCACCGTCATGCAGACTATCATAAGTAAGCTACCTCCACCTATACTTACCAGTTAAGCTATCCCACTTGGCATGACTGGGGGAAGTGGCTCGTCCACTCACATTGTCCCACCTGGCATGCCTGGAGGCAGTGGCCCATCCACTCACATTGTCCCACCCGACATGCCTGGGGGCAGTGGGCCTTCCCTTTACACCATCATTCTAGATGCTCCTCGTGCAGGCACCTCCTATTACGATGCACCGGGGGCATCCCATGCCACATATGGCATCATAGGTTCTGTCTCCCACCAATCACAACACCACCTGGCACCACCTACAGTGCCACAACAACCAAGCAACACCCCTAGTGTTTCCTACCAAGCCAAGCTCTGGACTATGCAAGAATGATGTCCCAATCTCGAGATACAACCTCTTATGCACAACCTATGCCACAACAACAGACCCATGCACCTACTTGGTCAACACAACAATGTGTGGGACGAATTCCCATGTTTGTAGTAGCCCCATCACCCCAAGTCTATTATGCACCACCCGTGCAAGCCACCCAAACCCCCACCCCAGCTCCGCCTACTCCTTTGGGACAAGTGTTTGAACAACAAAACCGTCCCAACGATTCAACCCCCAACAACCAATAAGGGCAAGCCAAAAATAATCGATCCCAAAACCAAGGCAACAATCAACCGCAGGGAGGTGGTCAACAACCAATGCTTCCCAATAATGTCGGGGAAAACCGGCCAGCCCAAAATCCTTAGCAACCAAATGCACCTAGACGCAACACGCTGTTGCGCACAAATCAGCCATGCAAGCTGTGTGAGGTCTATGGGCACTATACACACAAATTCCCCTTCATGGGTCGTGCTAAGCAGGCCATTCACAATGAGGTTCAACATTCTACTAATACGACAGACCTAGCTCAACCCAACCCAACACTACTAGGACCTCCACCCATGGTGCTGGAAAACCCATTACCAGTCCAAGGATTGGTAGCAACTGCACCCGCTACCCAACCCAATCCCAATGCCCCAGGGGCACCTTTGACAGCAGAAACAGGTGTTCACCACTTGCTAGCCATGCCAACTGAAGAGGTCAATTTACAGACTAAACGAAATCAATACGAAACTAACACCGAACCCGCTGACCCATCAATGAAATCCACATCCAAAACAACCAATACACCTCTTCATCTACCCCCTTTTCCTCCATGCCCCCCCATACGACGGATTGCCAACAACATCATGCCTAGAGCTGTTGTAAGCTACAATATTGTGGATGCCTTGGCCCAAACACCTATGGTTATTTCTGCTCTCGAGGTACTCAAAACACGCCCAACATAGTGGAAAGCCTTACTAGCTACCCTCGGTGCCGTAGACCCCTCTGAATCCAAGTTGATCACATTCAACACAGATATCGGAGAGCTATGGATTCCATCAAACATTTCCTTCCGAATCCCAATGTCCATTCAGAATTTGGTTGTGCACCGGTGCATCGTGGATGAAGGGGCATCCACGTGTGTCATGTCAACCTTAGTCTAGCAGAAGCTGAGATCCCCAATTATGCAACCATCCTCTACTACTGTGCGGCCTTATGTTGGCCACCCCACTAAAGCCCAAGGAATCCTCCCACACGTTCCCATCACATTAGCCGAGAAAACAGTATTGCTTGACATAAAGGTTGTCAATACTCAATTGGACTATAATCTTCTCCTCAGAAGAAGTTATATGTACACCATGAGAGTCGTAGCATCAATTGTTTTCTATCTCATGATGTTCCCTCATGAAGGGAAAATCGTACCATATTTCAGATTCATGTATGACATGTTTTAAATTTATGTTCACAATTTACTGCTTTCATAAACAAATTACCCATGTTATAAGTTCTGCAATAAATCAAACAATCTCTGCGAAATATTCATAAACCATACAAGTAGCCACCAAGTGTAATAAAAATACAATGGACATGCACACAAACCATACAAAATAAAACAACCAAACTCAATTCATGACACTGAGCCAACCCCTAAAATTTATTAATTTACACTAATTCGAACACTTGCAGTCCTTGAGGACATAAGTCCTTGACTGCCTTAACCATGAGAAGTACTTGCGATCAGCGCAGAAACTCATTGTGAGGAGTACCACGGGAACCCCAAAGTAGCTGGTCCTTGAGAGGAATTTCCAAGTGAAACAAAAAATGACCCCTGTCGATTGACTAGCACTCACGTGAGGAAAAATCCAAGCGCTATCTTCTGGCAGTCTTGGTGGCCAAGTGACCACCTGAAAGCCAATAGGAAGCCACTAAAATCGGGGTATGGAATTTCATTACCATATTTCACCACCTGATCCACTAAACAAACACAATTGATCCCCCATGCTCTTCCTCACTCCTAAGAGGTGATCCACCACAGTTCAGGTCCTTAAACCAACACCGTTGAGACCATTCTCAACGACCCTCTACACTGTTAGAAGGACACATAGCCTCTGACTCAGACTTAGAATCATATCAATCTCAGCTAGATCTACACACTGCATCATCTATCCCCATGTCTAGTGCAAACCCAGATCTACGTTCTGGCTTGGTGATTGGTAGTGGACCCATGTCCATACCTCACACCACCACCAACAACCCTGCGAGTGGTTCTAGCACCATCATGCAGACTATCATAAGTCAGCTACCTCCACCTATACATACCAGTCAAGCTGTCCCACTTGGCATGCCTGGGGGAAGTGGCCTGTCCACTCACATTGTCCCACCCGGCATGCCTGGGGGCAGTGGCCCGTCCACTCACATTGTGCCACCCGGCATGCCTGGGGGTAGTGGGCCTTCCCTTTACACCATCATTCCAGACGCTCCCCGTGCAGGCACCTCCTACTGCAACGCACTGGGGGAATCCCATGCCAGATATGGCATCATAGGTTCTGTCTCCCACCAATCACAACACCACCTAGCACCACCTACGGTGCAACCACAACCAAGCAACACCCCTAGTGTTTCCTACCCAAGCCAAGATCTAGACTATGCAAGAATGATGTCCCAATCTGGAGCTACAACCTCTTATGCACAACCTGCGCCACAACAACAGACCCATGCACCTACTTGGTTGACACAACAATATGTGGGACAAATTCCCACGTTTGTATTATCCCCATCACCCCAAGTCTATTATGCACCACCCGTGCAAGCCACCCAAACCCCCTCCCCAGCTCCGCCTGCTCCTTTGGGACAAGTGTTTGAACAACAAAACTGTCCCAACCAGTCAACCCCCAACAACCAACAAGGGCAAGCCAAAAATAATCGATCCCAGAACCAAGGCAACAATCAACCGCAGGGAGGCGGTCAACAACCAAAGCTTCCCAATAATGTCAGGGATAACCAGCCAGCCCAAAATCCTCAGCAACCAAATGCACCTAGACGCAGCACTCTGTTGTGCACAAATCATCCATGCAAGCTATGTGAGGTCTATGGGCACTATACACATGAATTCCCCTTCATGGGTCGTGCTAAGCAGGCCATTCACAATGAGGTTCAACATGCTACCAATACGATAGCCCCAGCTCAATCCAACCCGACACCACTAGGACCTCCACCCATGGTGCTCCAAAACCCATTACCAGTCCAAGGATTGGTAGCAACTGCACTTGCTCCCCAACCCAATCCCAACACCCTGGGGGCACCTTTGACAACAGAAACAAGTGTTCACCACTTGCTAGCCATGCCAATTGAAGAGGTCAATTCACAGACTAAATGAAATCAGTACGAAACTAACACCGAACCCGCTGACCCATCGGCGGCATCCACGTCCAAAATAACCAATACACCTCTTCATCTACCCCCTTTTCCTCCACGCCCACCCATACGACGGATTTCCAACAACATCACACCTAGAGCTGCTGTAAGCTACAGCATCGTGGATGACTTGGCCCAAACACCTATGGTTATTTCTGCTCCTGAGGTACTTAAAACTTGCCCAACATAGTGGAAAGCCTTACTAGCTGCCCTCGGTGCTGTAAACGCCTCTGACTCTAAGTTGATCACATTTGACATAGAGATCAGAGAGCCACGGATTCCATCAACCATTTTCTTCCAAATCCCAGTGTCCATTTGTAATTTGGTCATGCACCGGTGCATCGTGGACAAAGGGGCATCCACGTGTGTCATGTCAACCTTAGTCTTACAGAAGCTAGGATCCCCAATTATGCAACTATCCTCTACTACTCTGCATCCTTATGATGGCCACCCCACTAAATCCCAAGGAATCCTCCCACACATTCCCATCACATTAGCCGGGAAAATATTATTGCTTGACATAGAGGTTGTCAATGGTCAATTGGACTATAATCTTCTCCTCGGAAGAAGTTATATGTACACCGTGAGAGCCGTAGCATCAACTATTTTCTATCTCATGATGTTCCCTCATAAAAGAAAAATCGTGACAGTTGACCAGCTGACTTATCATGATCTACAAGGGCTAACTACACCAGCCAATGTGATCCTTATGATCAACACCATTGATCCGCAAGGGATAACCACACCTGCTAATGTTATCCCTATGGCCAACACCATGGTTGAAAACATACCAACCACCCCATTGTTGAATGTGGGCCCTAGGTTTTTTATCGATACCACCATGATGGCTTCTTTCCCCTTATTGTCACCACCACCGACACCAAACGAGACAGCGTATTTGTGCATGCTCTCATCCAGTACTACTACACCTAAACACCCACTATAGCCGCAACACCAACCATAACCACAACATCATTTGCAACTGCAACATCATCAATAGCCACAACATCATCCACAGCCGCAACATTATGTGCAGCCGCAACCACAACCCCATCCCCACATGCAACCATCAGGGAGTTATTTGGGCTCCTCCCCAGTCCACACAATTCCCTTCCTCTTTTCCCCGCCTGGTGTCATGAGTAAGCCAGTAATGGCTACCTTAACTTACCCAATTTCACATTGGGGATTCCCATGTGGTACCTTGATCCACCAGCCCAACCCCCAATTCCCCAAGTAGTCTTAACCCCCGTGCAACTCACTGCAATTTAATCTCATCCTCCACTCGACCCGCAAAAACCAACCACCACACCTGCACCCACACCACCCAACCCAAAAAGGCCCGGGGGAAAAAACACAAAATCTATCGCTGAACCTCAATGGATCCCGCCTTGTGCCATCTATGAAGAATAGGGCCATGCAAATCAAAACTTCCCTGAGATTCCCATAATCCGCTCGCACTTGGATGCCATGGATACAACGAAAAAACTCCCCATCGTTGAACTCCCAAGCAGGCCAATAGTGAGAAACAAGTCGTTGAGAATAAACCATGCTTGCACCCTTTGCGGATTGTATGGACACTATTCTCACCAGTGTTAGGACTTGTCTGAGTTTTGAATGGCTCTAGCCAACCTTCAACAACATGCCATTGAATCTGAGATCACTCCGATCGAAGAAGTCCACCCCCACCTCCTTCATACACCATGTCCATTACATGATGTGCAGTTCCATAGACCCTCTTGTCTCCACCATCACCAACGGTCCATCAAACCTGTCTCTTCGTTGCTTCCACAATGATGAGGAGATACTTGAAGCCTTAACCACCCTGGAATACCCATGGGATGACATACACCATCGCTCGTTCTTCCTCCCCGAAGAACTTGTGTCGCAGTCTAACCAGTTTTCCATGGAAACAAAAGATTTCATTCATGGGAAAGTTGACTGGTTCGGGAATCCTATTTCGGCACTAGATTCCTTCAAAGAAGGGAACATGGCCAAAATCTCACCAACCATCAAAATCAACATCTCAAGCAATCCTAAAGTTGTTGAGGAAATCATGCTAGGGGCATCTTGCTCCTCGAAAGAAGTCGCTTCCTACAAACGCTCTTCTAAGAATTTCGTGACATCTTTGCCTGGTCCTACAATGAAATTCCCAAGTTGGATCCATCCATTTTGGAGCACCACATTGACACATGGCCTGATGTGGCCCCCATGCGCCAAAAGTAATGGCCCATCCATCCATCCAAATCTGCCATGGTCAAAGATAAAATCGAGAAGCTGCACACAACCGACTTCATTTACCCCATTGCATACACCACTTGGGTTTCAAATCCTTTTACCGTGAATAAAAAACAGGGTACCATCCATGTTTGTACAAACTTCCGTGATCTAAATTGGGCATGTCCCAAAGACAACTTCCCAACACCCTTCATCAATCAGATTATCGATGCATGCACCAGACATGAGGTCTTTTCCTTCATGGACAGCTTTTCCGGATATAACCAAATTCATATCCAGAAAGAAGATAGTTACAAGACTGCATTCACAACCACATGGGGCACATTCTCCTATCAAGTAATGCCCTTTGGTCTGAAGAATGCTAGATCCACCTTCCAACATGCCATGACACACTATTTCTATGACCTCATCCGCATCATGTTGGTATATCTTGACAACCTCATTGCACGGTCACAGAAGCAAGCACAACACATAGACGACTTGCAGCAAGCCTTCCTACCATGTCACAAGTGTAAAATTTGCTTGAACCCTTTCAAGTGTGTTTTCTGTGTCCCAACAGGTCGTCTCATAGGGTTGATCATTTTACACAAAGAAATGACCGTTGATCCCCTAAAAGTCCAAACCACTTTCCCTCTAACGTCACCTCTTTAAGTGACGACAGTTCGGTTTGTAATATAGTCTTGTCTTTAATATATGTTCAATTTGTAATATAGTTTTACACATTTTTTAAAGTGAGTCTTATGTATTTTTTCCTTCATTTCCCTAGATGGATCCTCCCTCGGATTGGTACATTGGATTTGCTGACGGAGCAAGCAGATTCTCTCCAAACCTCGCCTTGGATGCATGGTTCATCTACTCCTCGTCACATGATGTTATAGTTGATTTTATCACACATGGTGAATCACACTTTTATGGAATTCCCTGTCCCTGTGCAGACTTTTTAGACCCCATGGACCATTTTTCTTCCTTTGATGTTTCCTATATCATCCCTAAAAACATGCTTAAATTGCCATATGTGACTTTTAAACCCTTTACCATGTATATACGCGGGTTTGACCTCTAAAATAGTGTACATCGGGATGTGTGCAAAATGCCAAATTCTTTTGGAGTTTTCCTTGATGTGGATCTGACTCACTGGTCTCCTGGCCTTCCATATGCCTTGAGATCGCTCGGATTTGACCTTTCATTACCCCATTGAAGAGCTATAAAAGGAACCATTTGGATACATTGAAGGCATATGAGGAATTGACAGCAAGAAAACTATAGTTCATTGTTGTCGGAACTTGTGCTTGAGTCTGCATCCCCTTTGTCCCTTGGAGCACTTATGTGTTCTTCCCAAGCTTTCCTTTTGCTTGTGAGCTTGCTATCAAGAGATGGAGGATCGAAGTGGTGGAGGCCTAAGTGGGGGACTCGGTTTCTCCGATTCACATACTTGCCAACATAGGTTGTATTCATTGTAACCTCTGATTTTATATTAATAGAAATATCTTTTCCTGTCCAAAAAAAAAAAAAAAATTTAAAAACCAAAAAGTCAAACAAGGAAATATGTTACCTTTGGCAGCAGTCGAGTCGTGTCGCCTTCGAATAGAGCACTGTATATCACATCTGTTGGTTGGGTTAATAGTTTGAATTTAGGAGCTGTGCTCATTTATCTGAGTTTATCTCCACTGACTGGTTAAGCTTCCAGTCCCTATGGAGCCTTTTTCAATGCCTCCTATGTCACAGAGATGTCCCAGTTTTGCATATCGAGTCTATGCTACCTACATTCAATCACCATTCACCTTTATGCTCTTGTTCGAAGGAAGTTGAAACCTAAGTCATCCATTCCTCAGTTATCTTGACTTTGCATGTCAGCCATTCTCGGTACAGTTACTAGTTCGTGCACCTTATGATCGAGTCCTTCCACATTATACAGCTTCGCTGAGTACCTCGTGTTGGATGATGGGGGATGCCTTAATACCCTCCTTCCAGCGGATTTCATCCCATCAACTTCAAATCATTTATTATGGGATAGGAATCTAGAGTCATGTTTGAAAGCCTTGAGATTTGTAGTCATCAGTGGCAGGTTCTCTCGCCATCGACAGTTTTTGGGAATACATCAATGTCCCCTGATCGATGGATTCTCTCAAGTGTTCGACCTCAACACATTTATTCACACTTGTTAGTTTGCACTCCAGTACCTTGATTCTCATTTTCATTATCGATGGGTGATCTCGCATCTGTTAACGATATACATCAATGACCGGTGTTGTCTCTAAGGTTGTTTTTTCATTTTTTATCCTAGGGTTTTATAGATTTTTTACTATGATGAGTTCATTTCCTTAATTTTACCTTGTTTTATACCTTTGAATGTCATAATTTTTATATATTTTTTTATTATAATTTCTTTTGAAGGCTCAAATCATTTATTTAAAGCTATGAACCTATATTGAGAGCAAGAGGTTTTATATTATGAATTGGATTTTATAAACTAGCAGCACTCCTCAAACTGGTAGCATTCCTTAAAAGTATTGCATTGATGGTTTTATTCATGAATACCATTTGTTGCAAAAAATATGGCAATGAAACTATGGTATATGGATGTATGTAAACATACTATATATGTGACAGGCTCGGTACTGTGATCATTATTATTTCTTAAAAACAGTCCTGTCTAAATAATAATTTTCTGCATCGTGTCACTCATCTGCTTTCACAAATGTTCTTCGTATGAAATCGAGGCATTTCATGTAATGAGTAATGGTACCAACGATGACAGTGTTGACAGTTGACAATAATATTCTATATTTCCCTAAAACTTGTCATGTTATTGTTCTAGAATTCCATTAGTTCTGGGAAGTGTATATTTTGAAAAGTTTGCAGAAATGCCGAAAATAACAGAGGAATAGGATTCAGAAATCGTGGTGAAAAGAAAACTAGGAGGCCTGATATTCATACTGGAACCCGATAACACACAATGGATACTGCAGTTTCCAAGTTTAGCCCAGCTGATGAAAAGTGCAGGATGGTTTGATTTTTGTGAAAAATTGCAGGGTTATCATGCACAGGTGACTATGGCCTTCACAAAAAATTACAAGGATGGAATGGTTCAGCTCTTGAGTTTTCCAGATTGCAAAAAAGATCCTAGGTTTTGAGTGATCTAACTATCTTGGCAGAGGCTTCTAAGAGTCTTTAAACTTAGAATCATAGTTGGTTTTTGAAAACAATTAAGATATGACAGATGTCTATTTCTATTTTGTATCTTGTATTACACTTGTACTAAAACTACTTTAAGAAGATAAGCTTTTCTATTTTTGAAAGAATTCGATCCATAGAAATAGGATCTGATAGCTATCTTAGAGATTGAGAAGTTTTGTATATAAGGATAATAGCTAGATATGACAAGGGTGGCAATTGGAGATGGGAATCCAATTTTGATGTATGTTGTATGACATGAAACTCTCTGCATCTTCAATGCAGGTTCTGCTTTGATATGATTATGATTATGAGCTGATTTTGTATTTTATGAATTGTATTTTTTATGATTTATCTTGTATATGGTCAATTACATTCCATTACATGATTCTTATGATAAAATACAGTTATCTTTCAATTCTTTAGTGATAGATTTAGTTTCATTCCATAAATTCGTGCTCGTAGTTCCCTTGATATTGAATTTTGTATTCTATTTTATGTCATACATATCTTTAATGGTTATGTGATTTTCCTACATCTTTGATTATATACCAAACCAGTTTTTTATTTTGATTTTACTGAATTATATTTTTTTTAAAGATTTCTTTAAACTTGAACCCCTGTAGTCTAGGTTCAACTTTAGGGATACCATCTTCTGGCATCGTTGTCGGGGACGAAGAAACGAAAGGATATCTTCCCTGGGTATTTGACATTCTTATGTGTCTGATTTTGGAAGGTGAATAGGATCAGTGAAATCTGTTATAGACTACAATCAGTCACCTACATAAAGTTACAGTGGCTTCAAAAAAGATTGAACTTGAGGAAATCCCTCATCACCTTTAAATCCAGGAGTCCCAGATTCTGAACAGTTATTAAAAGAGGCTAGGAGAAGGTTAATTTCTACTTCATCAGAAAAATTCAAATATCCTTCAGCCTTGGAGATTCCTGAATCTTCATCTATCCCAGTTCCTTCTTTTGACCCATATTCAGAAAAAGGAAAAGAAGAATTAGATCTGCTATTTACCCCTTCACAAATTGACAATTTTCAAGTCTTTACAAATCCTTTGTTGTTTGAGAAGGTTAAACTTGAGGTATGCAGACAGGAGCTTCTTCTTTGTTTTCATCCCACATACCTTTGGTTAAGACCATCCCAATGAATCAGCCAAATCCTAGTAGTTTTCCTCTGTCATCACATCATTCGAGTATTAATCATTCCAATACAAGTTCAAATATTTCCAGCCCAAGAATGGCTCACCCTCAAAACTAGATGGCTGCTATGGTAGCAGCAAGATATGCCCCATTAGTTTTTCCTTAGCCTCTCAATGCTCTCCCAGGAGGAGATTACCAAAAATATCTTCCAATATTTAATGGTCAAGGGGATATTACTGCAGAAGAGCACTGGAATACATTCTTGAGTTATGCAGACAATCATAATTTTGAAAATGAGGATGTTTGGATGAGGGTTTTTGTTCAAAGTTTAGATGTTGAAGTGAGAAAGTGGTTTAGAGAATTACCACCAAACTCTATAGATGGTATAGATGCTTTAGAAGAAGTATTTATGAAACAATGGGGAGATACTAAATATTTTTTATATTACATTACAGAGTTTGGATCATTAAAGAGAAAGAAGGATGAAGCTATGCGAGAATTTTCTAAAAGGTTCAATAAAATGTATAGTAGAATACCAGCTGAAATAAAACCCTCAGAGACATCAGAAAAGTTAACTTATGCAAACTCATTTGATCATGGGTTTTCTTTTTTATTGAGGGAAAGAAAATCTGTGTCACTTCAAAATATGCAAGATGCAACATTGGAAGTAGAGTCTAATATTTTGGATTCAAACAAAATAAAAGAGGAAACAGAATATCAAATTGTAGACAAAAAGGGTAAAAAGGAAATCATGACATCCAATCCTACAGGAAGATCTTTAGACAGTAAAATGGATGAAATGAATAAAATTATTAAAAATTTGTCTACTAAAATTGGCAGGTTGGAGTTGGGCAATAAAAATCAAAGCAAACCAATACCTGAAGGAGAAAGAAATCAAAATCAGTTTAGAAGACTTTTTGCCCCTAGGGTTTTGCCAAGAGAAAGACGAAATAATGATATTCAAAGGGATAGGTGAGAAAATGAAGAACAAAGGATTCAGCCTCCTTTTCAAAATAATAATGTGAGAGATGATGAGTCATATGAGATAGATGAAGGAGAGTTAGATGGTTTGGAAGAACAGGAACATAACATTAGTCAGTTTGATGATGATTCTTCTTCTCATTTTCTGGCTAAAGCTGATTATCATTATGCTACAGAACTAGATCATTATGAAGAAAATTATCAAATGTCTATGCTTAAAATTTGTCAGGAAATACCACAAAAATAATATGGTCTTAGATCAAGGGTAAAATAGGTAGCACAGGCTAAAAAGATGGTGAAAGCTCATCCTATCAAACAAAATGTGTCTTCAAATCAAAAACAAATTGTAAAAGAGAAAAAAGATGAGGTGGTAAGTCTTGAGGAGGTGAATAAAGTTATAAGTGGGTTCAATTTGGAGCATGAACTTAATAAAGTTAAAATCCCTGTTCCCTTAATAGAATTGATTAAGAACAAAGCTTATAGGGAAGCAACTTTTAAAACTTTCAAAAATGCAGTGAATACTATCCCATCTGATGAAATTAATTTACAAGATGAAAAACTTACTATCACTGTGGGGTCAAAAACTTTTGATAAGCCTGATGATAATTCAGAATATCCTCCTCCATTTTATGTAACTCTTTCAATACATGATCAGCTACTACATAATTGTCTTCTAGATTCAGGAGCTTCACATAACCTCATGCCAAAAGCAGTCATGGATGCTTTAGGTATGAGTGCTACTAAACCATATCATGATTTGTATGCGTTTGATTCTAGGGAAGTGAAGTGTATTGGGGTTATCAAAGATCTGGTGGTGAATTTAACTCAGGTACCTATGAAAAGTGTGTTGATGATATAGTTGTAGCAGATATTTCTCCTAAATTTGGTATGCTATTTTCTAGATCTTGGGAAAAGAGAGTAGGAGGAACTTTGCAAATGGATCTTTCATATGCTACAATTCCAGTATTTGGAGGAGAGTTCAGAATACTTTACAGAGAAGTACAGATGGCATATTTGGTAAGTGACAGTAAACACCCTAATAATCATCAGATTTATTCAATTGATGAGAATATTGGTTCTTGTATGTTGCAATTAAATGATGAAGTTGAAGGAGTTTTACAAGTTCATAAAGACATTCCAATTCAGATAAAGAAAGAGGAACCAGATGGCTTATGGCAGATGTATTTTGATGGTGCATCAAGTAAGGAGGGAGCAGGAGTAGGAGTGTTGTTGATTTCAGTTGGAGGTGAGGTCATTTCCCTTATGTACAAATTGGAATTTAAAACAACCAATAATATTGTTGAGCATGAGGCTTTGATTCTGGGATTAAGAGCAACAAAAGACTTGGGTATTAAAGAGCTTGTTGTGTTTGGTGAATCCAAATTAGTAATTCAGCAAGTAAAAAATGTTTACCAGGTAAAGCAGTATTTATTGAAAGTTTATAGAAATGAGGCTTGGGATTTAATTGAAAATTTCTTTATAGCTTTCAATATAACTTTTGTTCCAAGAGAGTATAATGAAACAGCTTATTCCCTAGCCTTAGCAGCAGCTTATTTTAAAGTTCCAATAGTAACACATTTGAAATATCTAATTGATGTGAGATATAGACCCTCTGTTCCAGATGATATCAAACATTGGAAATTTTTTCATGATGATCAGGAGATAAGGGAATTTCTGGAGTCGGTAGGTGATTTTTCAAATGATGAAGTTGATCTAGAACAAGATTTTGAATTGATGGAAAATGAACCTTGTACAAATGATTCGATAGTTTATCATAAGATTCTTGAATTAAAAGGAAATTCCATTCCTAAGGGACTTGTTCCACTAGAGAGATTATTTTCAAAGGATGATACATTGTTGAAGCCCACCTTGCATACTACTAAAGAGAATGTTATGGACTATAACATTGGTTCTGAAGATCAGCCTAGAATGATAAAAATGTCAAAATCACTATCAGAGAAGGAAAAGAAAAAATATATTGGTTTACTGAAAGAATTTGTGGACATTTTTGCTTGGTCATATCATGATTTAAAAACTTATGACACAAGCATAATTCAGCATAAAATTCCTTTGAAACCAAATACTAAGCCTTTTAAACAGAAACTTAGAAGGCTTAACCCAGCATTGCTACCAGTGATTGAAAAAGAGGTAAAGAAATTACTAGATGTAAAAATTATTCTACCTTTGAGATATTAATCATGGATTGCAAATTTAGTGCCTGTACATAAGAAAAATGGAGAGATAAGACTTTGTGTTGATTTCCACAACTTGAATAGATCTTGTTTGAAAGATAACTATTCATTACTGAAAATAGATCATATTTTGTAGAGGGTTGTAGGATCTCATAGAATTTTAAATGATTGATGGATTTTCTGGTTATAACCATATTGCAGTACAGCTTGAAGATAGCGAAAAAACAGCATTCACAACTCCATGGGAGACCTTTATGTATGATAAAATGACTTTTGGGCTTATGAACGTAGGTGCTACTTTTTAGAGGGCTATGGATATAGCTTTTGTGGGGGAGAATGAAAAATTTGTAGTAATATACCAAGATGATATTACAGTTTTCTCCAAGTCTAATGAAGATCATCTGAAACATTTGAGACAATTTTTTATTAAGTGCCAAAAATTTGGTTTGGCATTAAACCCAAAAAAGTATCACTTTGCTATGACAAAAGGCAAGCTGTTAGGGCATATTGTTTCTGCTGAAGGAATCAAAATAGATCCAGAAAGAGTAAAAGCCGTCTTAAAAATCAGTATTCCTAGAAATAAAAAGGAGATTCAATCTTTCATTGGAAAAAACAATTTTTTAAGATGGTTTATTCCTAATTTTGCAAAAATTATCAAACATATCACCGAGATGCTCAAGAAGGATAGGGAAGTTAAATGGTCAAATCAGGCTAAACAATCATTTGAAGCCATAAAGCGGGCATTAATAGAATCACCAGTTTTGATAGCTCCAGATTATACAAAAGATTTTGCAATTTTTTCGTTTGCATCTGAAGATACTATAGCTGTTGTGTTATTGCAAAAGAACTCAAATGGTTTGGAACAACCAATTTCCTTTTTTATTAAAACATTAAGAGATTCAGAGCTTAAATATAATACAATGGAAAAACAAGCATATGCATTAGTTAAAGCTCTCAAATTTTTCAGAATATATGTTTTACATTCCAAGATTTTGGCATATGTTCCAAATTCAGCAGTCAAGGAGATTCTAGCATAGCCTGACAATGAGGGGAAAAGAGTAGATGGATAGAAAAGGTTATGGAGTATGATGTGGATATTAAACCAACAAAATAGGTAAAAGGCCAAGGATTAGCAAAAATCCTAACATAATCAAATTGTCAGGTATTAAATCTTCATTTGATGGCAGAACATTCAGAACAAGATATGGCAACATAATACAGTAAGCAGCAGGTATGGTGAGTCTAATTGGTATAAAGACATTATATATTTCCTTTTATACTTACAATTCCCTCTAGAATTGAATAGAAATGAATGCAGATCATTAAAACTTAAAGCAATGAAGTATGTTTTAATAGATCAAGTTTTGTACTAGAAGGATCCTGGAGGAATATTGTTGAAGTGTTTGGAGAAATCAGAGGTTGATGCTGTTACTTCTGAATTGCACAGTGGAGTATGTAGTGGGCACAAGTATTGGAAAGCAACTGCTTTTAAAATCCTAAGAGCGGGATATTATTGGCCTACTCTTTTCACAGATGTGTACCATCAGGTCAGGTCATGTGTGGAGTGTCAAAAGTTTGCAGGTAAGGATAAACTTCAGTCATTACCCTTGAAGCCTATAACAGTAAATACTCAATTTCAGCAGTGGGGTTTAGATTTTATAGGTGAAATTCATCCTCCTTCTAGTGGTCAGCACAAATGGATCTTAACTACAACTGATTTTTTCACTAAGTGGGTAGAGGCAATCCCCACAAGGAGAGCAACTGAACAAATCATAATTAATTTCCTACAGAAAAATATTCTTAGCAAATTTGGATGCCCTAGGAAATTAATTACTGACAATGCTCCTGCTTTTAAATAAAAAAAGATGATGAAATTTTGTGAAGAAAATAATATTAACTTGAAACAGTCCGCACCATATTACCCACAGGGTAATGGATTAGCAGAATCCAATAATAAAAATATTGTGAACAGTATCAATAAAATGTTATTTGAAAATAAAAGAAGTTGGGATACCAAATTAAAATTTGCTCTTTGGGCTGATAGAGTAACTATTAAAAAGTCAATAGGGACATCCCCTTTCCAGTTGGTATATGGAATTGATGTTGTGTTTCCTGTTCAATTAGTTTCTCCAGTCATTAAATTTATGCAGGAAATAAATGAAGAACCTGATGATATAAGAAGAAGAATGTTTCAGATAATTCAATTGCAACAGGAGAGAGAAACTATTGAACATACAGCTGAGATGCATAGAAAAAGGATGAAGGAAAGCTTTGATAAAAAAGTTAAAAATGATGTCTTTGCAATGGGTGACCTTGTTCTCAGGTGGGATGCATGAAAGGATGAAAAAGGAAAGCATGAAAGTTCGATAATTTATGGATAGGGCCTTTTAAAGTGATCAAAATTTTGGGAAACAATACTTTTGTTTTGCAAAATTTGGATGGTGAAGAAATTGCAGGTCCAGTCAATGGAAGTTTTCTGAAGTATTTTCACACATATTGAGGGATAAAGGATTTTGTACATATTCATTGTATATATCATTTTCTTTGAATAAGACTCTAGCCCAATAAGACAGAAATGACTTTAGCAGATTTATGAAGGCATAGGTCAACATGTTCTCAAAGTTTCATAGGGAAAAATTTGTCCCTAGACAGAGCCAGATGTTATCTCTAAGGTTGTTTGTTCATTTTTTATCCTAGGGTTTTATATATTTTTTACTATGATGAGTTCATTTCCTTACTTTTACCTTGTTTTATACCTTTGAATGTCATAATTTTTATATTTTTTTTATTATAATTTCTTTTGAAGGATCAAATCATTTATTTAAAGCGATGAACCTATATTAAGAGCAAGAGGTTTTATATTATGAATTGGATTTTATAAACTGGAAGCACTCCTCAAACTGGAAGCATTCCTTAAAAGTATTGCATTGATGGTTTTATTCATGAATACCATTTGTTGCAAAAAATATGGCAATGAAACTATGGTATATGGATGTATGTAAACATATTATATATGTGACAGGCTTGGCACTGTGATCATTATTATTTCTTAAAAACAGTCCTGTCTAAATAATAATTTTCTACATCGTGTCACTCATATGCTTTCACAAATGTTCTTCATATGAAATCGAGGCATTTCGTGTAATGAGTAATGGTACCAATGATGACAGTGTTGACAGTTAACAATAATATTCTATATTTCCCTAAAACTTGTCATGTTACTGTTCTCGGATTCCATTAGTTTTGGGAAGTGTATATTTTGAAAAGTTTGCAGAAATGCTGAAAATAACAGAGGAATAGGATTCAGAAATCGTGGTGAAAAGAAGACCAGGAGACCTGATTTGCATACTAGAACCCGATAACACACAATGGATACTACAGTTTCCAAGGTTAGCCCAGCTAATGAAAAGTGTGGGATGGTTTTCTTTCTGTGAAAAATTGTAGGGTTATCATGCACAGGTGACGATGGCCTTCATAAAAAATTACAAGGATGGAATGGTTCAGCTCTTGAGTTTTCCAGATTGCAAAAAAGATCCCAGGTTTTGAGTAATCTAACTGTCTTGGCAGAGGCTTCTAAGAGTCTTTAGACTTAGAATCATAGTTGGTTTTTGAAAACAATTAAGATATGACAAATGTATATTTCTATTTTGTATCTTGTATTACACTTATACTAAAACTGCTTTAAGAAGATCAACTTTTCTATTTTTGAAAGAATTCGATCCATAGAAATAGGATCTGACAGCTATCTTAGAGATTGAGAAGTTTTGTATAGAAGGATAATAGCTAGATATGACAGGGGTGGCAATTGGAGATGGGAATCCAATTTTGATGTATGTTGTATGACATGAAACTCTCTGCATCTTCAATACAGGTTCTACTTTGATATGATTATGATTATGAGCTGATTTTGTATTTTATGAATTGTGTTTTTTATGATTTATCTTGTATATGGTCAATTACATTCCATTACATGATTCTTATGATAAAATACAGTTATATTTCAAATCTTTAGTGACAGAGTCAGTTTCATTCCATAAATTCATGCTCGTAGTTCCCTTGATATTGAATTTTGTATTCCATTTTATGTCATACAAATCTTTAATGGGTATGTGATTTTCCTACATCTTTGATTATATACCAACCAAGTTTTTTATTTTGATTTTATTGAATTATTTTTTTTAGATATTTCTTTAAACTTAAATCCCTGTAGTCTAGGTTCAACTTTAGGGATAACAAGCAGTAATCAGACGATGGACTACTATGTTCGACCTCGACACCTCTATTCACATAGTAGGACATGTACTCATCGTAGTTTGTGTAGAAGACCTTCCAGATTGGTGGCATCTCATATATGCTATATCCTTGATCGTGCCAGTGTTCATGAGATTTCAGCTCTAGTGACTTGATTCCAGTATATGTCAGACATTTCCAGCCATTATGGAGATCTTAATTTGTTATATATCTTCAGCTTTCATGGAGATCATGATCCTTTGTATATCTTCATCATGGATATTCTGATCTATGTATATTGTACGTGGTGATGACCACATATGTCATATTGTATCATGCCTATTCATGGCCATTGTACTCTTATGTATCCAGGACTACTATATCTATTTGCAGTTATGTGCAAATTTGTATCATTGTATAGTGATGATTGGATGGCTGGTTCTTCCATTAGGTTCTTCATCACTTCATTTCTGGGATGGACTTATAATTTATTTCGGCCATCGTATGACCCCTCTGACCTCACACATTAGGGGGCATCTGTTATAGCTGATTTTACCACACATGGTGAATCACACTTTTATGGCCTTCCCTGTCCCTATGCAAACTCCTTAGACCCCATGGACCATTTTTGTTCCTTTGATGTTTCCTAGATCATCCCTAAAAACATGCTTAAATTGCCATATGCGACTTTTAAACCCTTTATCGCGTATATACGTGGGTTTGACCTTTAAAACCGTGTACATCGGGATGTGTGCAAAAGGCTAAATTATTTTGGATTTTTCCTTGATGTGGATCCGACTCACTGGTCTCATGGCCTTCCATATGCCTTGAGATCACTCAGATTCGACCTTTCATTACCTCATTGAAGAGATATATAAGGAACCCTTTGGATACATTGAAGGCATATGAGGAATTGAGAGCAAGAAAACTATAGTTCATTGTTACTAGAACTTGTGCTTGAGTCTACATTCCCTTTGTCCCTTGGAGCACTTTTTTGTTCTTCCCAAGCTTGCCTTTTGCTTGTCAACTTGCTATCGAGAGATGGAGGATTGAAGTGGTGGAGGCCGAAGTGGGGGACTCGGTTTCTCCGATTCGCAAACGTGCCGACAAAGGTTGTATTCATTGTAATATCTAATTTTATATCAATAGAAATATCTTTTCCTGTCCAATAATGTGTGTTTGAATGAATATTTTATCCATGGATGATTTCAAATCCTTATATGTTATTGATTATATATGCTATAGTAGAGCTAACACAATTATATATAGTATGCTTGTCTTGTTTATTGAATGTTGAGGAATCAATTCATCAATTCAAGCTGAAGTTGGAAATCTCAACGGGTATCTACACCAACTGTCTGGAATAAGGTACGAATCGAGATCCTTTAGTGTTAGTTGTTTGGTTTCTCTTGCATATAGGAAAGGATTGATTTCTGAAGTTAAGTTGTTTGTTGTGGTACCCCAAGCCATAGGAATTTCTCTCTATAACGCGTGAGTTGATCCATATCGATGGAATATGAGTGGCATTGCAACCAAAAACCAGGCTTAATATGGTGGTGCTAATGGCCTCTTGGCCGCCACTCTCCAGTTGGGAATTTTCCGTCTCGATGTCTTCTTAGACTCCCAGCTGCTTGTCTCCCAGTTGAACAACTAATACTGGGTACGTGATCCTTTCCTCTTTAGAAAATTCCTACGCACTAAACAGATGGTTAGAACATTTGAATCTATCACATTCACACATGTTCCCAAAAACCTCAATAGTGTAGCGGATCAAATGGCTAATGACATTCTAAATTGGCACATTCATCGTCGCACATAGGAAACATACAAAACCAACATCATGCGTAATCATATATAAAATATACACACACATGTAAAAATACATCACATAGGCATTTCATTCCACATCATCACAAAAAGACTCACATATAAAACTATAAAAAGTGCATCCACGTGTGTCAAAAATATATATAGATAGATAAATCGCATGTCCAAAATATGTTCAGTACAAAATGAGAAGCCACATATGCTTTCTCAGCTGAATATACATAGCGATGCAAAAATTCCTAAGTGCACCAATGCACTAGGGGCAGCCCCACTAGCTGCTAATATGACTCAGACTCATCCTCATCGTCTTCCTTAGAGGACTCATTGTCCTCTACAAGAATATTCCCTCTCGCCACCCAACAAAAGTAATCGCAGTCCCCGACCATCCTCCTCATCACAAAGGTCCACTCCAGAGGCACACTGTGAATGGCGGTGATCAACACATTGTCTAAAAACTGCCAGCCATCGTCGAAAATCCCTTCAGCAAGCTGCTCCAAGTGCAGAAAAATAGCCTCCACCTCGCATTGTCCCCTACGAGGGTTCCCCGTAGGGACCACTGCCTCCACAATCGCGGCCACTTGCCTCTGATACCCGGGCGACGGGCTAGGACCAATATCTGCATACACAAACAAAGACATGATATGCCTATGCATATAATCATATAACTATCAACTAGCTAAACAACACTATGTAAAAGGATGAATGCAAAACAATCACACATACATACCAGCTGGCCCCCATGCCTAGCCTGGAGGTCGGCACATCTCAGGGTCCCCATGATAGTCCACACCCGCATAAGGGTACTCCTTAATGACCATTGGAAGCTACCGTGACTACTCTAGTAGCTCCTCTGTAAATAAATGACCCACTCTGCCACCACCTTCTCATACCATCATCTAGCACCACCTGCGCATACGTGGATCCCATGGACCACCATCCTACACTTCCCTATGTGGACGCAAAGTAGGTACTTTCTCAAAAAATAAAGCACCTAAAAAGGAGCCCGAAACAAAAGGCTCCCCAGATGCCCTCGCATTGTTCAGCTGACATTGAATAGCCAGGAGGTACATCTAGGCCCATCCATAGTAAGTGCCCCTCATGGAACGCTCTACTAACTACAGCTAACCTCTAGATATCTTGTGGCTCCCTGTGGAACCCAAGATACGTAGCAATAGTGTCACCACCACCTGTGTTGACAAGTCCTCAATGTCACACATCAAGATGTGTAAGCCACACACATACACAGTAGCGTAACAATGCCTATCACAAAACCCCTCCAACGTCTCCCCCCGATACAGCACCGACGCCAAGTCACCAACAACTCCCAACATAGGGAGCCTAGTAAAAAATTATACATCCAATAGCATAATCTCAATACGTTGCCCCTGGATCATGAAGGCTTCCTCCCTAATGTCCCAAATCTTACCAGAGTCTGCAGTAATAGACGTAAGCTCTTCATAAGAGGATTCCACATAAACTTCAGTAATCCACAATGGGCCAGTGCACCATGCACATTCCTGTCCTACAATGCCGCCTTCCGGAGGTCTTTATAGTCTCTCTCATGCCACTTAATCTTAGGCATCCTGTACAAGCAAAACATAGTTGTCAACCACAGCTTTCAATAAAAAAGGCCACCCAGGGACCAAGTCGCACCTGTCTAGCCAAAAAGAGTGACCAGGTCGCTCAAAATAGCCTCACAGGTGTGACCCAGTTGCTCTTTTACCCATGAAAGGTACGACCTAGCTCGTAGATACCCTAACAGGCTCATAGAGGACCCCTGGGTGAGTAAATTCAAAATGTAAACCACTGAAAATGATAGATTTTGCAAGAGCTCTTACCTGCAAGTCGTAGATCTCGAAATCGTCGGTCAAAAAGGGAGAAATCAGCAAAATAAATTCAGGGACCACCTCTCCAACTCAGCAGTGAACAGTGACAATGACACCTCACACAGTGGTCCCTACCCATTTATAGGCCCCATTTGACATATTTTCTTCATTTTCACATAAACAGGCCATACGGAGTCCGTTTGGGATGTCGTTTGCACCACCGATTTCAGAATTCCTCCCTCTATCTTCTAATGAGACCATCATCTCATGTTTAATAATTAATTTTCAGGACCACTTCCTAGAAGTTACCTTGATTTATTTACCACATTGTAATGTAAGTGTCTCCGGACCTGTAATTGCATCACACTTTCCTACTGCAACTCATGCGGGACTCTAGACCATCTCCCTGGAAGGCACATCATTTTATTTCAAAATATAACTATCTAATCCACCCACCGCACCTTACGCGATATCCAGACCATCAACAAGAGGGAGGATAATTTATTTTGCATGCATTTGGCATATAACTGTCTCCGGACTTGCACTCACATCATATGTAGTCAATTCCACCCACCAGAACTCACACAAGACTCTCCTAACCTTTGTCCGAGAGCCACCTCAGTTTACATGCCTATGTCGCATCGACTCGCATGCCTCTGCTGTGATCTATCTCATGCATGTATTGGTATGTTCAAAATCCACCTGCTCCATCCATACTGCACGGATGACCTTTGGACCACCATGCACTGTCTTGACATGGGGGCACCATCAGTTCCCCCTCGATCAGTTGACCATACTGGAGTTTCTTTTAAGCTCTTTTTTTACTCCTAAAAGAACGAAAATATTGCCAAGTGTAGCTGCTTCCTTTCTCACTTTTTAAAGTATAAGAAAGGGCGTCTACATCATCCCCTTTATCTACTTTTGTAGACTATGTAGACTTCCATCTGAAAAGGACCACCTTGGCACATTCAAGCCAAGACTATTCCCCTCTGCATCCTTTTATGCTTTCTCAGGAAAAGGGGCCGAACTTTATGAAAAATCTCATCATGGGTTGTCGTTAAGCTCTTTTCCATCCTTCTCATTAAGAAAATATCGTTGAGCAAACTTGGTTTCATTCATGCTCGTAAAAGTATTTGAATGACCGTCCAGTCAGTACAGGTTTAACATTTTTTGGCCTGATTGGAATACCAACTGTAAAGAAGTCTCTCATCCCCTAAAGGATGGGTGAGCTCTCCTGTGTACATTTTTAACATTTTTCGGGCACAGGATACTATCAACGAAAAAGAGCCCCCATTGGAGTCTTCTTCGTGCTTTCACTCCCTAAAATTGAAAGCACCATCGAGCATTTGCTTTCTCGGGCTCGCTAAAAATCCATGAGATCGTACCACAACGGTGTCTTTAGACACCACCCCACATATAATAGTTTGGTAGCATTCCCACTTTGGCTCGCCTTTGTTTAGAGTATTCTTTGATTTGTCTTCCTTGGATCCCATCAATACCAAAAGTGTCTACCTCCCCCAAGCATTTCCCATCTGTAGTTACATTCCCGGTATTACATCTATGATCCCCTTCCCATGAGTAAGTTTCATTTGCTTCCTGGTCTGCCCTGTCGTCATACTCTAAACAAAGGAAGTTTGAGTCCCCATGATTCTCTGCCCCTGTTCCACCTCCTGCCTCCCCATTCAGTGGGTCAGTCCTCAGATTGTCTCACATCTTTTGGTTATCTCTCTCACGCTTCTGGTCAAGGAAACACCATTGCCTTGGCCAGTCACAGGTCTCCCTCTGTCGAAAACAACACACACATTCCAGAGGATAGACCCAAAGGTCCCTATATCCTAGTTTCATTAACCTCATTGATGAGTTCCTTGGACCACTTGAGAGGAATCCTTAGTGCCTCTCGGGATGGTTGTTTCTCACGTGCTCGATTCCAGCTACATCATCGCACCGGTGAGATTTGTACATGGTATTGGTCCATGCAGTATTTGGTCGAAGACCCTGTATGTCACTTGAATCTAGCACATTGATGAGTCTATGTAAGGGACCCCAACAGGTTCATGTCCCTTGTGATTTTTGGGTTGCGTTGGAGATAGTGTTCAGAAGCCCCAGCAGTGCTTCTATATAGATTTATGATTGATGCAACATATTTGTACCATAGAGACTCTGACTCTCCGTCAGTAACTACCTACAGCTATGTACCATTCCATACTTAGTAGGCCATCAGTCATGAAGATATAACATTCCATGAGAATTCTATGGGTCCAATGTAGCAATTCTTCAGATTAGCATTGTATTCAGCCTCTCATTGAGGCAACCACTATCATAACAATAGTTGTACATGATCGACTCTTGTATTATAGAGCTAATATCACACTATTCTTTTGACATCGTTACGAGCATGGGGATGCTTGCCTCATCCATATACATGTCACACATTATTTTTATCTCACCTATTTATGGGAACCATATTAATACAAAACCAAAAGCCACCATGCCCCATCCCAAGAAGCACCACCTCTCCCTAGAAAATCCTATGATGTCCGTTGACCATACGATGAGCTCCTGCCCTCACACATCAGGGGGCATTTTGTTAACCCAAAAAATCCCCTAATGAGCTCTACATGACCTACAACACCCAAATACATCTACGTACGACCCTCATTTGACCCCCACACCCCTGCTAAGGCTCAAAAACATGAAAAAATGGCTTTAAAACCCCTAAAAAGAGCCAAAATAGCTCTCATAGGGGCTAAAACCCCTCAAAAAAGCTTAAAACCCCCAAAGGATCTAAGAATTGGGAGAAAGAGGCTTAAATCCAAAAAAATGGGCTAAAGCCCTAACAAGGGGCTTAAGACCCTAAATCTCTAGAAAAAATCTATAAATAGAGGGGTGGGGTTCACTCTCAAAACACTCCTTCTCTCCCTATCGTTATGCTTCCAAAGTGACTGCCTTGAGACCCTTTTCCTCTCAAGCTATTCACCCTCCCTCTTCTCTATTGCTCCAAAAGCCAAGCTTCGATCCCATAGAGAGAGGTGCTTCCCCAAGCTAGGGCATGGTAGCCCATTTCCACCCAAACAGAAGGTATAACCATTATTTTTTCATTGTTATTTTAGTTTGCTAGCTTGTTTTATTTGCAGGTTTGTTCTTTAATGGTTTGCTGCAGGTTTTCCCTTTGATTCCTTACAGCCATAGTTTGTTTCCTAACCATTTCATCCAAGGTTTCATAGCTTAGCTCTGACATTGTTTTGCAGGTTTTCTTTCAACCAATAGGAACCCTACCCTTCCGTCCTATAGACGCAAGGAAGCTATTCCTGCCTGTAGCTAGGGAAAAATCCCTACTACAGCCTTTTTCCGCACTGTTGACCTTTTCCATAAACTTTCCCAATTTTTGATCTAAGATCAAGCTACGGGTTGGTGGAAAGTGAAAATCGAGATATTTTCAATTTATAGCCAAATTATTATTTTTTTGACTTCTTCCTTTATCCTCCTTTCCAGACCGTTCATCTGGTTGGAAGCTATCTGAGCCGTCAGATCTCGGACTACAAAAAACAGAAGTCAGGTTTTCCAATTTTGCAACCCGAAAATTTTACCTTTTTCGCTTCCTTTCCACTCCTACCTTTTTTCTCTCCACACCGTTGATCTGGCTGGAAGCAATTTGATCCATAGATATGGCGGATCACAAAAATGAGGATTTGAACTTTTTACAACAAAAATTTTTACTTCTCCCGATTTTCGATCTCCGCCCCTCTGCTCTTTTCCGGACCGTTGATTTGGGTGGAATCTCTATGATTCATCAGATCCCGAATCGTGGAAGGAAGAAATTAGGATTTATACTTTTTATATTCAAAATTTTACCTCCTCCCCATTTTCACTCCCAATTTTCCTTGGCGGAAACGATTTTTGGCCCTTTGATATTATCTGTGATGCATCTGGTCCGTCCATTCTGGTTCTCTTTTAAACTTGATCAAATTTTTCTTACTTGGGCACATTTCCAAGGTCACACTGAAGGATTTTTTTTTACTTTCTTGACACCTTTGAATGGGGATGGATCCTTCATAACCCCTCATTTTTACTGGTCTAGACCTTTGCGGGGACATTAGTGGAGATTCCTTATGTAGAAAAAATCAAAATTTACGACATGTGCTAACAATGGCTCCAACACGGGGATGCTATCCTCAATGTGAGATAGCAAAGAACCACATAGACCACATGCCTGCAACTTCAAATTCACTTGAGAAAGAAAACTAAATAACATCCCCTGCTGGATACCTTACTACATTCACCTTGGGATTTAAGTCTAACAAGGGAGATATCCACACATGTAATGCTAAAATAAAAAGGTATATACAATGAAAATGTAGCTGAAATTACTTTTATAGAAAATAATGTTTGAGGAGCCTCCCATTTACAGGAGCTCCATATACTAGACCACCCTCCATCTCATCCAAAACATAGGCAGTATTTCCTTTGAAGGCTGTAATTTTATATGGGCCCTTCCACAAGTGATCAAACTTACCATTCTTCCCCTTGTCCTCATGTGGTGCATCCCAAAGAGAAGCTACATCTCCAAACTGGAAATCATCAAGCTTAGTCCTTCTGTCAAATATTTCTTTCATTTTTTCCTGAAACTTCTAGGTTCTGTCAAATAACTACTCACTCTGCTGTTGGATTTCAATCAACTAATACATCCTCCTCTGGGTTGGATGTATCTCTGTTTCCTCTTCTTGTAGCAATTTCATCACTGGAAAGATGAGGGAACTAGAAAAAATCACTTCAAAGCCATACACGAGCTAGAAAGGTGAGGTGGCAATGGAATTCTTCATGCTGATTTTGCCAGCCCACAAAGCATGGATTAACTTAGTGTGCCAAGATTTCTTGTTATCCTGCACAACTTCTTGATGATTCTCATGAGGCTCTTGTTTGAATATTATGTCAGCCCATTTCCATGAGGGAAGTAGGCTATGGAATTTCCCAACTATATGTGATATTTGGAAAAAAAACTCAACCATTTTATTTGAATTGAAAGCAAGAGCATTATCAGCGATTATATTCTCGGGGGCCCCAAATCTTGACAAGATGTGCTCCTCCATAAATTGCATGATCACTATTTCGGTAGCTTGTCTTGTGGGGGTGGCCTCGATCCATTTAGTGAAGTAGTCAATAGCAGTAAGGATGCACCTACGGTTGTCGTAAGGAATGTGGATTTATTTCTCCGATGAAATATAGCCCCCATTGTTGGAAAGGGGCTTCAAGTTGTATGGGTTTCAAAGGTAATGGTAATAGATTCCTTCTCCCCTCAAAGATCTAACATTGGTGGCAGGAAAAAAATTTCTTATGAGTATCGAAGAACATGTTGGGCCAATAAAATCCTCCCCTTGTGATTTTGTTTACAATGGCCTTCCAATAGTGAGGGCCTCCACATTCTCCTACATGGAATTCCTCAATGAGCCTATTTTCCTCCTTCTCATTTACACAAATCACCAACACTCCTCCTGGCTCCTTCCAATACAATTTTCCATCTAAGATGTGGAACCTAGATTCTTTCTTCTTGAGGAATCTATCAATTGTCATGTCCATACCCTGTGGGGCCTACATATGTTGTAACAAAAAGATGATATTAATGTACCAAGGGAATGATAGAAAATGCACACTTACTAGGGGACCTACCTGTCCCTGAGGCTTCTTCTCTTCTCCTGACAATTCATCAATCATGTGTAGGATGAGAGCATCAAAGTTGGATTGGGCCATAATCTTGGATAATCCATGTCCTTTAATAAACTTTGTGGGCTTGCAAGTACAAGTGATTCAGGTATGGAATTATTTATGTATTCAAAGGATTGCTTAGCTTCAAAAGTCCACTTGATTTCTTTATATTTTCCCATAATATCAGTTATATACTTCACTATTTCGACAAAGGTAACAATAAATCTTCTCATAAAATTTACCTTTCCCAGAAAGGACTAAACCTCCACCTTATTTCGAGGGAGCTCAATTTTGTTGATCGCCTCAACCCTCTCAGGCTCTATCCCGATGTCGTCCTAATAAGAGATTATATGCCACAACAACTTCCCTTCTTTCATAGTAAAGAAGGACTTCTTCGGATTCACGAAGATGACAAACTTTCTACATTTTCTAAACATCCTCAGAAGGTGAGCAACATGCTCCTCATCAGACTGTGAAAAGATGGTGATGTCAACCAAATAGATTACCAAGATCTTGTTTGTTTCATCAGTGAAGGCTAAGTCCATGGCTCATTGTAAAGTTTCTCTTGCATTCATGAGACCCAATGGAATTTTAGCATACATAAAGGTACCTTAAGGCATGGTGAATGATGTTTTCTCTTGGTCTTCAAGTTGCACCACTATTTGATAGTATCCTAAGAGGCCATCTAGGGTGGATATCCTCTATGAACCCACTACTCTCTACAAGATAAGGCCCATTTTGGGGAGGGGGTAATGATCCTACAAAGAGAATCTATTCAAGTTCCTGAAGTCAATACATATTCTTATTTCCCCATTCTTCTTCCTAACATGGACCAAATTCGCCACCCAACGCGAGAATTTGAGGGACACAATGATCTTGGCCTCGAAAAACTTCTTGATATTATTTTCAATCAGGGGAAGCAGTTTGGAATTCATCCTTCTCAACTTTTGTTTGAAAGGCACCTCGTCCTTCTTGAGTGGTATGGTATGTTGGATTATGCTTGTATCATAATCCTTCAGGTCATTGTATCTCCAAGCAAACACATATGAATATTATTTCATAAATGAGATGTATTTTTTCTTAGCTTCTGATGAGAGGATCCTTGATATCTTGATGATCTTGGGATGCTCTTCTGTTCCAATTTTAACATCTTGTACGTCTTCATAACTTGGGACCAGTTGGGGTTCCTTGGAAACATCATTAGAATCAAAAATATTTTCTAAATGAACTAAACCTCTGGGGATAGAGTTACCTTTAAGATGGAGGATTTCCTTGCCAAAGATATTGTTCACATACTCCTGTTGTCCATCATCTTCCTGTAACTCTGGCTCCCAAGATTCCTCAGTTTTTCCGCTATCATCATCTTCAACAAGAGTAACACCCTCATTACAAGGAATTTATTTGGGAGCAGCAATCTGGCTTTGCAAGGGTTCTTGAGTGAGGGAATCCTCCTCTAGAAGCTCATTTTCTTCATCAATAGTCAATCCATCAAAATCCCCAGTGAAAGTGAGGAACTTTTGGATCTACTTGTCATCTTCGAAGACTTGAAATCTTTTGACATTATCATGTACAGAGGGCTTGTGCCGGAACTCAATTTCATATTTTCCACCGGGTGCATGAGAACCTTCAAACCAGAAATAGAAGTGGCCAGAGAGTCAGCTATATAATTCTATAACCTAGGCTTTAGATTAAACTTGCACTCTTCAAAACATGCTATCAGGTCATGGGAAACATTCCTTTAACTTCTCATTCTGGGGTGTCAAGCCTGATATTCACCTGTCATTTTTTCAATGACCTATTTAGAATCTCCATGTATCATTACCCTATGGACTTGAAAATCCTTCAGGATTTGAATGGCTAACACCATACCCTGATACTCTACCTCATTGTTTGTACAATTAAAGGCAAGCCTATAGGAGTAGTTCAGAGTTCTCCCTCCTGTGGATCTCACCCGAATTCCAGCTCCTACCCCTTCTATACATGATGCCCCATCAAAACTTACCTCCCATACTCCATCCAGCTCCCCTTGAGTGGGTACAAAGGCAACTTTCCATGAACTACAATTGTCTATGTCTCGTTATGTGAAGTAAATAATTGATCCCATCTCAGTGTCCAGCGCATAATATGGGGTGGTTGCTTGGCCTTTTAAAACTAGACACCATGTATGCTATCTTTTTCTCCCTAAATATCCTTCTCTGTACTCCAAAGACAAGGATAGTGGCATAGGACATATCCATTTGAGGAATGTCAACTACAATAACAACATCCCAAAATTTGGAGGAATGTCAGCCACAATTACACCCATGACCATGTTTTTGGCAGGGATTTGGGATAAAGAGACAACTATATCTTTGATCAGTACTAGACACCTGACTTTGCTGGAATCAAAAGAGAAAAGGTATTTGTATGGCTTGGTCGCTTCCAATCCTAGTTCCTCCATGACTATCCTGGGCATCATATTGCGAGAGGATCCTGAATCATACATGGCATTGTGTAAGATGGCATTGTGAATGTTCAGGATGACATAGAAAGGGGGAGTATCTTTATCAGTAGACTCTTCTACACGGGGCCCAAAAAGGAAGGTGGGATAATTATATTGGATATTTAGGGAGTCTGACATTGCAAAGACTTCCCCAGGAGGGTTCAACATTGTGGCAACTTTAGAATGATATTCATAGTTTTTTAACAACTTAATGAGAGGGTCAAATATTTTTATCTTGGCAATTTCAGCCTCCAGATTGAAAAAGGTCTGCCCCTAATCTGACCCTCTTGGATTATCTTCTTTTTTCTCCTTCCCTTTGGAATCTGCTACATTTGTGGAGGCATCCTTAGGGGGTTGAATTCTCTTTGGTTTGCTTGTAGAGGCTTTGTTTTCTAACTCTTTGGTTTTTACTATAGGAACATATGTGTTCCTCGGGCCAATCTGTCTCTCCACCTCTATGACACCAAGTTGATATCCCCTCTTGAAGTCATATGTTTCCCCAGCAAGAATCTTCCCCCTTTCAAGACAAACCTTATCATGTTCTTCTTTGGTCAGAAAGGTGGAGGGTGAGTCAATGTATAGCTGAAGGATTTCATCTTCAACTAGATTTTCACCATCTCGATCCACATAATTTTCTTGAAATGGAGGTCTGACAGGTGGATCAGGAGGGATACTCTGGTCTCTCTATTTGTTATGAGGAATTTGTGGCCTTATAGCATTCTATTTCATATTCTTCTTCTATTTATTTTCCCTAGGAGGTGGTCTCCCATACACAGAGACTCTTTCCATCATCATTTCCATGGTTGTCATCATCGTGTCTATTCTAGTATCTTTTGAGCTAGAGGTAGAGGGATGTTCAGGTTCTTTATATTTCCTTCTCTTTCCTCTTTATCCTTCCTCTCTTCTCCATTCTCCCCCATCTCTTCTCCATTATCCCTCCTCTCTTCTCCATTCTACCTCCTCCTTTAGCCATTCTCCCTCATTTGTTTTATTCTTTCTTACAACAGTCAAGTTTACCTCCACCTCTATTGCATCTTTCATCATAGCTTCCAAGGAGGCTGATATCCTTTCACTTAGCCACAAGGTAAACTCACTATCAAAGGCTTCAACATATTCGAGTTGGATAGAATCAATGGGATGTTTGAACTGGGTAGGGATGGAATTGTATACCTTTATAATCATTTCAGAAAAATATTGGACAGATTCACTCTCCTTTTTCCTCATGGAGTGGTATTGGGATAGATACATATTAGGGTTCTTCTGGCCTTCCCATTTATCCATGGAGTCTTCAAAGGCTCAATAGTTTTGGATGGAGTAGTATGGAAGTTTTGTGAACCATATTCTAGCCTCCTCAACAAGACACTAGGAAAACAGTCTGAATTTCACATCATCATAGTCTACCTCCTCTAAATTTGTCCAATCTAAAAACCACTCCAAGTGTTCTTCAACTGAGTATCCCCTCTCCCCATTAAATTACCTGATTCTTTGGCCATAAAGTAGGGGAAGTTTATGAATAATAGAAGGGAGTTGCAAAGGGGCATACCTATCCCTCCCTGGGGTTTACAACTTGATAGAAGGTGGTATGGCAAAAAAAATTAGCGTGCTGTGAGGAATTGCAGAGTTGTGAGGCAGGAAGATGAAGGATGATTCAAATTTGAAGTAATGGGAGAAAAAAATGTGGCAGCATATTTCCTTATGACAGTGGAATTTAGCAGGGTTGAATCAATAGTAAGTGTAGGTCACTCTGGGTCAGGCAGGTGTTGTAAATCCTCACTTAGAGGCTCTGAGGTCAGGGGTGACCAAGAAATGCAGGGAAAATAAAACGCAGAGGTATCAGACACCAAGTTAGAGAGGTTGGACTCAGATTTAGTTCCAAGGAATATTAGTACAAACTCCTCATTACAATGTTCATATATATCACTAACAACAATAACACCTTCAACAGGGAGGGAAATACTTATGACTAACCTTTGCAGCCTATTTTCCTTTCGGATCAGACTTTCTCAATCAAATATTCTTGGAAGGATTCTACATTAGGATTTATCCTCGTGTGGGTTCTTATAGCCTCCAATATTTCCCAGTGGAGTCACCTTAAAAATTTGTGTGGAGTCACCAAAGCATGTACAACCAATATGTGTCTATGACCGACTTCTCAAACAGGTCGTAAAGCTAAACAATGTTGTTTTCCCAAGGAGATAATTACTATTCCCCGACAACAATGCCAAGATGTTATCACCTTGTAATTTTCCTATGGTTGCGGTAGGAAGTCACAAGGGTAACCATTTCAAACCAATATTTAGACTGTAGTCTAGCATTACAACCAGAGAGGTCTCTCTCTATGTCACAGGGTTATTCACATATACATTTAGCTTTAAACAAGTAGTCAAAAGACTAAATTCTGACAGTAATAGGATATTTTCATATTTAAAAATGGTAAAACAAACAAACAATAAATACCATTGGGTGATAGAGTCAAAACCTGAAACATTCAAGGAATTACAACAAATAATAACTAGCAATAACCTTCATAGTCTAAGGAAAAATAGGCATCAATAGTCAACAAAATATCTTTGAAGAGATGGCAGGGGGGAAAGAGAAGAAGCCCGATGTAATAGGAGGCACCTATCTAGGGATGTATCTCCCGAAAAAACCTTTAGAAGAGTAAACAACAAAGGATAATAACTGCAATGGAGCATAGAAAATAAATTCCAAAACATTTACCAAAACACAGACAAATGCATTATCTAATGTAAGGAGCGCTAAACAGAGAACGAATTCCTCACATTCAATTAGAAACACATTAAAGGAAATTACACATTCATGGAAGTGAAAAATACAAAGGAAAAACAAGCTGAACAATGAACACTGTGATGAATCTGAGAAATTCAAGTTATGCTTTCATTAATGTTTCCAAGAAAATAACAGAGCTACAAAACCCAAGCGCTAAGGCTTCTGAATGAAAGTTGCAACCCTTTCTTCCTCTTCTAAGGGTATATTTATAGTATAAACAGGCTTCCGAGACCAACCTAGAAACAAATCCAAAATATGTTACAAAAATATGGATCGAACCCGAATGATCATAAAATCCTTACAACCTATGACCTGGAAGATTCACCATGATCACAAAAGAAAACATGAAAGCATGTTGGGGCGCTGTTGTAATCACTTAGATCGCCAATTTACTAATAAAACTCATAAAGAATCATATAATCATTACAGAGACAAGATACAAAGATATTAGGTTGAATAACAACTTATATTACACAAAACACATATGGTTTCATACAAACATCAAAATCGAACCAAGTTCGTATCTGGCTCAACAGCCTATTATATAGGATTACAAAACAGTTATGAATAACGACTTGTCAGTTCAGTCAATTGACATGACCTATGGAGGCTGACCTAATATCTAATTAGTCAGGTAACTAGTCTAATCGGCTCACCAACTATCTCCTCCAACATCTCCCCCAAAAACAATATCTTTCTTCGTCCCGAAGAAACAGGGGAGGTAACAAAAAATAAACTGTCTGAAGTAGTTTTTCCAATTTCTTTGTCTTCATGGGATGTGCAGTCGAATGGATGGTCTCTTCTATACACATAACTCCACAATGGCTTATGTTGTAATGGCTAGTTGGTGCTGAAATTATGTCCAATTGCGGAGGGCATTCTGAATGTCAATGGTCAAGGTTGTAATGCTTGGCAGAATAAACATCTTCTCTTGTATTGGGAGGTCTGTGATATTGATCATGTCGATTCCCAACATTTGAGTTTTTTGTTTTGTTGTGTTGAGCAATCTGTTTATTTGTGGACAAATTTTTTCAAGTGTGTCGAGGTTGGGTAGTGCTTGATTCATCCACTGATGTGCTTGTTTTTCCAATTTTCTAAGTTTTGTTGTATCCAGTACAATCTGATTGTGTACTGTGCTCCTCACTGATTCTTACAGACCTTGTTGATTTTATATTGACTTGATGTGTTCACTAGTCTCTCGATCCTACTGGAATACCTGGCCATAGTAAGTATACCAATTACGTAGTACTTATTCTGTGGTGGCAGACTCCTCCAAATGTTCCTGCACTACCTTGTGGGCTTCTAAAAGTGTTGTGTACTGATGTCTTAGTAGCACATAAATATCTTATTTTGTTCTCATCTTTCTTGGTCTACAACCGTGTCTGGACGTTCAACACGACACTTTCCAACAAATGGTAAGATCTTTCTAATGGTTTGTCGGTGTCGGTATCTGTTGTTTCTGGTAAAATTGTTTGTGTTAAATTCCTACATTTGGTCAAGAATTCGACTTGTTCCGCTTTAAGTTTCTCTATTTGTTCCTTTCTACTTTGATTTCTTGTTGTAGTTTTTTTAGTAAGGGCAGCCAATAGTTGGTCCAGTTCTCCATCTCTAAGTTTTGGCGTGTTGACTGCAGTAGTCGATCCTAGCTGATAAAGGTGGATAACTGGTACCTGTTGTGTCTGTTGATGTTCTCTTTTCTTCTTCTCTTTTCTTTTTCTTTTGTGTTTAGAGTGATGGAACACCACTGGTCCTATTGGTACTGATGTTGGCTGCTGCTGCTCTATTTGGTGCTCTTAAGTCGACGGATTTTTTGTAGACTAAACTTCTGTTATGGAAGCGTTAACCGACTGAATTTCATGGGTGGGGCTTGTAGCTATTTGTGCATCCAGTGGTGGTGAATATGGAAGCTCTGGATTGTGAGGGGACTCTAGCATTGGTGGTGGTGATGACGATGGTGAATCATCTGAGGTTAATGGTCTGAAGGTTATTTTTTGGCATGGGGTTTTCAAATTCCGGTTGCAAGTCGACAGGGTTGTCAATTTATTTAGAGTCCATGTGGTTGGTGATTTCTTTATCTAGTGCTACTTGATCATTTCCCTTAAGAAAAAGTGTTCCCTCATCTTCCTCATTAACCAAAGGGTCTGAGATAGATGGTGTAAATGATGAGCTTTGGGCTGTAACAACTGTGGATGTTCTGTCGAGGTTTCAGAGGAATGAGGATTTGATAACTCCCATAACTCTTGGCTGTGGTGATACTTGGTCAAGTTGTTAGGTGAGGATTCATCGATCAGAGTTGGACTCTGTGAGTTGATGCGTGGTGTTTATTTTTTGGGAATTATGGAATAGATTTGGCAGGTTATTGATAAATTGCTACAACTCAACATATTTATCAATTTTTTCTTTAAGGGTTCCAGGGATTATATCTTTGTAGGGGTTTGGTGATATGGCGACAATAGAGTTTGGTGTTATTCCTTATGTCTAACTGGATTTCTTCTTCCTTGATGTTGATATCTCCTGAGCTATTTTTTTCAGGTTATCCTTTGTCATAGCATACTCAGGTCTATCGGATTGTGTTTCTTATTTGTATGTTCTCCTCCCTCCTCTTCCTGTTGTGTCAATATAATGGCCTGTTGTTTAGTTCGTACATTTAAAATGTAAATAGGGTTTTTCTCTTCTGTCGAGTTGTCTTTGGAAGTGAAGGTACTAATATGAAGGTTTACTTCATAATATTCTTCTTGCTCTTGGTCGATCAGAGGTTCGATAATTGGTTGGTTAGTTTTATTTTCCATCGCTGGTATCAATATCTTAGTGTTGGATTGTCGGCCCAACTATTTAAAAATATCCTGGACTAATGGGTAATAGTCAAGGGGTTTGGCCTTTGTTGCTGCTCCCTGCATGTACCAGACTACAGTATGGTCAAGCTCTAGCTGAATGTGTGCTGATGGTGGCAGACATCTTCGGATGTTTTGAGGCACCCTCCATCTGGCTGTTTGGACTTTCAAATTTTGAAAGAAATTTTCTAATAGTATTCTGGATTCTTCAAGTTCCTATGGCTCTCCAGCCATTAAAAATGGCTTGAAGAACCACATATGAAATATGGTCGGTTCTAGGAACTGGGGATGTTTGACTGGACACAAGTAGTACATGACGATCCATATGATCAGTGATGGAAAACTAATTATTGAACCTGTTTCCTAGCACTTTTCACAGATAGATTTGAGCACGTCAGCCACATATTGAGCCCAACAATATCTTTTCCATTTTTTGGCTATTGTATATACGACTTCTAACATGTCGAGCTTCAGGTCGCACCCTCGACCTATAACTGTTAAAACTGTGGACACTATTTTCGAAACCATTTTGGGTGTGGAATCTTTTATTTGTCTTATTATCAAGCCTTTAGAGTTCTTTCCTATCAGAGTTCCAGTTAATTTCTAAACTAATCCATCATTTATACCCAAGGGGACATGTTCTCCTTTGTTAGTGAGCCCAGTAAGTTTGTAAATGCTTTCACTGGATATCTCAATAGGTTTGTCAAAGTAGAACTTCCCATTATGATATCGGCTAATGATGAATTTGACAATGGTTTCTTTTGTCTCCCAAAAACTTTCCATGAGACATGCATTCATATAGTTCATAATGGAGCTAGCATTTACTTTGAGCCCTTCCTCTGTCATATTTGTGTTTTCATAGGCCCATTTTTTTATTTCTTCCCATAGTGGCGCCCATGAATTTTCCTGTACTTTTTCCTTTTTAATGTTTTCCAGTCTATTTACTAGTGGAATCATAGCAGATTCTAGCTCCTTCTCCTTGGAAACCGCGACTCTAGTCTTCTTTTGTGTCATTTTCTCGGCTATCGGGTCATCTTTTTTAACAAAGTTTATTTTTCTCTAAGATTTCTGATAATTTTGTCGCTCAAGATCTTCGTAGAATGTTGTGAAATATTTTTCTGATGTACAATTTATTGGTGGAGCGAATGGCGATATTGTCAATGGAGGTATTAATGGTGGATTTGATGGTAGAGAACACTCTATTGAAGTCTCTTTTAATGCGCTCTATTTTTTGTGCTCCTTCTGACTATAGTCATGATAGCTTGATTGGACCTTTTGATCCTCTTGTCGATGTCGGTTGTATGGTCGATAGTTGGTATGTCAATGGTGAGAATGTCGGTTGTTATTTTTTTTGAAGTGTACTCTGCTACATCTTTTGAAATTTCCTATCATTTTGATCTTTACTAGTCTTTTGATTATGTTTGTTGTTTTTAGGTTTTTCTTATTTTTATAGATTTTGTTTAACAGTTATGAAACCGTTTCTCTTTTTATTTATTTATTATTATTTTTTTATTTTTTTTTCAGTTTGATACCACTTTAGTCAGGCACTGTTTACTAGTTTTCGAAATACTCTTCCTTGTAATGTTATCAATTGTACTGATCCGTTAACATTGATTTCCTCAACAATATAGGGTCCCATCCACTCTGTTTCACAATAGAAATTGAGCCCAAAATCCGATGGCTTCCATGTCTGAAATTCAACAATTCCCTGTCGGTTATTCGACACAGGCATTTTGATTTGTCCGTCGATAAACCGTTGAACCTCCAACGTCATTATAATACCTGTCGAAGATCCGACTACACCATCGTCGAATTCCAGCCAAATTTGCTAAAAAAAATAATGATTATGTCGTCGAACTTTCGACACCACAACGTCCTAGATTCTGCATTCTGCTATCGGAAATTCTGATAGATCTGTGTCGAATGTGACAAAGATGTGTTGCAAAAAAGTTTATTTTCACGTTAGATTTCTGATAGATATCCGATGCCCAAGCCCATCAAAGCCATGGCATTCTCATTGGACATTTTTGGATGGACGTCGAATATGTGACAGTTGCACATCGGCTGAATGACGACAAAAAATGTCGGATATTTAACAAAAAAAAATTGAGATTTTGAAAGTCCGACACCGCGGCATCCAAAGGCTGACACATAGCCGTAGGTGTTGCGATGTCTATCTGATGGGCTCAGCTATTGGAGCCATGGAAGTCCCATCGAATGTATTTGGAGGGACGTCAAAGATGTGAGGGGGGCATGTCCAACGAACGTCGAAAATGCGACGAGCGGTTGTGTAATTAACAAAAAAAAATTGAAAGGCTTCCATGCACCAGTTAATTTACCCTTTGATTTCAAATCTAGAAGTGTCATTTATGAAGGGTACTACCTTGGAGTTAGCACGCAACAAATAGATGATAGAAAAGACATCCATACATTCATGAAAGGATATGATTGATCAAAACAAAGATACTAAGAGATTTGTTTTGTGTATGACACCTTTCGATCATTCTTGAGGGTTCTCATAATCCCCATTTTCAGGAAGGGTTTTCCTCATTCTTTCCCCAAACCCTTGGGTGTATCATTTACCAGTATTCTTATGCCCTTCGTGCTCATGGGGATGATACATAGGAAAAAACATAATAGTTTAGAGTTAATTGATACTTACCAAGATGTTTTGCAAGAATTTCAGAATAAATGTTGGGTGAAGTTTATTTACAAATTGCACGGTCATCACAAGAATATTGGTGTTGTGTTTTCTCAAACATTAATGGTGAGATGGCTCACATTGGGGATTTAGAATTTCAAGTGGACAAATTTTTGATAGCCCATAGTGGTGAATCTATAGAAAATGCTCAAGATTGTACCCCATTGGTTAATGAGAGTAGAAAAGTAATTGAGCTAGAACCTCGATCTTTGCTACAGGAGGAAAATCTCTCGTAAATACACTTGAACAGTCACTTAAATAGATTGAAACTAGTATGCATGTATCTAGTATTAGCAACATCGATTTATTAGAGTACAATAATCCCATGACATACCTACTAGTAACTATGAATCATACAAAGAACATGGTATGCATGTGTTTATCCTTAAATATAGTCAATCTTAAACCTGGAAAACTAACATGATTCTATTACATACCTTCCAGTAACCCTTTCGAGGAACATGAGCATATTTATGTTTATGCTTGAAGTGATTAGGATCAACACCCCCAAATACTATCTCTCCTCCTTCTTGAATCACCAGGAGCACCCTGCTTGAATCCCCAACGATTAGGTCAATACGAGAAAAAAAATCAAGGATGATAATTATGGATTCAATGAAGTGCCACGTAGGAAAATAGGCTAGCAAAATGTATGAAGCAATGACTACTCTATACTAGAGTGTCATCAATTCCCCGTAGATTCTCCTAAAGAACAAACTCAACAATACATGCATCACTGACTACTCTAGAGTTTGTACTAGAGTGTGAAAATTTCCTAGAATGTGCTCTTGAATAACAACCTCCCCAATACATGCATGACTGACATAAGCATAGTGGTGAGATACCTTATGACACATATCTAAGAGATCAATTCTTTTTTAACGGTATTAATATTAAAGAGAAGTTGTTAGTGCACATTGCACTAATTGGTTTGTTTTCCCCCTAGGGAGATTTATAAAGGTGTATATTCCCACGAGCATATTCCAAACCATTAGAGGAAATTTGGGGTCTAAAATGGGCCTTATAAGAAAACGTTCCAACAATAAGTTCTTGTGAGTTGGAATTCAAGAACCAATAGAATTTCAATAAAATGAGTCAACCATAATGGTTGAATTGACATATTTGTCATAAAAAAAAACTACTTTTTTTGTTCATATTTTCAACATATCTCCCTGTGTGTTTACTTAAATTTCGATAGGGAGAACTCGTTGGATGCGGAATTTGATTCTACATCCAACGAGTACCCACACTACATACTTTTGACGGGCCCCACTACCCCAAAAACAAGAAATACTTGAAAATGTGATGATGACATATGCAGTGTGGGTACTCATTGGATGAAGAATCAAATTCTACATCCAATGAGCTCTTCCAATCGAAATTTGAGTAAAAATACAGGGAGATATGTCGAAAATACGAACACAAAAAGTAGTTTTTTTTCTTTCTTCCTCCAAAATTAATAAATGTTATTTTATTATTTTAACTATTATTTTATTATTTCAACTATTAATTTATTATTTTCCTTAGGAGGCCCATTTTAGACCTCAAAATTCCTCTAATGCTAACAATTTTGATATCCCTGTTCATACCAAAAAAATATTTCAATTAATATAATGAATGACCTATTAAAAACTCAGCAATCATGCTCTCCAATGTATTTCAAAAAAATATTTCATTTGAAAGGTTTCCATTCACCAATTAGTTTACCCTTTGATTTCAAATATTTTTGGCTAATAAGTTCAATGTCTTATTGTGAGGCTCTGACAAAATGTGATATTCAACCTTAGATAACCTAAGTTTTAACTATTACATTATTGAATCTCTTATAATGTTAGGTATTTTACTATGTCAATCTTTAACTAGACTAACTTTATGAATTGAATTGAATGATCTTAAATCAAACAACTCAAATAACTCAACACTAACTTGAACATGATTTCCAGGTTCTAAAATGGTAGTTCAAAAGGTCTTAGGACTAGGAAGCAAATAATATCAAAAATTTTAAATGTTATGCATGATTGCTAACCATTCTCATTCAGTCACTGTGTAGTTACGCCTTTTGTGGATGTTAAATTGCAACTTGAAAAATACACGTGAATACTGATATTGTCATCTCTAAGTAGATCACAACCAATGACATAACATTAGAGTAATCTAGGGTAGGATCACGGTTTACCTCTTGTTCTTATGATTTCAACACAAATTAAAAGGTGTTGAAAATTATGAAGTCCATTTCTTTACCTAATACCAACATTTAGAATAGTCATGAAATTCTACACAAAGGAAAAACATTGGCTAAGATATTTTGCTTCTTGGCATTATTGTAATGTAAACTTACTAGATGTTACTCTATGTTACAAGTATATAATGTTCAAAAGTTCAAAATGCTACATTATAACTTTTTAATTTACAATCACAAACAAGGATATAAATATTGTTACCAATATAGAGTCTAGACAACATAGCTGAAACGGGGAATTATGAAAACCATCACACTGGAATAAAATTCACTTCCCATAGATACCTGTACTGAGATAATTTCACAAACAGTCTCTTATGTTTAGTGTATATTACTGTCAACTTCCAGGTAACTACCCAGATGAACAATTAGTCAGAAACCTCAAGAAAGCATTTTTTGATGAGAATCCATGTAACCTTATTAGTCTTTCCTAAGCCCGTGAAATGGAATGCAGATAAACTCATAAGGATATCAGACCCGACCAAGCAAGTAATTAATTCAGACTACAATTTATTTAAATAGATGTACAACATCAAAATTTCAGCTAATTGCCTATTATAGCTCACAGCATTATCAAAAGTCATGGCTGCAAATGGGATTTCTTCAATAAATAAATAAAATTCCTTGGGAAAGAACCTCGAAGCCAAGATATTTGCATCAGACACTAAAACCCATCTAATTCTATACATGTGAAGAACAACTAGGAGGTATAAAATGGAATGCTTAAAATCCACTGTAGGTAGAGGATGAGAAATAGCCTAAACAAATGATACCCAAGAATTATGTTTATGATTGATCAAGGAATTGATTTACCAAGGGGTACATGTCACTGAGGGAGTTTGAAATTTATTTTAAGGCCTCTAGAATTATTTGAATCTCGGGAATCTATGAACATCGTTCTCATATTTCAAATATATACTACATACAGCCTAAGCAGACACTTGGGCAACCATGAATAAAGGTGATGAGCACACTTGATCACCAAAAGGATAGCAATGAAGAACTTGAAGTAGGCTCATGGTGATGAACTCTACCCAATTTACCTTTTCCAGCATCAAAGTTAAATAAAAATACCAACAGTAGATTATGGGTCTAAAAAGGGGATGAAAATAGAGCTCAACTCATCACAAGCAAAAAAATAAATATGCAATAAGAAGGAAGATCTTCAAGACCCTTACCACTCTGAGGTTTGCCATTGGTTGAAAGTGGTTCTTGTCTTTAACTATGATAGCTTCCAAACTTCTCACTATAATATTTAATCAAATGGAAGACTTGGCATGTGGAATCCGAATGATGATTGGGAAAGGATACTGAAATGCCCAATTTTGATCAGAAATTGATCGGTAGGATCTATGGAGGATGAGGCTTGTAAGACTATATATTTATCTAGCATGAGGTCTTGACACAAATATTTACAGTCCGAATCATAAAATATCAAAGTTTTGTAGGGGTTATAATATTATAGTTTAATCAAGCTTGCAATATTCATGAAAACTCAGTTCACTCTTGAGTCCCTTCAATCCATTCAATTGGGCCATTCAGTTCATAGGTTTTTCATTGGATGGACCATGAGTGAGGTGACCAACCAATTGCCTTTGACCATGCATACAAACTGTAACCTTAATAAGAGAGTGATATGAGACTGAAGAGAACTTGCATATAGGAAATTAAGAGTACAGTTTATGGCATAAATGCAGGATACAATAGAGGAAACTCAAGTTCCTATCTTGAAACTTCATATGCATGACTAACCGCTCAGTAACTTGAAATGATGTTTGTTAATTAAATAACTAGTAAAGAATCACTTCCTAATCAAGCATAGCAATAATACCTTTGAAACAAGTAGGGCACATATTCAGTATAATGTTTACTTACAAACATGTATTGTAAAAATTATTAAGTTTGGACTAACAAGCACATGATTTACATATACATCTTGACAAAGTAGTTTCATAGTGTTTGAGGGGGTTTTTGGAAATGGATTGAAGTGCTACATGAGAGGTAGGTGGCTGTAGCCAACCGTAGAGGTTGGGAAAGCTAATAGAGTGGTATCCTACTTAGAGAGTCTACAATGGCATGCAAATGGTAGGTCTCAAGGTTGAGACTACTAATTAAGATAAATGAAGATAAGGAAATGGAAAATATTGAGGAAGAGAAAGGCACTTAATATGTTAATTTATGTTAATTCAGCACTTCCGTTGCTACGTTGATATCAAAGCCACTCTAGCTAATAGGTTTTTCCCTTAAATTTCCATTTTATTCTAAGCTTAATTTATTGACTTTTAAATTAATTCTAATTAATTATATTTATGTTTGTAGCATTAAACAGTTGGAAACCTACGTAAAGTGGCTAAAACTTAGACCTGGGAATTTTTTATAATAAGTATCAGTAGTAAACAGTGATATCTAGAAAGTCTGATATGACTTTGAGCTTGTTCTAGGCAGAGTTTGTGGATACTAGAGAAGTAAATCCATGTCTATGGGAAGTATGGTGTAATGAACAACAATAATGACCCTAAATATCCATATTTTTGGGCACATACTGGTCCTTAAAATAATTTCTCAACCCTATTTGACCTCCTAGTGAGCGGTAATCCAGTTTTGGGAAGATGTATTGATGAGAATGGCTCTAAACCTTGAAATCTAGGGAAAATTAATGGGTATAACACAACAATAGGTTTCAAAATACCATGTTTGTGTGAGATATGTGTAAATAAAAATAGCATAAAAGTGTCCTTGGGCATATTGTAGCAGCAAAGAACTATCTCTTGGTGTCGAATCAACAGTAGCACCTCAACATTATCATTTCTAGGAAGCTCACATGGAATATTATGTTGATTTTTAAGCACTGTAGGGTGAATTTTTCAGAATCCTTGTCCCTACTGGCATGTCTTCAATTTCATTAAGGGCTAATCCACCTTTGACTCATGTTTCAAGAGTTTTGTGTGCCTTTCCTAGCATAATGAAGGTACAATCTAGGCAAAAAAAACTCAGCAGTGAAGAAGTATGGAAACATTTATGTGTTATACAGGCTCCTCTATATATCACATGAGGCTTAAAAATTTTGATCCAATCCATATAAGTCATCCTTAGAGTAATCCACTTCCATTTACGAGGTATTTCAACTATGTCAACTAGTTTGCCCTCTTATGCTCCTTCAATTCAATGTCATGCACATGCATATAAGTTTTACTTGGGTGATTCAATGTTCAAACAATATGACGAATGAATACAATTTAATTCATAGCCATATGTCCAACGACAAAGGGCCATTTCCCATATATTTTCATGTACATATGGAATTCATAGCTATATGAAATTGGTAAAGTATTACCAAGGGGCCAGTTATCCAGATAAATCAAACTATATAAGGTAAGTTTTTAGATTAGATCGAACAAAGTTCGCCTGAATGTATGGTAATCATCATCATCAACTAAATGTGTGTCTGTGCACATGCATAAATACCCAATACACAGCTCAATCAAACAAAAGAAAACATAATTATACCTTGATTCGTGGAGCTTTGCACTATCTTCTTATGCTTTACCTTTCAAAACATCATTCAACATACTTCAAATTTTGTCATGTTGCAATAGTTTCATGTTAGGACCCATCAAATAAATTGATGTTTGTTTATGAAAATAACAAAACCAATCTAAATAAATACAATATTATTACAATACTATTCAAATCACCAAGTAAATTAATTGTTAATAATAGATCACCTGATAAAACATGGATAACCAAAAACACTATGTATATAACGCCATCGATTACATCAAAATGCCATTTCTTGCCTCTTAACTATGGAAATGTTTCTCAACGCTGTCTGTAACAAGTTCCAATGGAGGAGTCAAATAGTAATAGTGAAAATTATACACTAAAATTATAGAAATAGTTGTTTTTTAATGTATTCCTCCTTACCATTCATTGATCTCCTATCTATTTCTATATTAATTTAATATTCTCTACTCAACAGGACCAACCACGTGAAGGTGGAATATCTTATGGCCCCTCCCCCCCCCTCACATCACTCTCAATTCCCCAAACCCAATGCATCTACTTGCAAATAACAATTTTTTCACTATTTCACAATCCAAATAACAATGCATCTATAGTGCAAATAACAATGCATATACTGCACATTATTTCACTCAATAGCTGAAAAATGATTTCATTAAATCATTCTTTAAATCATTCAGTAAACCATTCAATCATTCAACAGCTAAAAAAACCATTCATTTAGTCGACAATGGCAGATAAAAAAATCAGTAAAGCAATCATTTAAACATTCATTCATGAAATAGAGGAAGAAACCATGAAATTTTTTTATTATAAATAAGAATTACTCAAAATTTGTTTAGTCACTTCCTTTTTACTTTTCTTCTCTTTAAATATTTAGTTAGAGTCACATCTTCCGAAATTTGATCCTCGGTCTCCCTACTAGTATGCTCGCAAGGTTGAACTTCCGGCGAGGGGCGATGAATTTTTGCAATAATGTCAAAATATTTCATTAATATATTTATATTTTTATAAATACGAGTAATTCATTTAAAAAACATTACGAATGTGTGTTTTTACCTGCCATGGGCACATCAGCATGTTCATCATTATCTTGTATAGGCCCAACCTGTTCAGTGTTATCTGCATCTACATGCTCTGCAGTTGAATTGTGTAGAATGAGAATTAATGTTCATCATCTGCAATTATCTATACAAAACAATAGCACATTAATAAATTCATTACCAGGAATCGAAGCATGATCTTCGTCTGGTTGGTCATGTACATCCTCAACATGAACGGGATCATTACTTTCCTGCTCAAAAAGGAATAAATAATGAATATGTTAATTTATTTATAAGTAATAAATTCCATGAGAATTAATAAATTATCATTAAACAATACAGTTTTTACATACCTACGCACCAGATGGATCAGCAGAAGATCATGCAGTATGCCCAGACAAGCTTTTTCGGTGTTCAACAAGGCATCAAAGCCCTATTCGAAGCCAAGCTTCATGTAATTTGCACTAGGCAATTCTTTAAACCTGTCGACCTTCATATTTTCATGATGTCATTAATTTTACATTTTTTGCGAGAACAAAATGAAAATAATTATCTGTATGATACTTGGATGTGGATTCAGGTTTTGTGATACTTACATATCGGGCTGCCAAGTTCGAGTAACCAAGCTTGTGTTGGCCAATTTTTTCAATTCTTGCCTTGGTGGCCTTAGATGTGTCCGTGAGCCTAATCAAGTTTTGAAATATGTCAGTAGATGTACCAAATTTGATATAAAAACTAGTAATAATAAGGCTTACCACTACATTTTGGATTGTATTACATACCTCCCTGTTCCTGGTGATATCTTTCCTGATTTTCTCAGGCCCTTCTCTTTTCTATCTTCCACCAGGGATTTCCACTCCATAGATGGAATCATTGGAGGGCACTCATACCTAGGGTTCTTTTCTAGGTGAACCCTATACTGGTCTTGGACAATCTTCAGATGTTTTCCATCCTTCTGTAGGATCTTCGATGAATCAAAGGTATCTTTTTCGAACAGACCAACCAAGCGATTAGTCAAATCATCCTTTAAATATTTTGGCTGCTTTTTCCACATTGTGCGGATGGTAGGCCCGAATATCTCCAAGGCCAAATCATTCATATGTTTATAAAATATATCATTTCCTGCAAAACATTAATGCCATAATTAGTCAACATTAAAAAATATTATCAGTATATTAGACACAAATTATAAAAACTAAATTGAACAATCTATAATGACCTGGAATCCTCTCTATATTTATTGGAACCAGTTCTTCATTCACCAAAAATGTACACACTATTGAACCAGTGCTAGTGACACAAGAAGATCCAGGAAATGCATCCACGTCTCTATCTAACCCTGCATCCACCCCTTCTTCTGCAACATCTGTTGTGGGTGGGGCAACATTGGTTGCACCCTCTGCTTCTCTCGGGGGTGTCACAGAGCGTGTTGCCGACTGTTCAGTGGACAATATGGGAGTGGTATGTAGTGTACGTGGAGTGATTTGGTCACTGGGACCAACATTACCTTGACCACCACCGATAATCTCCATAACATGTTTTAAATTCAAACCATTTTATTATAAGTTCAATAGCATATAAAATCAAATATTATAAAGTTTTTATAAATGAATTTACATTATTATTCAAGAACTTACTTCCAATTGTTTACGTTGTTGTAACAACATTTGAACCTATTCTTCGATCACTTCTGTTTGTGGAACTGCCAAAGTCAGAAGAATCAGTTCCTCATTTTTTTTTCCCTGGTCTTTTGTAGCACCCTCAATGGGTCTACAGACTCTCTAATTTCACTATCGCTCATCAACCGGGAGACCTCGTTCTGTAAATATTTTTGAGACGGTGTTTCATAAATTGAATCCCCTGTCTGCAATAGAAATATATAAAAAATTGCTTAGTCTTTGAAGCAATAGTGTGCGCAAACAATTATATTAACAAAAATTGGCTATCATGATAGATTCATAGTATTACATCTAGGATTACCTGATGCCTAGATGAGGGTGTGGTCTAATCAACAGATGGGGACTTACCCCAATCAACCACCTGCAAAAAAAGTAGAGAACATTATCACAATGAACGCAATATGTAAAATCTAACAAATACAAAACAGAAATAAACACTATGCTACATGTTTTATATGTATACATTTTTTAAGTATTTAGAATGTGGAATTACATTTAGGTTTACTGCTTGCCTCGAGGCTCCAGTCGTCTGATCAACAGTTGGGGACTTTACCTGGTCAACCTGCAAAAAAGGTAGACAACATTATCATCATGAACGCAAACATAAAAACAAAAAATAACATAACAAAATAAACATTATGCTAGACAATATACATGTTTACGAATTTAAAGTATTTGAAATGGAGAATTACATTCATGTTTTCTTGTTGCCCCGATGTTGTAGTCGGATAATCAATAGTCGGTTGGCTTCCCTGATCAACACTCTGCATGGAAAATAGATAAGATTATATAAACGAACCGAATATACTAATGGAAATACATAACAACGGATATGTATGTCCATCCTAAATTTATTACATTGGCAATATCGATGTATACCTGCCTCCTTGACTCAGGTCTACGAACACCTACGGAGAGGGAGGTGCCCCTGAGAGAACCCTGCATCAAAAACATACTAAAAATTATCTAACAAAACTAAAAAAGTAGAAAATTAGAATTACATGGTAATGAAAAATCCTATAGATGTTAAAATAATTAATAAAAGGTTGGTTAAATTGTTGGACGTACCACAACCATACTAACCGTGTTTGTATATACACAATTCAAATTGTAATTAATAAGCAGTTCTTTGCCAACAAGTATTGATTTAATTGCACATACAAAGACATGGTTTCCTTCATGCAACTCGAATATGCAGTTGGGTTCCTTAAGTGTAGACCCTGGTTGTGTATTGTTTATAAACTGTGCAATATTACCAGTTTTTTTTGGCCTTCCGTCCATGTACAACATTGCTCCTTGATTTTGAGCTTTGTCTTTCAATTATATATAATTCACTGACAACCCATATCTATGCATACTTCATGTATATTGGACCAGGCGCATCCAATCACTGTAGTTGTAAGAAGGTCCAACATACTCCATCAATTTTGTACATCTGTCATATCCAACCTTTATGCCATCCATGCAAAACAACCCCAATCCATGCAATGACGAGGGTGCAATTCTATATATCCTCGCATTCACAAAAAATCATTGTTTACTTGAGGAAGATCCCTAGGCACCCATTTTTTTAGTAGGTGTTTGTACCTGAAGGGCACCTCGATGTCTCCCACTGTCTCATCATCATAGGAACATGACCCCCCTCCTTGGAGAAAAATATCCATGTGTGTATTTAATTTTCTTCTAATATTCTGACATGTAGTTGATATAGCCATTTTAGACCTATTGGATGTCTCACTTTCCTCTAGCTTTCCCAAACTCCCTCGCTGGAGGAAGACAGGTCTGAAAAATACCTGTTTGGTTCTACCTGCACCATGGCTGGGAAAAAAATTGGCAAAAACATAGCAAAATACCAGCAAAAAAATTGGAAAGACTTATAAGCAAAAAACTTGTAAAAGTTTCCAACTTCCTAAAGAAAAATCTTGTCAAGAATGAGTTTGGGTAATAGGTGTGGGCATTTGGTATCCCTAAAAATTCTAATGTATGCCCCTCTTTTAGTTACATACAAGTATCCATTCTCACTTATTACTTGCATTGCCTTTTCCTAACATGTATTGTGTGGGCTCACAAAATATCATGTTATACATGGGCACTATGATATGCTCACAAATATTTATATAATGTATTATAAATGTGTGTTCCTAAAGGATTTGGAAATATACATGGATGGGCACTATGCTTGGTCACCAATGCTTTCACGTATCTGGAAATATATTAGAAACATACATCACATATAGCAAGTATGATTACATGTAGAATGTTGGAGCGATTATGGTGGTTGTGTATTTGGATATGTAGGTATTCTTATTACTCGCCTAACCCCCTTTCAACAATAATATTTGCAGATTTAATGAGTCTATGTCTAATGCTCTTGGTCCTCATTACATTCAAAGACCCAATGCATAGGTCTCTGTAATCCATAACAACAAACACTACACAAACTTAATTCCGAGGAGTTCCAAATTCCCTTTGTCCATTCACAAACTTCATATGTATGCTTGTGCCCATTGGACTTTGGCCTTTTGATGTTGTCAATCTTGAGACAAAATTTTGTGCATATGCAACAAATATAACATTGCAATTTATGCTAATATATGTCTGTACAAGGCCTAGAGGTTCTGCTTTAATGGACTATCTCCTTGAAAGAACATATCGTTGCATTCATCTACATTTACTTCGGATAGAAGTGATACGGATTTGTTATGTTGGTCACTTCCCTCAAAAAGCATCTTTGACATGAGTTCTTTTTTCAAAGAATCTTGGTTAATCTCTTCTTCCAAACGTCTAGGTCACTTCTCCACTCTACATTGGCCCAATTATTCAATTTCTTGGCCACTTCTCTCTCCTTACTCTACAGTCGTTGTTGTTGCAACCCTTACTTTTGATAGTTTTAAGTGGTTTTTAGTTTTCCCATGAATGTTGTTGTGATGTTGTAGATGATTATCCATTTTACCTAAAAGTGCCCAGATCTCATGTAGGACCCTTTAAGAGTCATAATAACAACTATTGTTAGAGGATTTTATTCTCCAAATGATACACCAAAACCATACTTATCGGTTAATATTTGTGTAGGGATTTTTTTCTCTCTCCCATAATTATCATACTAATGGGATTGTGACTATCAAGTCAATGCCTTATTTGCATAGTGGCAATCCTACAACACTACACTGGACATTTTTCCTGGGATACTTATCATTTTTCCTGGGATGGATCATTGTAAATAATTTTTCCAAATCAACACTACCTTCTAGGGTTCCATATTCATCTTTAAGGCAAAACTTGTGACATGAAGATACATACTAGATCAGCATAAAACTGTGTTGCTTTGAACAGTATGGGTGAAAAATAGAAGACTACAAATCAATTATAAGTTAGGGATAATATTCATTATAAAAGAACCTTTGGGTAGGAAGAAAAAGGAATCAATTCATCCTCCATTGGAGTCCTTCAACCATTCATCTCTCCCCCCTTCATTCGTAGGTCTCAAAATATTTACTTTGGGAACAAAGTACTTATACAGTTTGATCAAAGCCATCAGCTGTGCAAGATCCTAAAAGCAAGGATATTGTTTCATGTTTCACTTTTTTTGTCAAAAGGAAGTGTGAAAAGTCAGGAAGTACCAAAGCTAGTCATTATGTGCACGTGGACTTAATGTAGGGAGAGAATTCATGTCTACTTTTTTGTTCTTGAATGGGAGCAATGATGAAACCACAATAATGGCTTATACATGGATATTTAATAAACATGGGAAGATATGTATCCCAGGGAAGATATGCTTCAGCTTCGTCCCTGACAACGGCGCCAAAGATGTTTGTGTCAAAAATTGTTACTAAGGCTAGGGTAACAAGCCAACATAATCTCAAGAGAAAAAACTCAATTCAAACTAGGGTTTAGGTTTTTGTTTATGTGTTTTTGGTTGTAAGCTTCAAGATCATGCAGGGAATACATTCAGAGTAAAAGAAACAACTAAATCATAGACATAAAACTGATAAAGATGCCCAACATATCACAAAAATCCAACAAGGAGACTATGCTGTGGTTCATACATTAAAAGATAAGCATTACCAGAAAAACACATTAACTAGCAATGAATTTACCATTTAAGAAGCAAAACATGCTCAATAACAAAGCCAACATAGACAAAATGTGGGGGAAAGAGTCATATATCACATTATTTCATCAGTAAATGTATATGAGAGTTACAGTACCAGTTCTCTGAACAAGTCTGAAAGTACAAGCAGCTAGCAGACCTCCTGATGCTCCCAAAAATCAGAACCCTCACAATGTCTTGCTAACTCATCTAAATAGGAAAGTTCTCCCAAAATTAGTTAGGTCTTATCCACTAACTACCTCCATCAAATCACTAAGCTAGGTAAAGTAAAAAGTTACTTTTTACAAAATTACATGATTGCTAAAAATAGCAAATGCTTAACAAAAGTGTTTATCAAAAATAACCATTTAACTAATAACAGTTTCATATCTTCTTCGCTGCTTCTACAAGGAGATCAATGCCATCAAGCCTTCAAGACCTCTTTTTTGCTCTTTTGTGCTTTCTCTCCAAATCAGCCACCTTTTTCTGAAGGTGTTCATTCTCCTGTTGTAAGCTTTCAACTGTCTTTTCCAGCTTTGAACAGTGCCTGTCAGTGGCTGCTTTTCTTTTTAACACTTCCTTGGACACTTCTGATAACTGTAAGAAATGATGATGTACATCTTGTAGCTCTTCTGTAAGCCCTTTGTTAACTCTAAATAACCCATTATTAAACTCTTGCAATTGCTTCATATGTTGCTTGTATTTTTGAACAGTTTCCTGTAAGTCTTCTTCATCAAAACTTGGGATATTAGGCATACCTACATCCTGCATTAGAAAGTCTTTGTAATCAACAGCAACACCAGGTTCTTTTAAAATGCCTACTTGCCTGAGTATTTCTTCATCTTCTTCCTCCCACTCCTGGTTTTCAATAGGACAGGCTTTTTCCTTTTCTTCTTGCTGTTGTTTTAGGAGCTTATCCTTTATCTCAATAATTACTTCAGCTAGTTTAAACTTGGGCCGTTCAATTTCTTTTACTGACTGTGTTCTTTTTGTATTTGCAGGTTGAGAAGAGGATGAAGGCTTAGCAGTTGTCTTTCCCTTGCCTTTACTGCCTTGTTTAACAATTCCTGTTTCTTCACTGGAAGAAGAATCAATCACCACAGCTTCCTGTCTGGAATCTAGTTTAGGGTTAAGTAGCTTTTTCATGTTCCATCTTAGCTTATTAGTAGGTCTGGTCTTGGGTCTTCCATATGAAGCTACATTCTTCCTTTTCTTCTTCTTGGATTTAGCTGATTTTACCCTTGAAGTAAGAAAGTCTCCACATGCTTCAGTACTTGGCTCTGTCTCATCAATCTGTTGTTCATCCTCTAACAAATATCCTTCATCTTCAGATAAGATGGTAAGGGGGCTTCTCTATTTTGTTTGTAATTTCTCTTCAGGTGTAACAGCTCTCTCTTTATCAATAGTCCTAGCTTCCTCAGTATCTGCTGATGATGTCAATTTCAGACAAGGCTGCACTTCTTCTCTGGCAAACAATGAGTACTTGTTTTTAATAGAATCTGGAGTCACTTTGAGCTGACTGTCATCTTCTACTTGTCCTGCTACTTGCTCTATCACCTTCTTAGCTTTAACATCATCTTTACTTGTAGATTTGACTGAGTGACCTAGCTTTTTCATCATTACCTTCCCCTTATCAGTCTGTTTCTTGGGTTGCTGGTCTTCTTGCTGTGGATGAACATCTGACCAGAATAAAAAGAAGTCCCATGTCCTACCTTCATGTTGTAACACTGTGGTGATGATCAGTTTGATCAGACCATGATGGAAAAGTGACTGGGAAGTGTAATCATCATGTTTCTTTATCCTGCTAGACATCTTCTGCAGGCTCTTTAAAAAGAAGAAAGGCAAGTTCATTTTAGAAACTCCTACCATGTGTTGCAGGAACCTAAAATGATATTTGAATACAAATGAATACCTGCCCTCACAGGTCACATAGCTTTGAAGTATCCTTATAGGCTCAATCCACTCTTTCCTGAAATTTTGAATGAGAATACCTTTGTTCCAATCAGGAGTCACATTAGGCAATAGGTACCTTTGTGGCTCAAACTCAAAAGGCAACTTTTTAAACCAATGTTCTCCTTCATTACTGATCTCAGTGGCTTCTGCAATCAATTCCACAGTCAGCTTGAATTTCAAAGCATCCATCATGACCATATCACCTTTAAGTCCCTGAGCAAACTTGCAGGACACCTGAGCATTGAAACCATATATCTTCTTGAAAAACTTGAGCCAACCTGCTTGTTGAAACAGTTCTGCATAGTCAGGAAGCTTCTGAATCCAGGTTAGGTCAGTGGGCTCAGCCCTGTTGACCTTACCACTTTTGCCACTTTTTCCCATATTCTTCTTTCAAAAAACAGAAACAGTCTGGCTTTAGGTTTCAAAAATGTTTTGTAAACTGGTTTCTTGTTCTTTGAGCTCCTTCACAATCTACTATACACTCCTGGACAGGCCTTCAAGTTCAATGTTCCCTTATCTCAACCCTACAACTAGATCTGTGGATAGATAAACTGTGAGACAAGATCAATCATAGATGAAAACTGTCATAAGAACAATATAGCACTACTTAATTTTGAATTGCACCATCAGGCATAATATCAAACTATTTTAGACTAAGGACCATCTAAGTTCTTCATTTTAGGGTTCAGGAAACCAGCATTATGATATACATTCAGACCTGAACTCCTCCTTCAGTACAGACTGATTCAAATCATAGAAGACAGCACTTTGATTAATTTGCAATGTCCAAGCTATTCAATGTAATTGAAGACTTTCAATGAAAGTAGTTGCTCTATCTTCAATATTTGCTCCTCCTTCTGTGCATCAAAACAGCTTCAATCCTCAAGTCCTAAATTTCTGACTGCTTCAGATTTTACAAGAGTAACATTAATCATAGGCTTATCAGACCCATCGGAGACTATCTGTATGAGAAGAGAGAAAAGCACCAGTGTTTGCAATATTTTGACTCCAGCCACAAAATGTCATCAAATCCTGTACATAAAAGCCAACCTGTCATCCAAGCATTTGATCATTATTCTCCAAACCATAAATTTTACAAGCTATGACCACCATCAACAGCCTCTCAAATAAACTGAAACTTTCTGTGTAAAAGATGAGTATAGCAAAACAGTCTATAAGTCATTTCAAGGCTGCTTCTTGTAAACTGTGTTTCATATTAGTATTAGGTCTGAGAAGAACCTATTCATTTAGTTCACCAAAGCCACAATACACCACTCTCAGGGTTTTTTGAATGTAATGGAGAGCAAACATCAACAATCTTCCTTCAAACTGTTCATCGAAAATCTAGAACTGACTGCTTTAAATTTAAGGCTGTTTTAATGCTCTGTTTAGTGAGATTCTTCAAAATAGCTCCAAACAGTCATATTTGTGGAGAAGATTTCATTTTGAAAGCTATTCTAGTCTCTGCAGCGACCAATTTCTTCAAAATATCCTCGCACAGCAAAAACCCAATTTCTTCAATTAAAAGGATTTGTATTAAAATACCTATCGATTACTCAACTGCCACGGCTTAAATCTTCATTTTGGGTTATCAACGGTCTCTTCTTACGCGTACAGGTGTCTCCATGTAATTTCCTTGACTGCAAGTAAGCGAATTAGGAAGCCCTAATTTTCACTGGCTGAAATAACGCTGTCTCCTCTCCACAGAAACAAATTCCTCCTTTCAAGCAATTAACTCTACTTCACGAAGCCTCATTTACTCTGATAATGTGTGCAAAATGTAAAACACGCCAGTTTAGACCGAGATTTATGGATTTATGTTTGACTGACTCCGCATCATAAGCAATGATGAACCTGTTTGGTTGCGAGACTGATAACCACCTGAAATCTTGCTTAAACTACAGTAAACACATGTTAAACCACTCACACAATGCGATTAGACCTTCACATACTGCAATCATGATCAAAATTTGTTTGAAATTTGAAAAAACAAAGGGCCGCGATATTCTTGTAGCGCGCCCTTTGTTAAAATTTTGTCCAGCACTACAAGAATAACTTCTATGCCAAATTTTCGCACTTTTTCAATTTCCTGCTAATTTGTCGGAGGTTTAGAAAGTTGCTAGGCTAAGAATCAAGTCTAACTGATCTCTCAACACACATTAATGAGTCAATTTTTGATAATATAACCTTCTTTAACCCCTTTTTTAAAATGCAAAAGACCAAAAATCAAATAAAACCTATAAAAACTATGCCCCAAAACTATCAAATCATCAAGAGAAATCCTGAAGGAGATCAAAACTAAAACTTAAAACAAAAGCTTAATTTGAAAAATCAGAAACAAACCAAAAATTTAAGAAGTCAAACCAAAATTGGGCAGAAAATTTACTGACTTAACAGTGACCATGATGGTGATGATGGTGATCATGATACTGATGGTGGTCACGGTGGTGATGATGGTGATGTGTATGGTGATGGCGAAGATGATGGATGGTGATGGTGATGGTGAAGATGGTAATCATCTTCATAATCACCATCATCACCATAATCTTCATCATTATCACCCTCTTCACCATAATCGTCATCGTCATCATCGTGATGATGACGAAAATGGCGATGATGACGGTGATGATGATGATGATGATTATGGAAAAGATGATGATCATCATCATCTTCATCATCGTCATCATCATCATCATAACCATCATCACCGCCATATTCATCATGTTGATCATCATCGTGATCCTCATCCTCATCATCATCATCATTTTCATCAGCATCATGATGTAGATCACCATCATCATCATCACCATCACCATCATAATAATTTTCATCATCATCTTCATATGTTGATCATCATCGTCTTCATCATCATGATCATCATCACCATCATCTCCATCAACACCATAAGTCGCCCCCGTAAGTGACATAAAATCTTTCAGAAATTTTTGTGTGCATTCTCATTTTTATCTTTCAGTAATTGTTTATAGAATAGAGTAGTATAGATTGATAATGCTCTAGTTTAGGTGTTCTGTTCTGGTTTGATTACCTTAATAGTTGAATTCTTATAAGTTTGACTCAGTTTTTCATTTTGAAAAATCTTTCAATCTTTTCTTTGTTAAAATATTTCCATGACACGAATACGATGACCATGACCATGAATACGATGACGATGAACATGATGATGATGATGATGATGATGAGGGTCATGGTGATGATGATGATGTTGAGGGTCATGGTGATGGTGATGATGATAATGATGGTGATGGTGATGGTGATGGTGATGGTGATGGTGATGATGGTGATGGTGATGATGGTGGTCATGGTGGTGGTGAGGATGATGTGGGTGATGATGGTGGTCATGGTGGTGATGATAATGATGGTGGTGATGGTCATGGTGACCATGATGGTGATCATGGTGATCATGATACTGATGGTGGTCACGGTGGTGATGTGGATGGTGATGGTGAATATGATGGATGGTTATGGTGAATATGGGAATAATCTTCATCATCACCATCATCACCATAATCTTCATCATCATCACCCTCTTCACCATAATCATCATGATGGTGACGTGGATGGTGATGATGAACAGCATGGATGGTGATGGTGGATAGTGATGGTGGATGGTAGATGGATATGGTGATGGTGAAGATGGTCATCATCTTCATCATCACCATCCTCACCATCATCACCATAATCTTCATCATCATCATGACCCTCTTCACCATAATCGTCATCGTCATCATTGTCTCCATCATCATCGTCTTCATCATGTTAATCATCATCATCTTCATCATCATCATCATCACCATCATCTCCATCATCACCATAATCATCATCTTCATTTTCAAATTTAACGTTTAATTACAACTAAAAATTCAATTCCAATTACTTTAGTATGGAGCACCATGACCCAATTTTCACTAATACCTCCCATCTAGTATGTTCAACATCATTGTCTTCAAACACGTTTGGGAGGATGCCAAGTGGATTTGGGTAAAAGTCGCCCCCGTAAGTGACATAAAATATTGTAACATGAAATGTTATATGTGATTCTAGATTATGAGTAGTGTAATATATTATTTTATTTAAACCAAGATCTTCACTATTTTTATTTTAACACTTTATATTTTTTATGCATTCTCATTTTATTTTTTTAAATAAAGAAAATAAATCTTCAAAATGAGAAATATAATGTTAAGTCTTATTTAATGTAATTTAATTTTTTTTATTCAATTTTTATATAAAAGACTTGGAATGTAATTTAATTTTTTTTATTTCATTTTTATATAAAAAACTTGGAATTATATTTTTAATGGAATTTAATTTTAAATAGAATTTAATTTTGTTTTTTTATAATTTAATTTTTATTTTTAATTGTTTTTTTATTTGCTTTTATATGAAAATTTTCTTGATTTTTTGTTTAGTTCATCCTAACCCCAGCCTAGTTCATCCTGACCGTAGGCACAAACATTAGCGCTGCCAACTGGAAGGGTCGTTGCATCCATGGACAATCGGGAGGCAAAGTAGGAAAACGACCCACTAACCATTATCTTTCTGCTATCCCTGTCAACAGGCGCTACCGTAGAACCTTTAGCCGAAAACCCTACATTTTTTGCGTCACTGGATTCTATCGAGGATTTCTTCAAGTCAGACTTAGTTTTCTCACCATCTGGAGTGGCACACACTGATTTTATCCTCCATATGGACCCAGATGTCTCAATACTTGATCAAACCATTACAGAATTGGGGAATTTTTTAATGCTAGCTGGTCAGAACAACCTCCTCCACAAACAACTATTGCAGCCTGAGATGCCATGGACGCAGAGGGTTTTGTCAACTCGGTGGTAGCTGCAGCTGGCACTAAAGAAGCTCTACCAGGCTCGGGCCAGGAATCTAGTCACATCCCATCTGCAAGAACCACACCAGAGGAGGAAGAAGAAAACAAAAGCCCTAGGAAAAAGAGTCAGAACAAGTGCCCGGTGCCAACCTGTGGAAACCTAGATATGGTCTACGATGTCAATGTGGCCATTGAGGAAGCAAAAGATATGGCTGACCACGTAATTATCGGGAAAATTCATGGCTGACAACCTACCCTTGAAGAGATGAAGGGATGGGTTCAAACAAATTGGGAAGACCTCTTATCATGTGCAGCCGAGGTAGGCGAATTATCAAAGGGTTGGTATAGTTTCACCCTCGGCAACAAGCATGACGCGGAGCAATTATTGAATCGAAACTGGTTCTATGGGCTGATATCCATTCTGTTGAAGAGTTGGATGCCCATGTTCCATGCCGACAGTGAATGAATGGATACAATGGTCGTATGGGTACGATTACCAGGCCTATCGCTGGAATTCTGGAACCCAGCCTCACTGAAGGACCTTGGTAATGCCATAGGGACATACCTAGAAGCAGATTTCTCATACCTACAAACCCAGAGGAGGGTTGTGGCACAAATTTTGGTTTCTATGGACATCAGAACAGATCTGAAGCAGTGCCTCAACCTCATTAGAGGCAATGTAACTTGGCAACAACCATTAGACTATGAGGGTCTACCATTTAAATGTCATCGATGCCAAAAAGTGGGACATATGGCACAAAAATGCCCTATAGAAGCATCTACAGTGACAACATGTAAAAGAAGGTACCCTAAAGATACTGATCCATAGGACAAAGGGAAGAAAGCTTCAACACTAGGTGCAAGAATATTTGAGACTGTTCCACCATAGCACCCCCTTGAAGAGCAGACAGAACTTCGTACCGAAGGAAGCGCACAACACCTGATGGGTATGTCCTATGTTGTTTCTATAAAGGAATAGTTAAATAATTTAATTATAAATGATGTTGCACCTACACACAACTACACTTCTGTGACAGTTCATCCCCCTCCCACCCAGGAAAAACCCCCATCCCCTCCTGCTTCCCTGACTTTTCCCCCCTGCCTCTCAAAAGAGCGACCTATTTCCCCCACACAGTCTTGTGCTCCCTAACCCCTGATCAACTCATCCCCTAATTCTTACTCCATTTCCCCAATCATATTTCAACTCCATTCAAGGTACATACCAGCTCAGGAAAACCCTTTATTCTTCTTGGGGGTAAACCCAATTATCCCAACCCAAGGGAAAGGAAGAGGAAGACCCTCTTTCCTATCCTTTTCCCAGCAAAAATCACTCTGGGATCAAGCAAATGGTAAGTAGAAAAATATTTTTGGGGAACTTAGAGTAGTGCAAACCCTTGAAGGGGATCCCAAATGAAATTCCTATCTCTCAACTGCAGGGGTATGGAAAGTACTCGAAAAAAACTTTCCCTAAAAAGAGTGGTACGAGTGCAAAACCTGAGATCATTCTACTGCAGGAAACCTTAGACATTGAAGAGGGGGTATCTAGGGTTTTGTCCTCTATTTCAAGAAGTTTCACCTTTCTGGCACAGAGTGTAAAAGGTCACTCGGTAGGTTTAGCAATTATATGGAACCCTACCATGTTGCAATGTGAAAACTCATGGGGAGCCTCCTTTGGAATGGGGCTAGAACTTTTCTGGGCATAAGCAAACCTACACCTCAACCTTATAAAAATCTATGGGCCTTATAATGGTCGAGTGGCTTTCTGGGAGTCAGTACAAGCCTCTCAATTTCTAAAAAAGGATAATGTGATTATTGGGGGGGACCTTAATTTCACCATTGCGACCCATGAGATCTGGGGTCCAAATGTAAGAGTGGACCCCCTGGCAGCTTTCTTCCAAACCCTGTTACAGAGCCTTAATTTGGTGGATCTAGATCCTTAGAATCTCAAGTCAAGTTGGACAAACAGAATAACAAGGAAAGACTGAGTTGCAAAAAGACTATATAGATTTCTAGTGGAAGAAAGTTTACTGGAGTATGATCTGCAATTCAAGGAATGGGTAGACTCAGGAGGGGACTCAGATCATCATCCCATCTGCCTGGAAGTATCAATAAACCCTCAAAAAATAGCCTATCCTTTTAAATTTGGTGCATCTTGGTTTAAGCATGAGGAGGTACTTGAGCTCATAAAATCAAACTGCACCCCTTATGGAGCAGAAGATGGATCAAATGATGCAACACATTTTGTGCAAAATTTGGATTGAGTTATGAAGCTGTTGAAGGAATGGGAAAAAAAAAGACACGGGATGAACAAGCCCTATTAATTTTTTGAACACAAAGACGGGGAATTCTGTGAGTTTTACCATAGACCTTTTGCAGAATCCTTTCTTGTAAGGAAACTTGTTTGACTATTTTGGACACACATATCTACAGAACTCTCTTAAACTCTGCCTTTTTCAGCTATATTCTTCGCTCGACAAAAGGAGCATAGGCTACAGGCCTAACTCATTTTTGGAACTATCAAAAGGCTCAGGGGTAACCTAAACAGCAACATCAAAGCACTTATATCTGTCTCTTTTTTGGCATAATCTCTTGGGATTAGATGGTAAACTATTTCTTTATGGAATAGTGGTTGTTACAGCATGCTGGTTGTATAAGCAGTGGTATGCATCTACATACAATTTTGTACAGACTTGTCTGGATTTTAATAAAATTTTCATCTTTTTTTCCTACGGAGAAAAAAAAGACTTGGAACACAAATCAATCAAAATTAAAGGAAAGAATAAAACTGAAATGCTCAAATTAGAAATAATATTTTAATTTTTTTCAATCATTGTAATAAAATTGAAATATCAATTTTAAGTTAGCATCTGGAAAATGTTTTTTTGTTTATATATTTATTTTCATATAATTGAATATATAAGCCTTATTTATTTAATTTTTATCAATTGGATTAAAGGGACTCAGCAGTACAAAATTATATGACATGGCGGGCTTGCTATTGGCAATGGGTCAATGGCAGATCAGAGAACGCCGTGGGAAGCTCATTCATGAATATTATCATCGTCCCTTGACGGAATGATCGGGGAAACTTATATTACATTTTTTTGCTCTGTTTTTTCTAAACTGTTTATTATATAACAGGTTATGTCAGCACTCTATACTGCATGAGTGGGCTATGACAGCAGTTACCATGATTTCTGATATTTATTTTTAGATATATTTCAGTATGTGGCTAGAACTTGATATATCAGTTTTTTATATATATGTGGGTAGCAGGGACTGTATTTGTCCCTTATTTTGTACTCTTTGTATGGACCTTTAATGTACTTTCTGAATACACAAGCAGTGTATCTACAAATGTAATTTTGTTCTGAAAGATGTAATGAAATTATGATTTTTTTCCCAAGGAAAAAGCAAATAAGCATATATTGAATTTAAAAGTATAAGAAATATTTGTTTAATTTATATTTCTACATTTTATATAAAAAATAGAAATATGTTAATGGAAATAACCTTGATTTAAATAATAAAATAAATAATTAAAATTGAATTTTATAGTTGAGCTTCTATAAAATGGATTTTATCAAGAGTACATCAAACAAATATGGACAATCTGCCACAATTGTTAACATTGAATAATTCCACTATTTTTACTCATCAAAATTGCATTTGAATAATTCCACTAGTTTTACTCATCAAAAATACATTCAACAAATATGAACACTTTGTCCTACATTTGTTCAATGAGAATAATTTGATTGGTTTTATTATGTCCCAAATAGTTAAAACAACATAACATACCAAAGAGTATACATAATGTGCAACAAATGTAAACTTATGGTACAACTTCAAGATAGATCATTCAAATAAGTTATACAATAACTACTTGAAGAATAAAACATTCAAATACTCCAATACATTCCTATATCCAAATCACATGTTTCCCTCAAGAGTAATTATAGGACGTATAAGTATGTATTCATTGTTTCCCTCGAGAGTAATTATATGACTTGTATGAATATGTGTTCATTCATTACACATGTAGGTCCTTTATTAGGTCCAACAATGTTACATATACATTTTATTGCATAAATGTGTCTGTTGGGGTGATATAATATATATTAACTCTATGTGTGCCCCTCTTGGGTCATAACAAAGTACTTTTCCCTTGAAGCTTTTCCCTCGATGTATTTGGACCATTAAGTGAATTGACGAAACATATGTAGATCACCTGATAAAACATGGATAGCCAAAAACACTTGTATATAAGGCCTTTCGATCACATCAAAACACCATTTCTTGCCTTAAATATTTATAACATGTATCTCAACGCTATCTGTAGCAAGTTCTATTGGAGGATTCAAATAGAAATAGTGAAAATTAAACACTAAAATTATAGAAATAACTGTTTTTAATGTATTCTTCCTTACCATTCATTGAGCTCCTCTCTATTTAGAGAATATTTTACTATTCTCTACTAAACAGGACCAACCACGTGAAGGTGGAAGCTCTTATGGCCCCTCCCCCCTCTCACATCACTCTCAATTACCAAACCCAATGCATGCACTTGCAAATAACAATTTAATGAAAATTATTTCACTCAATAACTAAAGGAAGCTTTCATTAAATCATTATTTAAATCATTCATTAAACCATTCAATCATTCAACAGCTAAAAAAAATATTCAAAACATATGTTAGTGATGATGATGATGATGACAGTGATAGTGACAATGATGATGAACATGATGGTGATTATGATGATGTTAGTAACTCTTTTAAAAAAAAATAAGATAAAAGAATAGGTCTAATTAAATATTTACCTTTCAATATATTTCATCATCTTCTTCATCCATGTCATCGTCTTATTCATCCAAGTCATCATCCATATCATCAGATCCAGAGTCAACATTGTAAGGATTGGCCATATCATCATCGTCATCTAAGTCAGTTACACTCATCGTGTCATCGTCGGTATAATATTCATGGGCTTTGTCTACTGCATCATCTGATTCAACTAATTCTTGGACATCTTCTACTAGATCATCATCATCATGTAACTCATGTTAATCATGTTATTTATCATTGTCTTCTTCTTCTAGAGAACCCTCTTCATTAACATTGTCTAGTTTATACTTTACTGGCCCTCCCCTTGGATCGTGTCTCACAACAAATGACCAGCCCGCTTTACCTGGAACCTTCGAGTAAAATACCTATTCACATTGGATTGGAAGAACATAGGGCTCTGTTCCTGGATCAAACAACCTTGTATTTACCATGGTAAATCCATTATCGTTTTCAACAATAGTTCTATCGGGATCACGTTGATTCAATCTTAACTTGTACCATTTGACAATGAATAGAACCACCTTGAATTATTTAAATTCACATTGTAGAATATCTTCCAAATACTCATAGTGTCAATTTTCTGAGAGTTCTCGATGTTTGTCACTTCTATATGAAACAATGATGACCTCAAAGACTACAGATATCCCACAATATGATGGTTTCTTTGTTTCATCCAATTTTTTGATGCAATATCTACAACCATTGCAGACCATAGCCTTATGGTGTTTTAACTGCAACAAGAAATACACGAACAGATTATGCAATGATTCAATAGTTATGCAACAATACATGGAAAATAACATGTACATCAAAATGTAAATTGAAACATAAAAGATTTAGAGTGATTGATTAACATGCTTTCCATTTTATCTTTTAAACCATATGCTAAATCGATTTCTCTTTCTGTAATATTTCTATCTCCATTGCGATGTGCTTCTTTTACTAATGAATCCACACCTTCCCATGATATTCCATGACCCGATTGTTCACATCGTTCAATCCATACCTTCATCCATTCAATATTGTTTGCGATGTATAAATGAATTGCATCCCATTCTCAACCAATTGCTTGATGACAATAATCATTAAAATGAAAGATAGGTGTAAATTTCCTGAACAAAGTATTATATGCTCTTAATTGATGCAATAACTAGAAAAATCAATTAGAATATGAACGATCTTATAAACATCCACTAGCTAATAATTACCTTTCACCTTCCTTGATTTACCTTTCCCCTTTAGTTGCTCCCTTTCAAATTTGTGATTGGAGTCCGAATCACAAATGTGACGTAAATTGAGCTTTGACGCTAACAAAGGAAGATATTCACTAACATACAACATGTTTTGGTATACCGTATATCCTTCCACCATAGAACCCTCAGTATGTTCTTGTTGTCTCACCAAACCCTTCATAAATTTCAAGTGCCTCCCAACCATCCACATGGACCTTGAGTGCATAGGTCCACACATCTCAATCTCCTCAATTTGGTGTATGCGGTAGTCTTCCTGTGCATTAAAAATGCAGAAGGTAGATGCTTATGCATTTCACACATGAGACAAGGAATTTCTCTCCTCCAATACTTTATATCATCTTTATAGATTTCTTTAGATGTCAACCATCTACAAGTGACAAAAACCAATAACGATATTCAACAAAAAAATACATTTAATTACATATTATGAAATAGTGCGCAAAAAAACAAATATAGATTATACAGAGAATTAAATAAACACTAAGTAGAAGCAACTAATCGCTAGTTACCTCATGTATTTACCAAGATTATATATAACTTGTTTGAAATTGTTGTCAAAGTTGTCCGAGAGAGAGAGAGAGGTAGAACATAATGTATCAATATACAACCCACGCGGTTTATTAAACAAAGAGTATACAATCAAGAAAAAGAAATTATGCAATAAAATGAAACAAAAAAATTTATATGGACATAGCAATAATAATTACCTTGATGAAGATGTGCCAATCATGTGTTTTGACCCCTGCAAAATCACCTTTATTTGTTATTATATTCTTCAAGTTCGCACAAAATCCAGTGGGAAATTTAATTTTTCACATTACTTCTTTGACAACGTTGCTTTGATGCTCCATAAACATCCATGGAATTGAGTTTATATTAACTTGGTCTTCATTGCTATGAAATTGGATGACGTATTTCATTGCATGGTTGCTTTCTTGAATTTCTTTGCAAGATTTCACAACTTTGTCTTTCTCCCTACTTAGCTCGAGTAGTCACCATAATTTTTCAATCGTATTCTTTCCAATATGCATTGTATCAAATAAATGAGCAATTTGTAGGTGCTCATAGTAGGGAATCCCGCTGAATTGTATAGGATAACCTTTCATTCCTCGTGGAAGCCCATTAATGCCTTCATGATCAAGATGGACATCATGAATATTAGTTTATAAATAAATTACATCATAAATAAAATATGGACACTACAATAAACAACTAACAATAAAAATTAAAATACATAGCAATTCATATACAATTATCCATACGTACCATGATGATGATTTCTATTGTATTGCATCTTCCAAAGGTGAGGTGTCATTCTCCGTGGTTTTAATGCAGTCTCCTGCTTCCCATTGAAAATATTTTTTTCAGTTGTTCTATACCTGTGATTCTTAGAGAAGTAATTCCTATACTCGTCAAATACCTCCTTTCTTAAGCTTTTCGAGCGACGATATTTGATCTTAGGTCCACAAACTGGACATGCAAATTTACCCTTTGTCTAAAGACCTACAATATATAGATATGGAATCTCTATGTCAATTATAATTATATATTAACTATATTAACTACTTAATATAATTAAATGCAATTAAAGTGGAACTAAAAAATACAAACCACAAAATTGGGTTAACCCAGGGGCATTGTGTATTGTCCATACAACCATTGCATGGAATTGAAATTGCCTTTGTCGTATTGGTCTAGATACATCATACATAGTGATTCCATTCCATAAATTAAGTAGCTCATCTATAAGAGGCTCGATATATACATTCATATCTTTGACTTGGAACTTACCTAATTGATTTGAATTACATATAAAATATATAATTATGAGAACCATTAAGATATATAAACCATGCACAAGAGTAATTAAAATACATAAATATACAAATGAAATTATGAAACCTAATACGACAAATGATATGCCACAACTACATTAGAAATAAAACAGTTGTAGACACAAAATACCTGTAATGATCATTGACAAAATTATTTGCTCCCTCTTTATTGACAACCATGGAGGAATGTTGTTGTTGATAACAAAATAGGCCACACAGTGTAAATGGATTTCCTCTGTGCAAATGGATTAACACCATATGCTGCCAAAGAAATCCTAAGATTACGTGGATCTTCTTTAAAGTGAGGCCATTTTTCCTCCATATCTCTAAAAGAAGAACCATCTACATGCATTCAAATAACATCATCTTGACTTATGTTCCTTGCATGGTAATCTATAAATTGCACTATGTTTTTGCACCTGAACATTCATTGCAAACATGAAATGATGGGAATATAGCAAAGAACCTTCTTATGCACATTTTTTGTTACTTGATCACTTCGATATCTACTTATATGGCATTCTAGACATTCTATTGCAAATTCATGTTGATTATAATATATAACATGGTCATTAGGTCATGAATGAATTGCTTCATAATACATTCCAATCTCTTTCATGATGGTGATGATGATGATGATGATGATGGTTAACATCCCCTGAGACCAAACTTTGGTCTATCGGACCTAAAGAAGAGAATTAATTAGTTTGCTTTAAAGTTATATTTCTATGCTCAAAGAGCTTGGAAAGAAGCGTCACGAGCTTACTATAATTTCGACGGGCTAAAAGGCTAGGAAAGTCGGTATTGCAACAAAGATTATGAAACTGGGATCTAATGTGGGTGTACGCAGGGCACTCTAAGAGGAAGTGATTTTCATCTTCAATGTTCTTACTCTCACAAAGGTGGCAGATCCTTTCTACCCATGGTGTTTTAGGGACTTTCCAACGACCAGTTTCACTATGGAGCTCATGCGAGTTCGTTCTTATCTTAGCTATGTTAATTTTTTTCTTAGTACTGATCAAAACAGAGAGATACTTTTGATATTCTAGAGTAGGGTTGATGACCTCCTTATAATATATTAATTTTCTTTTAGCCTCGAGATATTTCTCACACCACAATTTTTCTTTAAACTTGGAAGAAATAATATTTTTAATGTTATTAATATTCTGCAAAGCAACATTTTCATCGATCTCCTAGTGATTTAACCAAGACATGGTATCTTTATACCACCCACGCTTGAGCCTTAAGTGGTTTTGGCTGGAGTTTAAAGCTATCTTAGGGAGTCTATAGTCTCCCGTGTTATTGATTTTGTTCTTGTATAATAGGAGTCTAGTCATAGCTAGGCTCTTGATGGGGGAAAGACCCACTTCTATAAGGAGAATAGGATAGGGTGTATTGTTTTTTTATTTTGAGGTTATAAGTTATAAAACGCTTCTGGATTTGCTCGATCTTTCTCCAGGATTCTATAGAGATGCTACAGCCCTAGACCTCACACCCATACAAGATGACAAGAGTGACTAGAGTTTCAAAAAGGAGCTTCTTTTTATCCCACATCATGAGGTTAGCATCTTTACAGTTATTTTCAAGACCAAAGTAAGATATTTGATGGTGGTAACAAAAATTCAGCTATCAAGCTAGAAAAAAAATATAGTTAATGTAATAAGTAAATAATATTAATGAAACACACTTCATCCGTACGATTATCAATAATGAGTTAACAATACAATTATTATAGGAATACATATAAACTTTATGACTATCCTGTATATGTGATTGATTATTTTACATACCTTAGCATCCATGTGATTGATATGTTTGAAAGACCATTCATAACCTTCAAGTTCATTATCAACAATACAGCAGAGAGAATATTTGTTTTTGGAGCCTTCATGTGCCTTATCGAGAAGATGTATATCAAGAACTTCATCAAATTCATCATCATTTTCATTATCATCGACATCGGCATTGGCATCATCCATTCTAACATTAAATGAATCATGGATCAATGTATTTGTACCATCATCTTCAACTACGTTATTAGTATGATCATATTTTTCAATATGATCATTCACTTGTTCTCCATTAAACATAGACGTTCCATGATCCTGATTGGGAACTTGTTCTGAAAGCACTTCCTCTAGACGATATGTTGTCGGGTTTCTTTCCTTTATAGATACATGGAAAAATCAATAGATATGCATTAATATAGAAAATAGTAAAAACTACATACATTTACCAAAGCAAAGAATATAAAAAACTTTATAATGCTAAACCTACAAATGGACGATATTCATTCCCCCCCTCAACGTTTCCATGTTCCCTGAAATGTTTTGTGGTTGTTGAGATCAATATTCTTCTCCTCTTAAATCCCCTGCATTGAGTACATGGACAATAACATTTTCCATCACCCCTTCATTTCGTTGCAGCCCATAGTCTAGCAAGCAATTGTAGATTGTTTCCGTTTGGATCAGGAATATTTCTATTTGACATTTTGTCACAAACTTCATGAATGAATACTATTGACAATCTTAAAAAATCAAGTTCCATGCATCACAATTTTCTCAAATGAAGGTTTGTCGAAGAAATAAAAGTTTTCCCACAAAATGTCTGTCGAAGAAAAAAAAAATTCCCAGAACCACTCGTTGAAGAATAAAAAAATTCCTGAAACCATTCATCGCTTCGTGAATGTTTATAAATGCACACTCATCGAATATCCAATGGCATAAACATAGTGACTGTTAGAAAAATCCGACACATGCCTATCGGTTTTTCAACACCTTGAGCCATGCAAATATCCAATACATGATGGTTAGATATTCAACACCAATATCGTTGCATCACTGACATCAATGGGTTGTTGAAAAACAAACGTTGTATCAATCGGATATTTGATGACTTGAAAATATTTCAGAAGGTACAATACATTTCATCATTGCAATCCGACACATCTATACCCGACGTCAGATGTCGTCGGATTTTGGGTTCAAATCCTGTTGTGTGTGTAGCTTTTTTGGTTTTCCTTTCACCCGACTGTTATACAGTAGTGCAAGATTTCCAACTGATAAGTTCTTGTTTTCAATGTTTCGCTTGTGCCATGCTTTTTGTTGTTGTTTTTGAATTTCTTCATACTATATAACCATAATTCGGTCTTCCTATAGCTTGGCTAGTTGCATTAGTTGGTCCTTCTTTGCTTCCTCGACATTAATATGTAATATGTCGGCTATTACTGGTGTCTGTTGTCAGAATTCTAGTGGTATGACTACTTCTTGGCCATAGACTAGTCGGAATGGTGTTTGGTCGGTGGATCGTTTATATGTTGTTCGATAAGCCCATAGGACAACATGAATTTTTTAATCCTAGTCATCTTTATCAGAGTTACAGATTTTTGTTAGGCCTCTTTTTATGGTTTTATTAAATGCTTCTATTGCCCCATTAGACTAAGGGTGATAAGTTGTACTTTGTCTATGGTCGGTCTTGAATTGATCTGTCAATGCTGCAATAGTTCAGTTAATAAAATGTGATCATTGGTCGCTAATTAAGGTCAATGGACAACCAAATCTAGTAATTATATTTTCATATATGAATTTTTCAGCCACTTCACTAGAACAGGTTTCGACAGGTTCTACCTCTGACCGTTTAGTAACATATTCCATTGTTGTTATGATGTACCATGCGCTTGTCCTTCTTGCTGGAAATAGAAGTGGTCCTATGAAGTCAATAGCCCAAATTTAAAATGTTAGAATTGGGTTTACCGATATTAAAGGCATCTCAGTACTAGGTAAAGGTCAACCTAAACGTTGACAACAATCAAATTTATAACAAACTTTCGACAATCCTTGTGTAATGTCGGCCACCATAGTCCCAATTGTTGGATATTTTTGGCAGTCATGTCCGACTGAAAATGTCCTCCAGCTGGTCCATAGTGCGCTTCATGCATTATGTTTTCTCTTTCATGCTCTAAGACACACCGATGGAGTAATTCATCCAAGCCCATTTTATATAGGAATCCATTGATTAGAGTGTATGGTGTAGCCTTCATTGCTAGAATTTGTTTCTTTTTAGTGCTCATACCTTCAGGTGCCTGACCATTCTCTAAAAATTGAGCTATTTCTTCTAGTTCTGCTGGTACAAATTCTATTCGAAATAGATGTGCATCTGGAAGATCGTCTTTGACTCCTGTCGGTTCCTACCCCGTGTCATTTCTCAACAAGTGGTCGGGTCCGAAAGTTATCCTCCCTGGTCGAACTACTACTTCGAAATCAAATTATTGGAATAGTAACAACCAACGACATATTCTTCCATGATGTAAGGGTTTGTTTACCAAGTATTTTAAATCTTAGAGATCTATGTAGAATATGAAAGGATTAGCTAATAGGTAATGTCGATATTTATGTAGTGCAAATACCATTCCTAATGCTTCTCTTTCTGTAGTTGAATAGTTTCGTTCTGGTTTATTTAGTTTTCGACTGGTATACACAATTGGATAGTCCATCCCATCATCTCCATGTTGTGTCAATATTGCACCTATTTCTATGCCTGATGCATCAATGTGTACGTGACATTTTACTAACTAGTTTGGAAATATGAAAATGGGTGCTTCAACTAATTTTTTTTTCAACATGTCGAAGGAAGCAAGGAATTCCTTAGTCCAGTCGTATTCTTGGTGTTCTTTCAATAGCTCTTCTAATGGGTATGTCATATCTGAGTAATGATGAATGAATTTTCTATAATATCCCATGTGGCCTAGTATCACTCTGACTTGTTTTGGATTTACTGGGGGTTTCAGGTCAAGGATGATTTTTATTTTTGCAAAATTGACTTTGATACCTTCCTTGCATATGATATGTCCTAGTAAAATTCCTATGGGGATCAAAAAGATGCATTTCCTTATATTGAGTGAAATCTGGATTTGTCGGCACCTTTCTAACATTAGTCCTAGCCACTTACAGTGATCGTTCAACATCGAGTATATTGTGCAATCGTCAAAGTATACAACCATTGTTTTATATATGTATTCTTGAAATGCTTTGACTACTATCCTTGAGAATACAACTGGTGCATTCTTTAACCCAAATGGGATGATGTTGTAAGCAAATGAACCGAATTCACAAACAAATGTCGTCTTCTTTAGAAATTGGGACTTGATTATATCCTAAGAATCCATCTATAAACGAGTAACACTCATGTCATTCGACTTCATTTAATATTTCATCTGCGAATGGAGTTGGAAATGGATATGTGAGGGTGACTTTATTTAGCTCTCGAAAATCGACACAAATTCTTAATTTTGTCGGATCGTGCTTTTTCAGTTTGACAACCATAGGGATTTCCCATTCTGACTGGTCGATTAGGTATATAATTCTAGCGGCTAGCATATTGTCAATCTCCTTTTTCACTATTTCCTTGTATTTGTGATTTAAATTGTAAGGCCTTTTCTTAATCGGTCTTGCATTAGGTTTTATGTCTATTTTCATTTCACCCATCTCTTGTACTAACCCTTTTAGGTATTTATAGTCTCGGGAAAAGAAATTCTGGAATTCTTTTAATAGGTTAACTATTTTTGTTGTTTGCTCATCATCCCAGTAATCACCTATTCTTTCCATTTTTGGTCACTGATCATTAGAAGATGTCAACTTCTTTGGTTTTAACTTTCACGTTCATCCATTATGGCGCCTTGGTTTCATTGATTTGTCGACTTCCTTCTTTAAAATGTGAAAATGATGCCAAGAAGTCTACTGTTGTCATCCTATCAGTATATTCTATGTTGGATGACTTGACTTAAAATATTGTTTTAATTGGTTTTAACGTTTTTGGATGATCTGTTTTCCACTGAAATATTTTTCCATGTGTGTGCTCATTCTCCAGTCGAAGTCTTGTCGACTGTGGTATTCTATTCGATCAAATGTTATTACAAGATACTTTCAGTCAGTTATAGTTTTGTGTTGAAGTATGGTGAACAATCGGTTGTATAAATGTTTTTATTTGTTATGTTTCCTCAACCAGTTTGTCATCTTTCGGTATGAATCTAAAGTCTTTAATGAAATTTTCCTTAAGTTCCTACCATATGAATGTTTCACCTCGAGCTTCTTCCATTTTATACCATTTGTTTGGTAAATCGTTAAGTGTGGATGGAAATAAGTGTGGCCATGTTTTTTCATCTTTGTACCCAAGTATTCTCCATTCCCTTTCACATATACTTATGTGATTTTCAAGGTTTTGTCCTTGTGTGAAGACTGGTATTTGTCCCTGGTTAGTTAGATTCCTTCTGCCAAATCTTTCGACAAAGTATGTCGAAGCTATTGTCCACATTTGTAGCCTCGACTGATGGGCATCCCACCATCGAGCAGCTTGACCTGTAAACGTTTCTACCATTATTTGTAGTCAAACATGCTCTCCTAAGTTTTTGGAAACTTGTTCGATATGGAGGACTAGTGACTCTCTTTCTTTATACCGAAGAGACTGCTTATTTTCTGTTTTAATCGGTGCTAAAGAAGGGTATTCCCTAATTTTTCTTTCAAATATCTTTGGAATGATGGACACTAAAAATTATTGTTGAGTCGGTTTCTTTGATATGGCTTGGATAGTACAACATCCCCATGCTTGAGTTTCATATTTTTCTATCTCCCAATCGTATAATTCTACATCTGAATTATATCCAACTGAATATCGGTTCCCTAAGTGAAGTTCCCCGTAGATATTTGGCTCAATATAGTCTTCATTATTCTGTATTTTTTAAAGTTGTTGAATGTTGACTTGTTCATCTATTGGTTTGGTCCAAGGTTCTCCTTAAGAAGGATGAATGGGGACAATTACTTTTTGTCCATTTCCTTTGAGCTTTATCCTCTCTTTGTCTAACTAAATTGATGCTTTCATCTTTTGACCCCATGGTTGTCCCACCAACGCTGGGAAATAACTGGATCCTTCTTTAGGGTCGATGATTTCAAAATCAACTTTCATGGTGATTCTCTTGATGGTTGTGTCGATATTGCGCCATACGCCGATAGGTTCGATCAGTCCTTGATCTGCTAATTTTAGATATATGTCCAATTCATTTAGTCGAGGTCTGCCTAGTTGTTCCCATGTATCTTGCATCATAATATTTACTTGGGATCCAAAGTCGAGAACAACTTTTTGAACGTGATATCTCTCTGATTCCAGGTCGACAACTGGGTCAACATCACTCTTATCTTTTTTATTTTGGCTACATATATTTTTAGTTTGTTCCTCCATATTCAGTTTATTCTTAATACTATATAACAGATCAATAAATTATGGTATAGATTTGTCGTTATGTATTAAGTTAAGTAATTCTTGTGAGACATCTTGTCGACTGTTATCAATTACTTCTTATCGGACGAATTCTTGGAACATATTTGATGCATCATTATACAATTTTTTTTGCTTTATGGGATTAGGATAATCATATTTGTTTTTTATTTTGCTTATTCATGGATTATCATTACCAGTCTTTGTTCCTTGTCTAGTGACTACATGTAAATTATTTGTATGAATTATATCACATTTATGAACACACGACAAGAAATTAACATTTTTATTCTTATTGATTTTGTCAAGTATAGTGGTACAATCCTCTAGTGAGTGATTGCCCACGCCACATCTAGTACAAAATTTCAGGCCAGTCTGATCTTTATACGGATAGTCTGTGTATCGATGTCCTTCCTTATAGAACGTGAAACACTGAATTGGTTGCCATGGGTTGTTTTCCTGATTTCCATTGAATCAGACTTGTCCTCCAAATCCTCCACGACGATTGCCATACCGGCACTGGTATCTCTGACCGTCATATTTCTGATTATTTTTCCCATTCTATTCGTTGCTTATTGGAATGTTATCGTTTTTATTCTGTGCAACAGTGTTGGTCCAATAGACTGCATGATAATTTTGTCAATTTTTCAGGTTTAGATGGTAGTCATATGTTGTATGAATTTTTACTTCACAGATTGCACACCATGAATCTTTATTGTTCTTCATGTTGAATGGTTAGTCCTTTGTCGTGTGAAGCCCATGTTCTTGGAAAATATCATAGAAACATTTAATTTGGACAAATCAGACATCTTGTCGGCTGACGTCTTGTCGACACTTATCTTTGGTATGGCCGGCTGTCAAGAAATTCGTGCACCAAATATATTGACCTTTGAGGTTCAGTTCTCTTAGTGATTTTTGGATGATTTCCAATTGTTCCTCAATGCGATTGTTGATAGGGTGTGTTAGATAGTCATCGTCCATCTCAACCTAGAGAGATTTCGTGAGTGCTTCTTCATATGATTTGAATGTGTCTAGATTTATATGTCTTCAGATATTCTATACAACTCCTGCAAGAAACCATTGAATTAATAATTGTTCATTAATTTTATAGTCTAATTGGATCAATAGGTCCTTCCATCGCTTGTTTTAGTCCTGCACAGTTTCAGTGGGTTTCTGAACAATTGTTTTCAACTTTTTGTTGCCAGATGCTTTGCATTTGGTGTTTTGAAGAAGGATAAGAATTGTTTCTTAATTTTTTCCTTGGCTGCATTAGGTGTCTTCTCGGTATATGTCATATACCAAGTTACAATAGAGCAAATTTCAACTCAAAATGGGCCTTTTAACTTTTATTCAAATTCCATGTCATCATGTGTTAGCCAATGAAATTGCTTTAAATTTGAAATACCGTATAGGTCTTAAATACTTTTTTAATATAAATTTGGGGATAGGTATCATAAAAAAAACTACTTTTTTTGTTTGTATTTTTGACATATCTCCCTGTGTTTTTACTCAAATTTTGATCAGGAGAGCTCATTGAATGCATAATTAAATTCCGCATCCAACGAGTACCCACTCAGCATACTTTTGATGGACCCCGCTACCCCAAAAACAATAAATATCTGAAAAAATGGAATGATGACATCATCATTTTGTTTTTCAGGTATTTCTTGTTTTTGGGGTAGCGGGGTCCGTAAAAAGTATGCCGAATGGGTACTCATTGGATGCGGAATTTAATTCTGCATCCAACGAGCTCTCCCGATCGAAATTTGAGTAAAAGCACAGGGAGATATGTCAAAAATACAAACAAAAAAGTAGTTTTTTTCTTTTCTTCCTCCAAAATTAATAAATATTATTTTATTATTTTAACTATTATTTTATTAGTTCATTTTAGGAGGCCCATTTTGAGTTGAAATTTCCTCTAATGAGTTCCTGCTTCCTCAAGGCACTAGCGAATTGCACCATCTATCTGTCTTCACTAGTTACAACGTTAGCCTCCCATGTCGATTCACAGACGAACCAGTGTCATTTGGGATCCTCATCACCCTCAAAGAGGGGGATGTGTGATGCTCCGTGCCCCATGTCGTCGAAGTTGGTGTATCCTTTTGGTGGTGGTGGTGGGGGTGGTGGGATATTCTCTGCAGCTCTATAATGATCACAGCTATTTTAGATGGAACTCTCATTTACGTTGGTCGTTTTATTTGTCAGTTCCTCCTCGACAAGTAGTTAGATCAATTCGACTTCTTCTATCGAATTCCAAGCTAATTGTTGTAACTCGGATATTATCCTCCGCAAATCCTACTGTTCTATGTTTTCTGAAGCTGTGTTTGGTATGGGGGTTGCTCCTTCATTTTGTGGGTAGAGTAGGTTGATACTTCGGTTGGACGAGTACATTTGGAATGTGACCCAGATTCCTTCCTCAGGTCGACGAATTACCATATGATCAACATCGTTTCCTTCATCTTCTAGTCGACTCCATACATCGAACTCACCAGCTCATAGCCTTAGTTCCTCTTCGACAATTGTCTGCACTCAAGCACTCAGGTTTGGATTGACTAGAGATAGAGGTCTTTCCTCCTGGTGTATCTCAATATGGAGAGCTTCACACTGCTCTATCCACAGATCTTCCTCCATTGGTGACACTTATTCCTCATCTACATCCTCTTCTTGTCGTTCATGACCCAAATCTGGAGGATTTCCTTCATGTTCATTCACCCTGGTATTCATTCTTCTCTGCAACTCAATGACATGCTCTCTTCATTCCCCCCTTCTATTCTACCTCTTATCTCTCTCTATTTTCTACAAATCCGAAGTGCTTTTGTGAGTCACTGTCTGAATTATTTCTTTCTTGGACCAACTGTTCATTGTTGGCGGTTCCTTTTAAAGACAACTAGAATCCTTCTACTCCACCCCAACACATGACCAGCTACCCCCCCATAGCTTACCCAACTCTTTAGTAAGCTTTGATAGTTCTATCTATTTTCTCAAGAAGTACTCCCACTCCCTTTCAGCAATGAACTTCTCCCACGCTTTACGCTTCTTCACCCAATTGGTATTCAATGGTGATTTGATCAGTGATGGACAAGGTTCGACAATATTCCCTACTCCTCTATTGATTAGGAATCTAAAAAAAAGAGTCGATAGTGAGAAAAGGAGCTGCTCAGTGAAATCGTTATAGAATCTCACTTCGATACTCTTGATAGAAACACTCTCTTCCACCGTACGGTCTGCGCAGAAGTCGTCAACGATTTTTTCAAACCACTCTGACAGATTCATTCATCTTCTTGTTATCAATTTCTAGAGAAACTATTGTTCCTTAGTGTCTACCGGATTTTTTATCCAGTAAATTCTTCAAAAATTGAGGTACCAATTCTACAAACTTTTCATGCATTTCGGTGAAGAATTTCTCCTTCACCTGGGAAATAGTCAGCTTATTTCTTCTAGCGTAGTTCTATAAATAGTTTGCGATCTTATGCTCCCACCAGTCTTTAATCTCTTGCTCTGAGATCATCTGATAATGGTCATTTCATCCGTACATGTACTAACGGCAACAAAACCAATGTTGTAATCGCTTAGATCACCAAGTTACCAGTAATACTCATAAATAATCATATAATCGTTACAGAGACAAGATACAAAGATAGTAGGTTGAATAACAACTTATATTACACAAAACACATATGGGTCCATACAAACATCAAAACCGTACCAAGTTCGTATCTGGCTCAATAGCCTATTATATAGGATTACAAAACAGTTATGAATAACTACTTGTCATTTCAGTCAACCGATATGACCTATGGAGGCCTACCTAATCTCTAATTAGTCGGCTAACTAGTATAGTCGGCTCACTGACTAGCTCCTCCAACAGGCACGCATGATGGAAAAAAATGGGAAGCTGAACACCTAGAAACCATGGCTGCTGGATGAAAACGATGGCTCAAAGCACCTTCCCCATTCTGTAACATATTTTCTCATTCTCTTCATCTTTAACTAGTGAAATCATCATGGAATGTTGATCTTTTAATAAAAACAAGGATACGGAGACATGTGTCTGAACTTCCCCACTCTATAAAATTTTGTTGAGTTCTGGAGAGTTAAATCAACAACACTTTGAATTACCATAATTTTCCTCGACCGCGGATCTAGATCAATCTTGATCTAAGCCATATAAACTTGCAGACCCTTTAAACGATGCCACAAATTTCAAAATTTCATTTCCCCGTGCTTGTTGCATTAGTGGAATTGTTCTCCACCGTTGATCTTACCTCGCCATCAATCGCGGCCATTGAAACCTATAGGCCTTTAATCGATTTCAAAAATCTGGAAAGCTACTTATCTTGTGTGCATGTTCACCTTTTTCTGCACCCTTGATATTTTCCATAAACTTCCCAAGCTGTTGATCTCAACTCCAGCTGCGGGTTGGAGGAAAGCGGAAATTAGGATCTCTACAATTTATGGACAAATTGTTATGTTTTTTACTTCTGCCTTTCTGCTCCTTTCTGGATCCTTGATCTGAGTGAAAGTGATATGCGTCGTTGGATCTCGGACTACGAAAAACAGAAGTCAAGTTTTCCAATTTTGCAACCCATAAATTTTACCTTTTTCGCTTCAGCCTTTTCACTCCCGCCTTTTTTTTATTTTTGCACCATTGATATGGGTGGAAGCGATCTGAGTCGTAGATTTGGTGGATCATGAAAATCGGGATTTGAACTTTTTACAACCAAAATTTTTACTTCTCCCGATTTTTGATCTCCGCCCCTCTGCTCTTTTCTGGACCATTGATCTAGGTAGGATCTCTTTGAGCCATCAGATCCCGGATCGTAGAAGGCAGAAATCAAGATTTCTAGTTTTTATATTCAATTTTTACCTCTTCCGCACTTTCGCTCCCGATTTTCCTTGACAAAAAACAATTTTTGTCCCTTTGATATTATATGTGATGCATCATGTCCATCCATTTTGGTCCTCTTTTAACCTTGATCATATTTTTCTTACTTGGGCACATTTCCAAGGTCACGATGAAGGATTTTTTTTGTTGTCTTGACACCTTCGAATAGGGGTGGATCCTTCAAAACCCCTCATTTTTTATTGGTCTAGACCTTTGCAGGGGCATTAGTGCAGATGCCTTATGTAGAAAACTTCAAAATTTAGCACAAGTGCTAACAGGTTCAGTGTCTAGGATATTGTTATCACCCTATAATTTTCCTATGGTTGTGGTAGGAAGTCATAGGGGTAACCATTTAAAACCAATCTTTAGAATGTATTCTATCCAATACAGTTAGAGAGGGATCTCTCTTGTCACAAAAACATTCACATATACATATGGATTTAAGAAAGCATTCATAATACTATATTTACAAGGGGAACCAGATATTTGCATATTTAAAGATGGTGAAACAAACAAACAATAAATACCATTGGGAAATGGAGTCACATACTGTAAATATTCAATGGACTTACAAAAATAATGAGTAGTGATTTTCCTATGAAATATGAGGCAACGTGGCTATTATGTTCAGTCAAATTATCATGAAGTGATGAGAGATGGAAATGAGGAAAGAACCCAGTGAAAACCAGAGGCATCTATCAAAGGATGGATCTCTAGGAATACCTTTAGCAGAAATATAACAGGGGATAGTAACTGAAACAAAGCACCTATCAGTGGATTAATTATATCACAATCATTACCAACACATAACAAATACGATTTCTAATGAAAGGAGCGTTATCAAAAATGAATTCCTCGCATACAACCTAGAAATGTATTGGTAGAAAACACATACATGAAAATGGAAATACGGGAAACACAGAATGAATAGGAAACAACTTGATGAATCTCAGAAAACTTAGAGCATACTTCTTATTAAATCTTCCAAGAAAATGATAGAGCTACAAAACCCGAGCGCTAAGGCTTCTGAATGAAAGTTATTAACCCTTTCTTCCTCTATCAAGGGTACATTTATAGTTTCATGGGCTCTCGAGACCAACCTCGAAACATAGCAGAATTTAGTTACAAAATTGGGAATCAATCCCGAATCATTATTTCAAATCCTAACAAACTCCTAAGGTGGCAAATTCGCCATGATTCATGTATAAAACAGGAAAAGTGAGGTAATGGACACGTTGGATAAAAAATGGCATTGCGGTGTCTGGGATGCGGATCACTTGATTTGAAAATAATGTTTTAGAGTACTTCTTAACAGTTTTACTCTCCCAGGGTAAAACTGCAACATCGAATTTGTCCATTCTCCATCTTCATTTCGCACCTACACCGATCTTCTTCCTCCTCGCACCTTGATCATGTGAATTAAACCATAGCCGTATATCTCTTCTATGAAAAATCTCGACCGTCCCATGATGTGACCTCTTGCGTTATTTTGTGATCCCTCACCTTGTTAACCTTTGTGCATATTTCCATCACGAAATGAATTTGATTCATTGATCTGATCCCCTCCAGATCTCAGTCTTTAAAAGGCACGGGGTCTACCAACATTTCACAATGCCTCCTCTTGCTAAACTCCATGCACTTTCTCATTAAGAGATAAATATGAGTCGTTGATCAGGCCCCTACCAGATCTTTTTCGTCCATAGGTGCGGGGTCTACCAACATTTCACGGGCCCCGCCATGTTTTACCCTTCATGCACATTGCATCCATGAAACACATCTCCACCATAGATCTGTCCCGCTCCAGATCATGGTCGTCAGAAAAAGAGGACCCTACAATATTTTGCAGCCTTGACATAAGTTATCCTTCAGGCATGTTTCCACTGCGAAATCCATCCCAATCATATATTTTCAACACTCTTAGATCATGACCACTGAAACTCGAAGGATGTAACAGATTTTGCAATTCTCCACAACTTATTTTCCCGCACATGTTTTTTGCTGTGAAATCCTTTTCATCCATCGATCTACTTTACTTGCTCATATGATGGGCGATCCTGTGCGCCCTTTAACCTTGTCTCGCCAATGTCAAACTTCCTTTAAAATTGTGCATCATTTCCTCAATAGATCTTTAACAACCGTTGATTTTCTCTGTTGTGTATGTACGCCATTCATTTTTTCCACTGCATAACCTATAGGATCTTATCCATGCTCTTCAAGGTCCTATGATAAGGAATTTTCAAACATGGTTCCTCCTTTTTCATTGGCCTACTCCCTTGCCAACTGTTCAACCCAAAATAGTGCCAACCATTTGCACACGATCTACAAGATTTAGCACTGGTGCTAACTAGGTGCTAACAACGGCTCCAATTCAGGGATGCTATCCTCCCTATGAGGTAGCAAAGAACTCTGTATACCAAGAGACTTATCCACTAGGCTAGCCTTAATATTTCCTGAAAAATTCAAAATTTTTCCTGGTTCGTGTAACTCCAGATCTATCTAAAAGGAAAGAACCAAATGATAGCTTCTCTTGGGGACCTTACAACCTTCACCTTGGGATTTAAGTCCATTAGAGAGTAGTCCACACATGAAATATTTAAAAGAAATAGTATATACAATGAAAATGGAAATGAAATTACTTTATAGAAAATAATGTTTGAGGAGCCTCCCATTCATAGGAGCTCCAGATACTAGACTGCCCTCCATCTCATCCAATACATAGGTATTCTTTCATCTGAAGGGAGCGATTTTATATGGGCCCTTTCATAGTTGATCGAACTTACCATGCTTCCCCTTGTCCTCATGTGGTGCATCCCACAGCAAAAATAGATCTCTTACCTGGAAATCATCAGGCTTAGTCCTTCTATCAAAGATTTCTTTCATTTTATCAAATAATTTCTCCCTCTATTGATGTAGTTCAATCAACTAATACATCCTCCTCTGAGTTGGATGTGTTTCTATTTCCTCTTCATATAGAAAATTCATCACTTGCAAGCTCAAGGAACAAGGTAAAAATCACCTTGGAGCCATAAACCAGCTAGAAAGATGAGGTGTTAATGGAATTATTCATGCTGATTTTGTCAGCCCACAAATCATGGATTAGCTTTGTGTGCCAAGCTTTCTTGTTATCCTACACCAAATTCTTGATTATTCTCATGCGGATCTTATTTGAAGATTCTGCTAGCCCTTTTCCCCAAGGATAGTACGATGTGGAATTTCCCAACTATATGTGATATGTGAAGCAAAATTCCACCATCTTCTTAGACTTGAATTCAAGAGCATTGTAATTGATTATCTTACTCGGAACCCCAAATCTTGATAGAATATGCTCCTCCATGTTAACCCAAAAAATCCCTCAGTAAGCTCTACATGACCTACACCACCCAAAGACATCTACGTACAACCCTCATTTGACCCTCACACCCTCAAAAAGGCTTAAAAATATAAAAAAAGGGCTTAAAACCCCTCAAAAGAGCCAAAATAACTTTCATGGGGGATAAAACCTCCAAAAAGGGGCTAAAATCCCTCAAAGGAACTTAAAACCCCCGAAGGAGCTAAAGATTGGGCGAAAGGGGCTAAAATCCCCAAAAATGGGCTAAAGCCCCAACCAGGGGCTTAAAACCCTAAAAATCTCAAGAAAAAGAATAAATAGAGGGGTGGGGGTCACTCTCAAATCACTCCCTCTCTCCCTATCGTTATGTTGGTCGTGTGAGTGCCTTGAGGCCATTTTCCTCTCAAGCCATTCACCCTCCCTCTCTTCCATTTCTCCATTAAGCCAAAGCTCCCATTCCATTGAGAGGTGCTCCCAAAGCTAGGGCATGGTGGCCCATTTCCATCTAGAGAAGGTATATTATATTGTATTTTTCTAACATAGTTTGCTTGCAGGTTTATTTCTCATGCTTGGTTGCAGGTTTCCATTGATTTCTTGCAGCGCTTTCATCTTCTAGTAGTTCTTTGCAGGGTTTCTATAGTTTGGCCCTAACCTTGTTTGCAGGTTCTCTTCCAACCAACAGGAACCCTACCCTTCCATCCTATAGACAGAAGGTAGCCGTTTCTGCACGTAGCTAGGGTTTTCCCTGAGCTATAGATTGGAGACCATACTGGGTCGATCCCACTAGATCCTTGGGTTTTGTTTTTAATATTTTGCTTACTTAGTTTGATATATATTTGCTTATTTAGGTTGATATATCTGTTTATTTCATTTTTTTTATTGTTTTGGCCATAGTACCAGTTACTGTTGGTTGTTCTTTGATGTGCAAATCATTCAACTATGCAAAAACGACCGAACCAAATTTTTGAAAATTCACCTGTGTTCGGGCTCATTTTCTGCCCAAACAGTTGATCCATTTGCAAATCTTCCCATGGTTAAGGGTAAAGGGGCTTATTTTTGAAGTGGGTTTTCAACCGTTTGAGGTAATTCCTCACGGTTTTATCATAATCCACTTCACAAAAACATGTCCTCTACAGGTGCGCGACCCATTTTTCTTTACTTTGTATGAGCATTTTAACTTTTTGGGCTTGCCGGTTTGCTGCTATTTGGACTGTCAGTGCAGCTCAGCCGCATCTTTCCAGCATTATGTTTTCATTTTCATACAATTTGTGTAAATCACTATTAAAATTTAACTGTTTAATGGTTTAATGAATCATTTTAAGGCTTGCATAAAAATACTGTAGGTTAAATTTCAGTTCTTAATTGGAAATTAACTCCTTTCCTGGCCCTTCCTTCTCTACCCAGTCATCAACCTTTGGGGTATTTTGGAATAAGATGAAGAGTGAAGCTCATATATTAATAGGCACTTCATCTATAATTTTTCGAGACCACTAAAAATGGGTGACTTGGAAGGTAGAGGGGGTGGAGACCACTGGGGGTTTCATGGCGTTCGCGTCCTCCCTGTTGACCGACCTTGCACTCAGAGAGTGACCTGAGAATATATGGATGGGATTAGTCCCATTGTGTTGAGATCCTAGCACTCTTTCCTGGTTGAAGAGAAATACAGGTGTCAGGCAGTCACCTAGTCAAGCTACCATAGTTCAAATTCAGGTATGGCATGTGTTTAAATTTCTGTTTACAATTTACTGCTTTCATAAACAAATTATCCATGATATAAGTGTTGCAATAAACCAAACAATCTATGTCGAATATTCATAAACCATACAAGCAGCCACCAAGTATAACAGAAATACAATGGACATGCACACAAATCATACCAAATAAAACAACCAAACTCAGTTCATGACACTGAGCTAGCCATTAAAATTTATAATTTACATTAATTCAAACACTTGCAATATTTTAGGACATAAGTCCCTGACTGCCTTAACCATGGGAAGTACTTGGGATCAACCCAGAAACTCATTGTGAGGAGTACCACGGGAACGCCAAAGTAGTTGGCCACTGAGAGGAATTGCCAAGTGAAATGGGCAACGACCCCCACCGATTGACTAGCACTCCCATGAGGAAAAATCCAAGCGTTATCTCCTGGCAGTCTTGGTGGCCAAGTGACCACCTGAAAGCCAATAGGAAGCCATTAAAACTGGGGTCCAAAATGTCACTACCATATTTCACCACCTGACATACCAACAAGACACAATTGATCCCCCATGCTCTTCCTCACACCTGAGAGGCGATCCACCATAGTTTGGGTCCTTGAACCAACACCATCAAGACCATTCTTGATGACCCTCTACACCATCAGAAGGCCACACATCCTCTGATTCAAACTCAGAATCATATCAATCTGAGCGAGATCTACATACTGCACCATCTAGCCCCATGGCTGGTGCAAACCCGGATCCATTTTCCAGCTTAGTGATTGGTAGTGGACCCATGTCCATATCCCACACCACCACCAACACCCCTACTGGAGGTCCCAGCACAGTCATGCAAACCATCATAAGTTAGCTACCTCCACCCACACTGACCAGTCAAACTATCCCACCTATCATGCCTGGGGGCAGTGTCCCATCCACTCACACTATCCCACTTGGCATGCCTGGAGGCAATGGACCTTCCACCTATATTTCCCCACCTATCATACATAGTGGCCCTTCCACTCACATAGTTCGATTTACCACACTTGGGGACAGTGGCCCGTCCACAACTATGCCACAAGTACCCCCATTTGTGCAGGTGCATCATGTCCTTGCAAACCCCACCACCATTGCTGCCCCATCTCACATAAACCTTGGGTCAAACCTTCTTTTCATGGCACACCTCAACCTGTCTGACTTGGCTCGGTTAACAAATGACCCTATCCACCATCAAACGTTTTGGCCTCCCATGCCAACCAAAATCCCCTCAAACATTCCCAAGTCTTAAGGGAAGGCAGGGGAGTGCCCCAAAAACCATATTATGACGTTTCACCTATGGTGCTCATACAATAGCATTGTAGATGATTCGATCAGATTCAGACTGTTCCAACACACCCTCACAGGTGCTGCAGCCAAGTGGTACATTGAGCTACCACAAGCCAAATACCTGGATTTTAACTCGGCTTTCATGTTCCTGCAGTATTTCCAACTCCCCGTTAGATACGACAAAGGGGTGGAGATCTTGCTATCTTGCCATCAAAATACTATGACCCACATAACTAACCACATCTATGAGTGGCGGCAACGCCGTAGTTTGTGCAAGATTCAACTTGATGACAGGATCTTCCTGGATTGGTTCCTAAAAACTTTGCTACCACCTATAGCAAAGGATGTCGCATCCGAACGTCCCCAATCCAAAGAGGAGGTCATCTTGAAATCCCAATAGTTTGTTCTGATCTATGCATAGTCTGGATACCTTTACACTATTAATCCAGACACTCCTCGTGTAGGCACCGAGGGCATCCCATGCCACAAATGGCATCATAGGTTCTGTCTCCCACCAACCATAGCACCATCCAACACCACCTACAATACCACCACAACCAAGCAACACCCCTAGTGTTTCCTACCAAAACCAAACTTCGGACTATGCAAGAATGATGTCTCAATCCAGAGCCACAACTTCTTATGCACAACCTGCGCCACCGTAGCAGGCCCAGGCATTAGCTTGGCCAGCGCAACAATATGCAGGACAAATGCCCACATTTTTGGCACCTGCACCCACCCAAGTTTACTATGCACCACTAGTGCAAGTCGTTCAAGCCCCCACCCCTACTCCGCCAGCACCTTTAGCACAGGTGTTTGCACAGCAAAACCGTCCTAACCAACCAGCCCCCAATAACCAACAAGGGCAAGCCAAAAATAACCGAGCCTGAAACCAAGGCAACAATCAACTGCAAGGAGGCGGTCAACAACCAAACCGTCCCAGCAATGTCGGGGCAAACTGGCCAGCCCAAAATCCTCAGCAACGAAATGCACCTAGACACAATGCTCCATTGCGCACAAACCAGCCGTGCAAGTTGTGTGAGGTCTTCAGGCACTATACACACAAATGCCCCTTCATGGGTCACGCCAAGCAAGCCATTCACAATGAGGTTCAGCATGCTACCAATACGACAGCCCAAGCTTAACCCAACCTAGCACCACCAGGGCCTCCACCCATGGTCCTCCAAAACCCATTACCAGTCCAAGGACTAGTAGCAACTGCACCCGCTCCCCAGCCCAATCCCAACACCCTAGGGGCACCTCCGACAGCAAAAATAGGTGTTCACCACCTGCTAGCCATGACAACTAAAGAGGTCAATTTACAGACCAGACAAAATTATCACGGAACCAACACCGAACCCGCTGACACATCAGCAGCATCTACATCCAAAATAGCCAATGCACCTCTTCATCTACCCCCTTTTCCTCTGTACCCCCCATACAGAGGGTTACCAACAATGCCACGGCTAGAGATGTTGTAAGCTAAAACATCGTGGATGATTTGGCCCAAAAACCTATGGCCATGTCTGCTCTTGAGGTACTCAAAACTTGCCCAACACAGCAGAAATCCTTACCAGCCGCCCTTGGTGCTGTAGACCCCTCCGACTCCAAGTTGATCACATTCGACACGGAGAATGGAGAACCACTGGTGCCATCAACCATTGCCTTCCAAATCCTGGTCTCCATCCGGAATTTGGTTGTGCACCAGTGTATAGTGGATGAGGGGGCATCCACGTGCGTTATGTCTACCTTAGTATGGCAGAAGCTTGGATCCCCAATTCTACAACCACTCTCTACTACTCTACGGGTTTATGATGACCACCCCACTAAATCCCAAGGAATCCTCCTTCATGTCCCCATCACATTGGCCAAGAAAACAGTACTAATTGACATAGAGGTTGTCAATGCTCAGTCTAACTATAACCTTCTCCTCAGAAGAAGTTATATGTATGCCATGAGAGCCATAGCATCAACTGTTTTCCATCTCATGATGTTCCCCCACGAAGGAAAAATCATGACGGTTAACCAACTAACTTATCACGATCCGCAAGGGCTAACGACACCTGCCAACATTATCCCTACGATCAACACCATTGATCTGCAAGGGCTAACCACACCCACCAGTGTTATCCCTACAATCAACACCATGGTTGACAACATACTAGCCTCCCCATTCTTGAATGTGGGCCCTAGGTTGTTTGCCGATACCACCATGACGAATTCTTTCCCCTTATTGTCACCACCACCGACACCAAATGAGACTACGGATTTGTGCATGCTCTCATCCAGCACTATTGCACCCAAAAACCAACCATAGTCGCAGCCCCAACCGCAACCACAACACCATCTGCAGCCGCAACACCATCAGCAACCGCAGCATCAGCAGCAGCCGCAACATCATTCGCAGTCGCAGCATTATGAGCAGCTGCCACCACAACCTCATCCCCACATGCAACCATCAGGGAGTTATCTAGGATCCTCTCCAGTCCACACAATTCCCTTCCTTTTTCCCCCACCTGGTGTCATGAGTAAGCCAGTAATGGATACCTTAAACTTACCCAATTTCACATTGGGGATTCCTATGTGGTACCTTGATCCACCCGCCCAACCGCAAATGCCCCGGGTAGTTTTAACCCTCGTGCAACCCATTGCGGTCGAATATCATCCTCCACCTGGCCCGCAAAAACCAACCACCGCACCCGCACCCACACCGCCCCACCCAAAAAGGCCCAGGCGAAAAAACACGAAAGCTACCACCGAACCCTGACGAATCCTGTCATATGCCATGTGCAACGAACAGGACCATGCAACTCAAAATTGTCCTGAAATTCCAATGATTCGCACACATTTAGATGCCATGGACATAACAGAAAACCTTCTCGTGGTCAAACTCACAAGTGGGCCAACAGTAAAAAACAAGTCTTTAAGGACAAACCATGCATGCACCCTTTGCGGCTTGTATGGACATTATTCTCACCACTGCCAAGACTTGACCGAGTTTCGAACCGCCCTTAGCCAACTTCGGAAACATTCCCTTGAATCTAAAGTCACTACCATTGAGGAGATCCACCCTCTGGTTTCTTCCTCGACCACCACAACCATTTACATGATCTCTAGCTCTAGTAGTTCATCTGTCTCCTTGCCCATGGAAGATCCACCTAATCTATCCCAGTACCACTATTAGGATGATGGAGAGATATGTAAAACCACCATCGGTTTTACCCCATTTTCTTTCAACCATGGTGTGGAATCGGTTTTTCCCATTGAAGGCCAGATTTCGTCACCCCACCTTACCAATGAACTTTTTCTCGGCAAGGGGGCACATCTCTTTGCTAACTCAGACAGTCGACTCTTGAAGAATCCTCGTAATGGGCTCCACCTCAAGAGGTCCGATGCCTGATACCACCACCATGAGTCACTTATAGCGTAGATTTTGTTTTTTGTTTTACAATTTTTTTACCACAAATCAGAACCCCCCCATTTAGGGGCAGCACCATTAGCTACTAGTTCAGAGTCACCTGGAGCCTGATCGAGACACCCCTCACACCTCCAGGATCAAATTTATATCTTCTAATGAGACCATCATCTCATGTTTAACAAGTAATTTTTGGGACCACTTCCCGGAAGTTACCTTGGTTTACATACCACATTGCGATAGAAGTGTCTCCAGACCAGTACTTGCATCACATTTTCCTACTGCAACTCATGCGGGACTCCAGGCCACCACCCGGAAGGCACGTCATTTTACTTCAGCATATAACTGTCTAATCCGTCCACTGCATCTTACACGGGTCTTCGGGCCACCGCGTGGAGGACGGATCATTTCTTTTGCATGAATTTGGCATATAACTACCACTGGACTTGCAGTCATATCACATATAGTCAATTCCATCCACCACAACTCACACACAACTCTCCTGACCTCTGTCCAAGACCCACCTTGGTTTGCGTGCCTCTGCCGCGATCTATCCCATGCATGTATTGGTATGTTTAAGAGCCACCTGCTCCATCCATATTGCACGGATGACCTTTGGACCACTATCCATTGTCCCGACATGGGGCACCACCTGTGCCACCGCAATCAGTTGACCATACTAGAGTTTCTTTTAATCTCTTTTCTGACTCCTAAAAAAAATGAAAAGATTGTCAAGCGCAACTGCTTCTTTTCCCTCCCGTTAAAGTATAGGAAAGGGAGTCTACATCGTCTCGTTTATCTCCTTTTGCAAACCATGTAGACTACCATATGAAAAGGACCACCTTGGCATATTCAAGCCAAGACCGTTCCCCTATGCATCCTTTTATGCTTTCTTGGGCAGAGGGGCTGAACTCTATGAAAAATCTCAGCATGGGTTGTCGTTAAGCTCTTTTCCAGACTTCTAATCAAGAAAATATTGCCAAGCAAACTTGGTTTCGTTCATGTTCATTGTTAGTGCCAAAAATTGTTCTCAGACTACTAAAGAACAAGCCAACACAATCTCATAAAATAAAACTAAGTAAAATAGGTTTTTAGGGTTTTGGTTGTGCAATTTGTAAACAAGAGGGTAAAAACTCATAAGGCTAAGACAAATACTAAATCATGCAACAATATAAGACTGAGATGTATAATATATGAAACAGAAACCAGAACAGCATAAGAACATTACTGAGTTTCATCCACAGTTCATAAGCATTCCATGAGAAACAACCTTAAACAAGAAATGAATTTATAAACTGAGTGATCACACCAATCAGAAATGAAATCAGCAAATAGGATAAAATGGGCTTATAGATTGTATATATAACATAATCAGAAATCCAAAGTACATAAGAGTTTTTGAACTTAGCTCTATATACAGTAGCTTGATAGCCTCCCCTTGTACAAAATTCAAACCATCCCTCATTCTACAGTCCTACTTTTATCTTGGTTACATCAAAAATAGTTACCTAACTGAATAACTACCTTTTAGGTCATACCATCGAATCACTTAACAAAGTAAAGTTGTTCAAACTAAACTAATTTCTTTACAAAAATTAACTAACAACAACTGTCACTTAAACCATTTTACAAATCTTTAGCAGCCTCTACCAAAAGGGCTATCCCTTCCAAATCTTGAGTCTTCCTCCTGGTTCTATGTTGCTCAAATTCTAGTTCTTCGACTCTTTTTAATAATTCTTGATTTTGTTGAGTTATTTCCTTAACAATCTACTTCAGCTCTACACACAGACTTTGTGTATGTCTTTTCCTCTTCAACGCTTCTTTGGAGACTGCAATTAACTCTTGGTAATGGCTATTAATCTCTTCTAAATCCTCTCTTAATCTTCTATTAGCAACTACTAACCCTTCATTTGTTTCATGCAGGAATTCTATCTAATACTTATACTATTTGATGCTTCTTTGTAGGTTCTCATTTTCAAAATCAATACATTTTCCTTCTGAAGCTGAAGACAGTCCTTCTGGAATCCAGGGAATCTTCAATCTCTTAAACATCTTCTCATCCTCCTCCTACTATTTCTCTGTCATAGTTACAAGAACCCCTGGAGATTCATTACCTTCAAAACTGCATTGAGTTGATGGTTCCGCAATCCTTTCAAGAACACCAACCAAGAGATCCCCATCCTGGGAAATCCTTGTACTATTCCTCTCACAAGGAATTTTGGTGTTCCTTTGATGGCCACCTTGACTCTACCTGGATTCACCCTAGGGCTACCGGTGTGGTTGTTTTCCACTCCAACTATCCTGAATGCTCCTGATGCTTCTCAAGTAAACTCCTTAGATCAAGGGCATCAAAACACTACTTCCCCTTCACCTGTAGTTGATTCTCCTCCTCCTTCTACCTCATGCAGTGAAAGTACTGATACTAGTAACCAACAGTCTAAAAGGATTAAAAGAAGGAGGAATAGGAAGAAGGCACATAAGAAAGGGGGCACCCGGTCAACCTCTACAATTCAAGTTTAACCTCACCACCGATCCTCTGCAGTTCATGCTGGGGGCACCTATCCAACCTCTGCAGGTCATGTTGGATCTAAGCATTCAACCTCTGCAAATCAAGTTGATATTCACCATCCAGCCTCTGTTGATCATGCTGGTGGGATCCTTCCAACCTTTCCAGGTCACATTGGATCCATTCACTCAGCCTCTACAGTTCATGCTGAGGGCACCCGTTCAACCTTTAATGTTCGAGTTGAACCTCCCCATCTAGCCTCTGTAAGTCATGTTGGATCCATCCACCCAGCCTCTGAAGTTCATGCTGGGGGCACACACTCAACTACTGCAAAGCATGTTGATCCTCACCATTCAACCTCTGTTTTTCATGATGGTGGTGCTTGTCCAACCTCTACAAGTCATGTTGGACCCAGTCTCTTAGCCTCTGCAAGTCATGCTGGGGGCAGTCTTTCAACCTCTGTGGTTCATGCTGGAGACAATCCATCAGCCACTACAAGTCATGTTGACATTATTGAAAAGACTGGCCATTCAAAACACAAGCCCAAGTTCCCTTGTAAGCTTTGTGAGGGAGACAACCTTACTTATAAATTCCCTTCTATCGTGGAGGTGCGAAGAGTTTGGTTTCATGGTCATCCCATTTTTGAACATCCTGAAGTTTTTCAACAACCAGCCTCTCTTAGTCAGGTTGGACCCAATCACCCAGCCTCTGGTAGTCATGCTGGGGGCAAACTCTCAACCTCTGTTGATCATGCTGATAGAAAACAGTCAGCCACTTCTAGTCATGTTGACACCGTTGAGAAAACTCATCATTCGAAGTGCAAACTTAAGTTCCCTTGTAAGTTATGCGAGGGAGATCATCTTACTCACCAGTGCCCTACTATCGCAGAGGTGCAAAGAGTGTGGTCTGAGACTCAAGAATTTCCTTCTCCAAAACAACCTATAGTTTCTCAACTACCTACTCAACCTTTGGGATCAAGTGGTCGAACCAATCTCAGCTTTGGTTGATCCCACTCTTCTTTTGGAGAGTGACCCTGATGTGATGGAACCAATGTCATCTTTGGTCAATCCCACTCTCTCTTCGGAGAGTGACTTTCACGAAGCGGTTGAATCGATTCCATTATCGATCAATCCCACTCTTCTTTTGGAGAGTGAAGTGTCTACTAGTCACATTTTCTTCACTACTAGTTCAGAACTTATTGAACTCGCTTCAGATGAACCCCCACCAAGCTCTTGGATTGCTTCCTTTAATTGGGATAGCCTAGTTGAGTCGCTCCTTCCTTCTAATGCACCTTTCCAGATAAAGGTCAAAGTTGAACCATACATGATTGCTCGTTGTATTGTTTATGAAGGAGCCTCAGTTAGTATTTTTCCTGCTCATGCTTCGCGAGGCATGGGATATCCCAGCCTTGTGTCAACTACTAGTCAGTTACTGCCATTTGATAGAAGAACTAGTATAGCCTTGGGAATTCTTGCTCAAACACCTGTTACTTTGGGTGGGAAAACCATCTTAGTTGAATTCATGGTCATCGAAGACCCCTTGGTCTTCAATATGCTCCTCGGACGTGATTATGTCTATGCCATGCAAGTTGTGGTGTCAACATTCTTTCGTGTCATGTACTTTAATCATGGTGAAGAAATTGTCACTATCAATCAATTGGATTTTCTTGATCCATGTCTTGACCTAACTAGAGACCAGGTCTTTCCTTTATCGATTCCCAATGTTTCTATAGACACTACCCCGCCACAGGTGAGCTATGTGGCCTCATGTCCGTTGCATCCAATTGCTACTAAGAAGCAGCCTCTATTTTCATGCTTGCCTTCCCCAGACTTGGTCCCAATAGTTGACCAGGTGAGTCATCCTATACAGACTATGGAGCTTGCTCTCCACTCTGTCGATCCATTTGAAAGTTTAGACATGTGTCCTATCTCGAATGATATCCTTCCTTTGGATGAAGTCTTCCTAGAGTCTTTGATATAGTCCGGCCTTATTTTGGATGTCGGTTCAGTTGTGACTAAGTCTAACCCTGATTTGCTTAGTAAGCTTGATCTTCCCATGGATCAGTCTTCTTATGTTGATCTTATTGAGTCTTCTAACTCCCCCTTTGATCAGCAAGTCAGTGATCCCAATGAGTTTGATTATTCTTATGAATTTTTCAACTCCTGTGATACTGATTTTGTTCCTGCAAACTCTATCTCCCCCATTGATTTTTGCTTTCCTTTTGAGGTTGATCTTACTGATTATAAAACCTCGAGCCTTGGTACTATAGAATCTTCTTTGGTCGATTCTACCTTGACTTTCCCTTTTGTAGAACATAGCAAAGTTGCATGTGTTGTTGCCAAAGTAACCTGCATTGGATCTTTTCTTCTCAATATGATTCTGTTGTTTCTTGGAGACAGAACTCTTAGTTGGATTCATAATTGTTTACTAGCCTTGTCTTGTTGTTCAAGCTGTAACTGCATTTGCATGTGCCCTGCTCGCGCTTATGAACCTGATGTCAGCTTCCACACTTTTAGCTCATTGTATAAGCCCTCATCTTTTTTCTCATCATCGCTAAGCCTTGTATCACTTTTCCCTTGCAACTTGACACCTTTTACCTTGAGGAGGTCTTCCCTGAGTGTCCTTATCTTGCTCGCTTTCCTTGCATTATGCATAGGTTTTTTCCTTGCGCTTGGAACTAGTTTCTCCTGCCTATGACACTCGTCTCCTTGCATTTATAGCATTCTTTTTGCTTTCCTTCAAGCTCGTTAAAAACAGTAAGGAGGTAGCGAGTTGACTTTTCTGGACTCGTTAAAACTTCACGAGAAAGATAAGGAGTTTCTTTAGGCCCAGCTCTGACTCCTCAAAATAGACTTGACTGCTGAGTAAACTTGTCCATTCAGGCTCATTAAGAATATGTGAATGGGCATCCACATTGGTGGTAGGTTATCACTTTCTCAGACCATGTGGAATAATATGAGCAAGGAACACTCTCTTTTCTTTGGAATTGAGAAGAGTATTCTCAAGCATAGGTTTATCACTTTTCCGGACCTGAGGGACTAAAATTATGGAAAAGGAGCGCCTGGTATGAGCTTAGTTTTCTCTTTTTTGTGCTCTGGACCTAAACATGAAAAAGATTCCAAGTGTACTTTATGTCTTTGTCATGCTCGTTAAACCCTAAAGAACAAAGCATCAAGTTTATTATTGTAAGCCCCATTTCTCGTAATCAAATGGATCTTTTCGAGTGATCTTGCCTTCCTTCACACTCGTAAAACTCGGGCTATATGCTGCTTTTGAAGGATCGTTGGGAAGGTGGTAATTTAACCTTTTTTGGACCTCCCCGACTAAGTACAAAAAAGGTGCACCTTACTTCTTCAGAAGCTAAGAGAGTTCTTCTATGGTTTGTTTTATACTTTTTCGGCCTCAGGAGACTAAATTGGACGAAAAAACGCCCCCTGGAGTCTTCTTTGGAGTTTTTAGACTCTCTAAAATATGAAAACACTGACGAGCATGTACTAGTTCGAGCTTGCAAAATCCATGAATCAGTGTTTTATCAAGCATTCTTCTGTCTCTTCTTTGAGCTTGCCAAAAATGAAGAAGGTCTTGAGTTTTCTTTCTTAGACTCTTTAAACCTTTACAAGAAAGAGGGGAAGGGAAGTTCATTCACATGTATTTTACATCTTGGCAACAAGTCTTTTTTCCTTGAACAAAGCACCAGTTTTGAGTCTATCAACAGTTGGATCCTAGTTTTTTATCTTATCCCGATCCAGAGTTTCTTACTCCTCTAGTTGGTCTATTTTCCAATTATATGGGGAATCTGTCAATGTCTCCTACATTGCAGATTTGTGTCGTAGTTCTTTTGTGTCAAAAGTTTCCTAAGTCACTTTTGCTTCATCCTCATTGTTCAAGGATTAAACCTTTGTCGACCATTCTGCAGTTGCCTTGACCTTTTGTGTCGGCCATTCCCTGGTATCAGTTCATTACATCATCTCTTTGGCGGTCCTTGTCGTGAAATTATGTACCAATTCTAGATCCAATTAGTCTTTGACTTACCTCGTGTTGGATGATGAAGGATGCCTTAATGCCTTCCTTCCAACGGATCTCTTCCTATCGACTACAACACATCTTTCTCTGGGAATGAGATTTAATTTTTTATGTCAGTACCTTGGGGATTGCAGTCATTAGTGGAAATTTCCCTCACTATCAAGTAGTGGGAATACCTTACTTTCTCCTACTCAATGGATTCTTCAAGTGTTCAACTTCAAGTCCTTGTATTCACACTTGTTAGAATGTGCTAGGTGCTTTGGGGACCATTTTCATTAATGGTGGTTTCCCTCACGTTTGTTAACGGTTCTAATTATTGACCGATAATCAAACGGTTTCCTCCATGTTCAACTTCAGCTCCTTTATTCGCATGGTTAGGATTCGTACCTTTTTGGGTGGTTTGGATTGAAGACCTTGGGCCGACAGTAGCATCGTCATTTTTGCAATTGCCTAATTTGTGCAAGACCTTGTCACACTTCATATGACATTTTGCTGAGACATAGATCCACGTTGTATTTTTGTGGCTATGATCGATTGTTGAGCATGCATCCACCTTATTCATTTGTGTCCATGGCTCCTTTAGATTTGATATGGCACCTTTTTGCATATTGAGTGACCATGATAGTTTCATCACTTATACATATCTTTGTTCCGCCTGTATCTTTGTGGTGATGATTTCTATATGGACTTGTATGTCTCAGAGATCAGTTTTGTCTGACATTTATCTCTCTTTCAGGTACCTTTGTTCAAGCCTTTCAATCTTGGATTCTCTACTCTCCCCATACTCAGTTGTTTCCTTTATAATGTATTTCAGCTATCATCTTCCCCTCTAACCTCATACATTAGGGGGCATCTATTATAGCTCAAAATAACACATCTCTCCCTATGACCACCTTCCCATGATTTCATCACATGTCGACACTTCCAAAACGACACTTCATGAAAGTCACTGAAAAAACACCTAACTTGGAGGATCCATATATTTATTTATGTAACTCCATTTGACCTCATCTCTACACTGTTGGAAATATATTTTTGTTAGCTAAAAATTTCTATAAGACACCAAAGTCTAAAAATTCCCAGAAATACCCTTAAAATGATATTTTTTTATCATACGTGAGTTGCCTTAAGGAAACCCGCGTATGGTACATGACTTGCTATATATAATACTCATGTATGCCCTAAATACATGACTATTTTCATTGAATCTTGCGTATACCTCCTGCATACACGACTAATGTCTTTGCAACCTACGTATTCCTCCTAAAAATGTCAAAAAAATACGTTTTTCAAAATTTGGGTAGTTTGGTTAGTTATGCAACCGGCTCCTTCAGTTGTAACTCATTTGTCTTTGACCCTATCTCTTTAGAAGCATATAAATAAAGGTAGGGAGGTCCATGAGAGGATACTGGAACTTTTGCATTGTCATGCTGGAGGAAATGGAGCTTCCTTTCCCCACACCTTTTCCCTAGAAGTATCTCCTTGTCTTGCAGAGCTTAGAGGCTGAGTTCTTCGGAGAAGAGAAGCTGCAGAACCAAATCAAGGTTTCTTGAGGTGCCCAACTTGAAGAGAAGGTATATTTGTACTTCATTTCATGATTAATAAAGATGTGATGTCCTTCTTGTTCCCAAATCATTTTTCAATGCATGATTGAATCTTTGTTTATGATCAGATGTTGATGTTAATCAAATTATTATTTCATGTTTATTTGATTATCATTTCTTTATATGTGGTCATATTGGTTTGAGGAAGGTATAATTCATTTTGCAGGTCTCTTGGAGCAAGAGGAGCAAGAGAAGCAAGAAGAGGATTGAAGGGCTACTTGGATCAACCTTCGTTTGGCTAAGGTATGGACCATTCTAATCTCTGAACTTGCTTATATATAATTGTAGATCTATATGCATCTCTCTTTCAACCCCAGTACATTGATGGCCTCTTAAACCCTAGCCATAGGAAACTTTCCTTTACAACAAATACCATATAATTTTGTTGTATCGAAGTCTAGACATGTGTTGTATCAACTTATGTGGATATGTTATGTGATGTATTTCTAGTCATGGTCGCTAAGTGCTATAAGTCTCCTCTAAGGTTGAGATACCCCTAGAGTGAATTACTTTAGCATATGACTATATGACCCAAGGTAATACATATGATCATTAGTATGGAACGATTATTCTTAGTATGGTATGATAAGATGATTAATTAATCAATATACATGGACCATGCAGTATTTAATTAATGATAAATGAGATAAGAATAGAGAAAGAGAAAGGATTCGAATTTCCCATGTTAGACTTTCATTGAAATCAAATTGCAAAGACATCATTTAAGTCCCAGTTGTGGAAAAACAAGTTTCAGTCAAATAAGGAATATACTCCTTGATTTATGCAAAGTGTTTGTTCGTGGATGGCACTGATTGTGAAGCATTAAAGACAATCAGTTAAAATCCTAACTAATAGTCAAGCAGTTAGTTGATGATTGAGTTTAATTCAATCAGTTTACATTTAGTTTAGCCAGTTCACATTTAGTTCAATCAGTTCGCATTCAGTTCAGCCAGTTCAAATTCAATTAAAGACTAACACTCAATGAAAGAAGGAAGGTGCATATCTTCTGCATGGGAGAGAATCTGAGGTGACAATTTGGCACCAAGTCAAGGAAGGCGCTAATGTTTAATGTGGAAAAGTAATTTTAGTGAACACAATGTTCATAGTGCACCAAAAATAATGCAACCATTCGCTACCTTCTCTTTTGTATGATTGCAATCTTGTTATTAAAGTGATATGCACTTGGCATGGTTGATATGGTGTTCCTAGTAATCTTTATTCCCTATTTATGCATTGATATCTCTTATCAGGCAATTTGCTCATGTATTGAAAATCATTCTCTTTAATTATCTATCATACACAAAGGATTGTTTGGTTTTTCATCCTCTGTGTTTGGAGGGTTTTCCCAAGGTACATATTGTGTCTTATGGATTGAATGATTTATGTGATTGAATTGTTTATGAGATTAACATATGTTGTAGTTGATTATCAAAAAAATTTAAAGTTCAAGCATCTTCAATTTGTACTCAAACATTAACATAGTATCAGATAAAGGGTGTGCAAGAGCTTAGTTTTGTGCAAACATTCTAAACCTACGCGGAACCTGAAGTATAAAGCAAAGAGCTTGAAGTAATGGCGTCAATATTCATCCAACCGGAATACTGAATTGAAGGCACGTCAAACTTCAACACATGGAAGGCATGGGTGATTAACATTCTTGAAGAGCATGATCTTGATTCCTTTGTGACCACTGTGATTAAATATCCCACTATAAATGCAGGAAGAATCAATTACAAGAATAATCAAGCAAAGGAAAAGAGGATCATATATTATTTCGTGAAGGATAACCTCATGTCAGTGATCACACCATTGAATATGACAAAGGAGTGTTTTGGCAAACTCACAAACTTGTCTGAGAAGAATGATACTACTCAAAAGAGGGCCTTAAAGAAAAAGTTACACAACATGAATATGGAAATATATGATACCATAGCTTCCTCATTCACAAAGATTTCACGGTGAAGGATCAACTAGCAAGCATCAGTGTGGAGATGGATGAGGATGACCTTCTTCAAACCGCCATTGATGGAATCCCCTCCTCATGGGAGACCTTCCTGGATGTGATAAATGGAAGAGAAGAGCAGCCCAACTTTGAAATACTTTGGCATGATTGCATCCAAGAAGAGGGGCACATCCAAAGAAAGACACCATGCACTAAGGAGGATAATTTTTTCCTCATGGAAAGAACCAAGAAATGGAGGAATCCATTCACTCCCAAGAAGTTATTTCGTGCGATGAAGAAAGAGATTAATAAAAAATTTAACAAATACAAGCTTCTATGCTATTATTGTCAAAATTTGTGCCACTTTGCATGGAATTTCCATACAAGGAAAAGAAGAGAAGGAAGAATCGATGCTTCCACCACTGTAGAAGATACTTCCAACAAAGATGCACCCGAGGAGAAAGAGACAAGGAGGGGGTATTACCCTGTCTCTAATTTTAATGAATATATCATCACAAGAGAAGATACATGGCTGATTGATGGTAGTGTTTCCAAACACAAGTTAGGGTTCAATGGAGCAATCTCGAATATAAAGAGAAATAGTTTGCATGCATGGAAGAATTGGGAGACAATTCCACATATTCAATCCAAGGATTTAGATCCACATCCTTCCAACTAAGTTCAGGAGATGTGATACATGTTGAGGACATTCTTGATCTCATAGTATTGAAGAATAACCTACTCTCTATTTCAGTTCTTGAATATAATGGATTTCGAGTCATCTTCATGGAGAATCAAGCTTACTTATGACTGAATAACTAGAACATTGATACTTCTACTGTCGTTAGAGTTCGAGAGGGAGGAATTTGCAAGGTCCTAGGAAACTATATTTAAGCCATGGTACATCATTATATAATTCCATGTGATCTTTGGCATAGGAGGCTTGGACACCTCCACTTCAAAGCACTCCCTGGTTTATAGCGAATGGTGAAAGGTATGCCTAGTTTTGATTTTGTGCATGATGTTATTTTTTGGGGTTGTGCTTTAGAAAAGAATGTTAAAAAGAAGTTTCCTATAAACCATACTAGATCTAAAGGAATCTTATATTTAGCGCACTCAAATGTATGTGAACCCATGTCATCCCCTTCCCTCAATGGACACCTTTACTATGTATTGTTCACTGATGATTTATGTTATAAGGCCTAGATTTATTTCATGAAATCCAAGAGTGAAACCTTCAGTAAATTTCAATAATATAAATCCTTAGTATAGAATCAAACACGTAGGAATATATATGCCCTAAGGTCTGATAATGTATGTATGTATGTATGTATATGTATATATATATGTGTCTATATATAAATTGATCCGACCTTGAAAGTGATCATTTTAGGGATGTTATTTATATTTTTAAATTATTTTTTGTGTTACTTGTACATCCCTACCAATCCACATTCACTTCAAGGCTAGGATATAAGGTTCATTACTTAACCTTACTCAATAAATGCTTGTAAAGAGCCACGTTGGGAACTTAGGGATTTCTCATTCCTTTTGTGAGACTCTACATCATCATGTTTAAATACTTCAACATCAAGGGTTTCATGTAAGGTTCATATACCATGTTCAAGGGTTTTCAAACCATTATGCAAGAGTGTTTCATACTCAAGCTGATATGAGTGTGAGGGATTCTTCAAGGTTATCATCATCAAAAAGAATTCTTCAACTCTTAAAGTTCTATGGTACCATATGCAAGAGCATCATCATTCCACATCAATATCCAAGAGGTATGTCAAGGGAATCAAAGTATATTGTCAAGGTCCTCCATACACCTATGAGCCACATCATACAAAAATTACCACAGAATGGGTCATTTGGACCACCTAATTCTCCAAGGAACACAACAACTATGAATGGTCTCCAATTCCCAAACATCCATGTCATCAACCTTAATTACTTCTTTGTCATTAATGGTTTGTCATCAAAGACAACCATGCTCAACAAACTCCCCCTTTGTCATTGATAGAAAAACTTCTTCAAATACTCTCCCCCTTTGACATTAATGAAAAAGGGCCAAACAGTTATCCATCAAAAGATTCACAATGTCCGAAAAAATGTTTCCTTGAATACTTCTTGAGATCAAGCTGAAATGCCTGCTCTCCCTTTCACGTAGACTTCATACTTTTGAAATTTTGGCTTCACTTTGAATGATTTTAACAATAGATCAACCATTTAATCAATAGACTAAAATTAGATTAGCATAATCTTATTTATTGGATAATGGCATTCTAAGATAAATAAGTAACTTTGGTGCTTCTGAGAAGTCTCGAGTTCTCAAAAATATTTAGATGCCTTCACATATACCATAATGAGTCCTCAATTTCAAGGTCCACATGCTCTTTTTCAACAATACTCCTAGGCTTCTCAAATTTTGAGCTTGAATAGGAATGATATATATTTTAATAGGCTTGTGTCTGATTTTGGAAACCCGATATTTGAGAGGATTTTAATGTTAGACATGCACCTTTTCTTCTCACAAAATTCACTGCAATTTTCTTCCACAACTTAACAAAGGTAATGATGACATATCGTCATCTCTGATCATGAATGTATTGCTAGTTTTAATTACAAGCTCCCCCTTTAACTGTGCTTGGATTTTATTTTTGTCTCTTGACCTTAAGATGAATGCTTATGACTGAGCATTCACTCCTATAAAGAATGCACTTCACAAATCTACCAAAGTACTTGACTAGATCAATAGGTCTTGATTATTCACGAGCATACTAACAAGAAGCTTTTCAAGATTTGGTGTAGATGCACCCTCTTCAAAAATTGTTCAATTGAACCTTTGATGTATCAACTTTGTATTATTTTCAATTTTTCTTACCAAATGTTATAGAGGCTACTTAATATTGCTTTCAAATTTTCCTTGGTACTACTATGTCATAGCATCCCTCATGTTGCACCATACACTTCCAAACTCTTCACTTCCTTTAACATATAAGGAGCTTCACTTTCTCTTACTTAAATAAGGTCTTCAACAAGCTAATGTAGGGAATCAGTGAACTAAGTTCTCAAATTTGTGTTGTTGGTGTCTTTTTTGAGAATGAGCTTCTCAATTTTTTGTACATCTAGGCTTTGATCTTTATTGCTCCTGCTCCCCCTATAAACATGCCAACTCTAACTATGATCCTTGGACCTGTTTTTCTACTTAGAATAATCATCATTTACCTTTGATTCCATCATCCAGCTCCATGAAATCAAGGTGTACTAAGGTCTTTGAAATACCTCAAGCTTGGCTTGCCACATGGCAGCCATCTTCTGTGCACTGGTCAACTTCATTCATGTTCAACAAGATATTGTTTTTTACCCATACCTGAGAGTGTCCTTGACTTTGATCACATGTCTTTTAGACTTCAATTCTTCCTACATTATTCTTCTTACATCATTCATGAGCTTTCCATGTTGATGTGTACGAGGCACTCATCATTAGTTGTCTTCTTGCACTTTCATAGTCTTGGGATTTGTGACCAGAGCCATAACAATTGTAGCATCTCATGGTGTGGCAATTTGCAGCAATATAGCCAACGCGGTTATATGTCCAACATCTAACCATATTGTTGGGAGACCCAACACTTCTTGCATGATCTCTGAAATCCAATGCCTTATGAGCAAAATAATTACATGAGAAGCAATAATCATTGAAACCATTTTCATACTTGGATACCTGATTCCACATTGAGGATGTCTCTTTTTTGGAATTTCTTTGAGGAGTAGGACTAAATCCTTGATGTCCTCTAAATTTTCTTATATCTTTTTCAACTATATGAGGAGCAACATTGCTTTCACTTTTGGAGAATGAGGGGCTTACCTCATACTTGCTAGGTGTCCATGAGTATGCTACTGATTTTTATTTTCCCGAGTTGTAGCCAAGGCAGATATCAAGAGGTGATATTTGACAGTCCAATATCTCATCCAAGATTATTGATTTGTTCCTGAACTTCACACATACATTAGACTTTTCACTTGTCTTTCTGAGACCAACTACTTCCATATCAAGTTTTTGACATTGCTCCTCCTTCTTGTCCATTTTTTCCTTCAAGACTTCCTCTATCCTTTTGGCTTCTTCTAGCTAAGTCTTCAGATCAACATATGCCTTCCTTGTTTCTTCAAGTTCTTTTGAATATTCACCAGACTCTTCTTATTCTTCTGTTTGACTGATCAATTCAGTATTTAATCTTTCCATGTCATCTTCTTTGTCTTCCATCTCAACTTGTAAATTTGTTTTCTTGTGATTGAGTTTCTTGAACAGAACCTCAAACTTCTTGTGGTACTTTTTGAAGGACCCCATAATATTCCTTTTAAGCCTCAAATTGTATATGAGATCAATTCCTTCCAAAAGGTGTGCTAGGAAATATTTCTTAATATCTTCAATATCATTTTCAACGTTATCACACTGTCATTACTACTGTAATCAGAAATATCCTTACCTTCACCGATGTCTGATGCTTTCTCTTCCTTCTCTTCTTGTTTTTCATCTTCGGTGGGCATGACTTTGATTTCCTTTTTGTGTCTTGGTTTCTTTTTTGGTATTCACTATCTAGATTAAACCATAGGTATTTGCTTGAAGTGTATTGTCCTAAACTCTCTTTGATCAAGCTTGAGTATCCATCCATGAAAAATTTCAAAGCAATGGTGTTGTCCTTCTTCACTCCTTTTGTGCAGTCGTATTGGTATTATTGTTGGACGGAATAGGTGGATTGATCACAATCTCCCAAAAACAAAAATTCTTCAAATAAGATTTTGTATTACTTCTCCATCCAAAGTAATCAGTCACATCAAGTACCGAAACTTCATCATTGTTGGGGGACTCTGCCTTTGCATCTATTCTGTGTCCACGGATCTCCGTCAAGCTGGTTAGGCTTGTGGTGAAGGCTTGCTCTAATACCAATTTTTGGACACAATGCCACATTGAGAGGGGGCTTGAATCAGTGTGCAAGCATTCTTAACTAATTTCAAATTATTAACACTTAAATAGAGACCATCATTTGCATACTACCAAATACATCAACATTAATAAATCATGTCATCAATATAGATCATAAGAGGCACATCATAAGACAAGTATTCTAAATTCTATTATATATTATATGATATGAATTAAAATGAATACCTCAATCTTCGTGATTGTATCAGCACCAATCGACTGAGAAGCACCAAATTTTATTCCAATACCCAGCTTGGTTTTTCTTAGATCCAACTAAGAATAGATGAGGTGTCCAAACCTCAAATGCAATACTAGCTTGTAATTACATACTTCTTCCACTCGATCCACTATTTCCCAAACAACTTAACCACTACTATCATTGTCATGTTGATTCAACTTGTCATTGTCATCATTGAAACTTAATGGGCATCATGTCATCACTGTTTGTTTCACTCAAATGTCTTAGTTCTAGCTTGTGACTTCACTAATGGTTTGTACAATATCCATCACAAGATTTTCTTGCTATTGTAGTAGATAAAATACTTCCATTAGATGATGTCTTTTCATAAGGATTAGAGATTTGTATTCCAATTTTAGTGTTGACTGTGTACTGCTGCTCATGAGTGTCTTCAAGAGTCTTTATATGGCATTGAATCAACGATATTGGTGTATGGGCACTATGGGAAGAATGAGCACTGAAAACATCAAACACTCCTTGACTATGTACAGAGGTAAGAGAAGAGATATTCAATCAAGTCTTGTTGTAGTACAAGTACTTCACCCACTTTGTTTGATCTAATCAATAGTGACTTGAGTTGAGCATACAATGTCTCTTGTACCTATGACCACCTTACAAAACAAGACTTGATCTCTGTGAATGTCTTATCAAATTTTGACTACTGGGCATACCTGAGATAAGAGTTTTTATGGCTTCAAATGCATGTGTTCAAGAAGACCCTTGGATTCCTTAGAATTATATCATCCTCTCCAAATTAGAGCTAATTCTTCACTCAAAAGTGTGATTGTGACTACATTCCACTGTTGCTACCACTGAATTCTTCGTTGTTGCAATCACTTCACATTTTTGTTTTGCTCCTCTTTGTTGTACCCTCGTTGTATTGTACCTTCACTGCTGTAGAGATTCACCTCAGAGAACACACCTAAAAATCATAGCTAAGTATCTTCTTCTGCCACACAACAAAATAAGGGCGTTTCTCTTTTATTTATAAATTTTCTCCATGTAGTCGACCTGCAAATTATATATATATATATATATAATTTTTTAATTTATTATATGGATCTAACCTTGCAAAATGATAATTTTAGGGTTGTTATTTATATTTTTAAATTATTTTTTGTGTTACTTGGACATCCTTACCAATCCACATTCACTTCAAGGTTGAGCTAGAAGGTTTATTACTTAACCTTACTCAATAAAGGCTTGTAAATAGCCATGTTGGGAACTTAGAGATTCCTCATTCCATTTGTGAGACTATACATCATCATGTTTAAATACTTCAGCATCAAGAGTTTCATATAAGGTTCAGATACCATGTTCAAGGGTTGTCAAACCGTTATTCAAGAGTGTTTCATACTCAAGGTGATATGATTGTGAGATCTTCTGAAAGGTTATCATCATTAGAAATAAGTCAACAACTCTTCAAGGTCTATGGTACCATATGCAATAGCATCATCATGCCACATAAATATCCAAGAGGTATGTCAAGGGCATCAAAGTATATTTCAAGGTCCTCCATACACCTATGAGCCACATCATACACAAATGACCACAAAATGGGTCATTTGGACCACCTAGTGATCCAAGGCACACAACAACTGTGAATGGTCTCCAATTCCCAAACATCCATGTCATCAACCTTAATTACTTCTTTGTAAATAATGGTTTGTCATAAATGACAACCATTCTCAACATGAAAAAGCTAATGTCCAATGGAGATCCCATTGATGATAAGGAGCTTGTAATGACTACTCTAAATGGTATTCCACCATCTTGGGAGTCAATCATTCAAACCATAAGTGGTCAAACCAGGTTTCCCAAATTTGTACCCAGGAAGAGACTAGCATTGTAACAAGATAGAGACTCCATGGCACTCAACCTTAGGAGAATCAAGCATTTATGACCCATGCCAAGAAAGGAAATGGGAAGGGAAGAAATTTTCACAACCATAAGCACCAAGGTAGGAGACCAAGCCCTTCTCCATATCAAAAGGAAAAGAAGAAGGATCTATCACATATACAATGCTTCAAGTGCAATAAATATGTTCATTATGCAAACAAATGTCTAATTTCGAGTAAAATGAAGCATGGAGCCTGAACTATTGATGTTGATGAATTCACTCCTCACAAGATGCCAAGGAATGATGATCCTAAATAAAGGACAGAGGATTGTTAGAAAGAGTTATTCTTCTTGTTCTTCCCTAAGTTGATGCAATGAGATGAAGATCCAGGTGGTGATGGACTCCCATCAAATGAAGACCAATGGACCCTCAAAGGAGTCAGTGGGAGCCCACCCACAAAATAATAATAAAAAAAGTGTTTGATTTTACATGCTCTAGTAGATTAGATATGGTTGTTTTGAACATGTTTTACGTAGATATAGATTCCTAGAAATTTTTGAGCATGTAATATGGTTACTTTATTGATTTAGCTCGTAGTATGTATTATGATTTAGCCCGTAATGTTGCACAACATTTCATGGATACCTCTTGGATGACATGTCCTTATAACATACTTCAAGTATTCCACACTCTTGATGGTATGTTATAATGGAGACTGCAAGCATCCAAATAATAGTCATGTGTGTTTTGTGTGGAAGCATTGGCCAAAATATGCCTACATACATGGATAAATTATTGTTGATGCGTTGATTTGATTATGCAATTGTGTTAACCATATGATGGGATTTGACTTGTAGGGAATGCTATGGCCTACAAGAAGAGGATGATGAAACTTGTTCTAAAGGACAAGTGATCCCATTGATATGCAGATGGATCAGAAGTAGAAATCCTCTAGAAGCATGACTCTCAGTTAAGAAATAAGGATGACTTACGGTCTAAAAAATTTCAAGGAAGTCATGACAGCAGACGGATGAGGAGCGATTACGTATGATTCACAGGCCAAGAATGATCTCTAGAAGTGGGAGGCTCCTACATATATTAGTCTCTTTGCTACATTTTTTCATCTCTTTGACGGTATGGAAATTAGTTTCTTTCTAGTCAGAGTAATAGAAAATGGATTCTGGAGGACAAAATTCACTCAGGTGATTTATGAGGAGACAAAGGGAGTTAGCTGTAAAGATGAGGATCCTGGCCTATTGCATATGATGGTGTGAAACCTGATGAAGTATTGTTAAGTCAAGGAAGAGAACAGTTGAGATCCAGACAAATATAGCATAATTATTGTGATTACATAGATACACTATTGATGTTGCTACTGACAATCAAGAGGATCCTCAATGAACCTAGTCATCACCAGGATGGATACTTACATCACATATGTGAACTCCTCAGAGAGAGAGCAAGATAATCAGATATAGAGGGAGAAGGATGCTTAGAAGTAGATGGAGCAGAACACTCCATCACAGAGGGAGGCCTCTTGGACACCCTATAATGGGGTGGGATATTAATCTCTTAATACTCTCCCATACAGGTGCATGAATTCAATTATGTGATTATTTCATTTGCATTTCATGTCTAGAATAGGGCAGGATAGAAATGTATTCCTCGATATATTTGATGCTTATGTTAGCTTATATGTGTGAAAGCTCTTAGAAGATTCTACGAGAGCACATTAGTACTAGACTCCTGAACACCTAGTGATGGGGTGGGGGACTGGCCCTTAATGAATAGTGTTGATGCATCAAGCAGGTGTTTCCCATGTTAGGGGTTCATGGATATGTGTGGGACATAAGCTTATCCTAGTCATCATAAGGGATGGGGAGATTGGTCCCTATTTGCACACACTATCTTCCTAGAGGTTGATGCACTGAGTAGGTGTTGCCCCAATTTGGGGTGAATGGATCTAAGTGGGACAGAAGCTTCTCCCAGTCACACTGAGATAGGGATGGGGAGATTGGTCCCTAGTTGCATACATCCTTCTAGAGATTGAGCATCAGGAATTCCTACATTGTTGGCCTTTGTGATTCGACTAGAAGTGAATGACCCTAGGTGGGATAGAAGCTTCTCCCACTCATCCTAAGATGGGATGGGGAGATTGGTCCCTAGTTGCTCGGAGGGCAGTGTCCCATACACTTTTTGATGGAGTCAGGAGATTAATTCCATGATTATATCCCTCAATAAGAGGGAAGGATTATTTTACTCCCTGAAACTCTATGATGGAGTGGGGAGATTGGTTCCATGATTATATCCCTTGGTAAGAAGGAAGGATGATTTTACTCCCTGACACTCTATGATGGAATGTGTAGAGTGATTACATGATTATATCCATTTCTAAAAGAAAAAAAGGTGATTCATAGACAAACATATACCTTGCTTCTACACAAGTACCTCTACTCATTCAGGTTCTCGTCCAGGTATGGAATAAATCCCATTGGAAATAAAGACAGATATGTAGTAGATGGTCATGCACACTAATGCCTCTTCTCATTCAAGTTCTCATCCAAGTATGGGATAAATCCCATCGGCACTAGATAAATACAAGTAGTAGATGATCGTGTATATCAGTGCTTCTGCTCATCTAGGTTATCAGCTAGGTATGGCGCAAATCCCATTGGCAGCATAGACGAATAGGTAGTAGATGGTTGTGTGAAGCATGTCCAGGTTCTCAATCATGTATGGGAGAAATCCCATCAGCAGTAGAGATGAACAGGTAGTAGATGGTCGTGTGAAGCATGCCCAAGTTCTCATCCAGGTATGGGAGGATCCCATAGGAAGTAGAGACGAACTGACAGTAGATGAAATGTTTATTGATGTACTCTCCGATGGATTGTATAGATTTGTAGAGTTTATAGATATACCAATGGACTAGGTGTATCATGGGATTTCTCTCGAACATCTTGATAGGATGGAGAGTCCAACACACACTCTCGAACACTCAGTAGAGTGGGGAGATATCTCAAACATCCAAAGATGGAATGGAGAGGCTGGCACACAATAGTACTCTTGCACTCACCGAAGGACTAGTTTAGTTGGTGCATGTTCCCTGAAGAACTAAGTTGAGCTGAGGAACATTGTATTGATGATGGATTCTCGATGGACTAGGATGATGGACTCTCCAATGGACTGTGCAAAGTCATGAATCTAGTGCATGTTCTCCAATGGAATGGATTGAGCTGATGAACAAAGATTGATTTGTTGACACTTCTAAATGGACTAAGATTGTGTTGGAAGACCTTCCTTATGATATAGAATCATGATGTATAGATGATATCCATATATGTTCCAGTATGACAATATTGATGATGCCTCCCTGGATAATAGGGAGTGTTGGAGTAGTAGTTGTGTGAGGCACCACCTCATAGGTTGGCCCAAGAAAGAATCATTAGAGGAAATTTGAGGTCTAAAATGGGCCTCCTAAGGAAAATAATAAAATAATAGTTAAAATAATAAAATAATAGTTAAAATAATAAAATAATAGTTAAAATAATAAAATAATAGTTATTAATTTTGGAGGAAGAATGAAAAAAACTACTTTTTGTGTTCGAATTTTCAACATATCTCCCTGTGTTTTTAGTCAAATCCTGAGCAGGAGAGCTTGTTGGATGTGGAATTTAATTCCACATCCAACGAGTACCCACACTGCATACTTTTGACGCACCCTGCTACCCCAAAAATAAGAAATACCTGAAAAAATGTGATGATGACATCATCATCACTTTTTCAGGTATTTATTGTTTTTGGGGTAGCGAGGTCCATCAAAAGTATGCATTGCGGGTATTCGTTGGATGCAGAATTAAATTCTGCATCCAACGAGCTCTCCCACTTGAAATTTGAGTAAAAACACAAGGAGATATGTCGAAAATATGAATAAAAAAAGTAGTTTTCTTCTATGACAAATATGTCAATTCAACCATTATGGTTGACTCTTTTTATTGAAATTCTATTGGTTCTTGAATTCCAACTCACAAAATTTATTGTTGGCACGTTTTCTTATAAGTCCCATTTTAGACCCGAAATTTTCTCTAATGAAAATTAGAATTCCATGTCCGAAGAATACCTTCCTTGTTAAGAGGGAGTATTGGATCTTGTGCAACTTCAGAATTTATTCTCATTGTAATCTTTTGTACCTTCTACAGCATATTATATTGATGTAATCAATCATGTAAACCCTTAAAAGAATTAATGTAAACCTTGGGGAAGAATCACACAAGAAAAAGAATTAAAATAACCTTATTTTATCTTTCCCTAAGACAAGTCGTACCAGTGGGTCAAACTGCCCCAAAACAGTGGGCAATTTTCCCCAAACAGTTTGAAAAACTACCCTAGTCAAGTTGGACCAGTTAAGACAAGTTAGGTCGGCCCAGTAAGGGAAAAATTCACTTTTTATGTGTATTAATAGAGAGGTCGAACCTCTCATTTTGTAATTCGGTCAAGGAATGTTTGCACTAGTCAAGGAAGGAAACTAGGAGACTATTTTTTTGAGGTTTTCACCTTGGAGAAGTTTTTCTCTTATTTTCTTCGGGTTTGTGCTACGACTATTTGGATGTACATCATTCTATATTGGAAGTTATGAGCTCGGAAGAGACAATAGTGTTGTATTGTCTATGGTTGGGATGTGATAAATCATCACCGTGGTAAAATGAGCTCCAAACCCAATTTGTTTCTGTGCTTTGAATTTCTTCTAGTGATCTTGGTTTTGTAGCTGTTAATTTCTAACAAGAGTATTGTCACTTAGTAAGATATAAAAAACATGTTTTTGTCATTTTCAATATTAATGTGTCTCTTTCAATACTAATTGGATATATGTTGTCATAATTATTACACAAACAAGACCACCAATGCTTGGAAATCCACACACTACAATTCATACTAAAGATGGTGAGGGTGATGACATTAAGGGTTGATATAAGGAAAGAAAATGACCACAATATTATTGAGAATGAATGTATAAATGGGTTCATTTATGACGTATGTGTTGCCACCGATGAGAAATAATGTGCAGATGAGTTCTACGAAAATATTCAGGATGTACCTCTTACTGATAAGGCACAAAAATCCTTATACAAAGACTCAAAGACAAGTCTTCTCTCTACTCTTTTGTTGCTAGTCAACTGGAAGGTAATGAATGGTATTTCAAACATGGAAGTGACACAATTGTTAAGGCATGCAATATTTATCTATGTTATTGCAATTTTTTGTTATTTATTTATGATTGTACTATATAGGCCATTAATTTTGATTTCCATTCTTTTTTTGTAGATTTTTAGGTGGAACTCTTCTACCATTGTCAAATACTTTACCTTGCACATACAGAGAAATGTGCATCATTATGAAATATTTAGGAATGGAGTTTAACACAATTGATGCATTTGCTAATGATCATAATATATATTATGGACAATAGGCATCAAAAAGTAAGTACCATGAATGCATAATTAGTAGATATCGTACTGATCAGGTATCAAATAAAGTTTCCTACAAAGTTCTTTGCCATATCCTGATAATTCCAACGATTTTTCAAGTGCAAAAATATTGCAGAATATAGGGATTATCATGCATGACAAAGAAGTCAAGATGATGCCATGTGAATGCCTTGAGATGGTTTTTCATTTAGAGACATCAAGGAAAGATGACCCATTTTTAAAGAATAACCACATAATGTTAGACTTTCAATGGCAATTGATAATCTCGATCATTTGTAGATATTAAAACTAATTGTACTCAGTTTGGATAGTTTTTGTTATAAACAATAGCTTTCCTCTATGTGTGACAATAAGCAGGGACCACTAGATGACAATAGCTTTTTATTTTTGCATGTACACGAACTTGTTAATTGTTTTTATTACTTTTCAAATAACTACTAGGTAAGCACCAAGTTAATGATATGGATGTATATCTTGAGCCTCTTATAGATGAAATTTTAAAATTATGGGTCGACATCGATATGTACAATATCTCCAAACCTATAGTAGAAAAACAATTTCCGTTTTATGGAATACTTACATGGACAATTCATGATGCACCTGGGCTTACACATTTTTGTGGTATGTAATTTTCTCATGTATCTCTATGTATCATTTATTATTCAACCTCTTTTTTTAATTCTATTAGCATTATTTCAAAACTTGATTCAAACAAAGGTAAAATATGCATGTCCAATAGGTGGTCCAAAAACAATATCTAGATGTTCAAGAAGTTTAGGAAAGGAGGTGTACAACGATTTCAAGAATTTTCTCCATAAGAGATCATAGGTATCGAATTACCAAATAAATGACTTTAATGGGAAGGAAGAATGCGAAAAAAACATGTATAATGACACCTCAAATATGGGAAAAGGAATTTGAGAAGATTCATGGTAAGAAATTGGTTTTAGTTACTTGGTTCTTTGTCACTCATTTATTTTTAGATTTTCATACTTACCTTCATTGATAAAAAATAGTCTCTCATTAATACTTCTCAGAGGTCGACATGGTCAAATTCCACAATGTTCGAAACTATACCATGTCCAATTCAATCAATTGACATACTATAAGTACCTACAAGTAGCTCATTTGTTTGACACAATGCATATTAGAAAGAATGTCACGGAGTGCTTATGGAATCTTATAGATGGTAGGAATAACAAGGAAAAAATTGTTAAAGTTATTAGTAACATTGAGGAATCCAACTCAATGCAACACTTGACTCATTGTTGTGGTAATCAAAATTCAACCAATCTTCCATTGAGCAGGAGAGAATTGTCATTGTAAAAGAGGTTGTACAAAAGATCCAATTTCCCTCTAGTTTTTTGTCGAACATAAATAATATATTAACAAAGCAAGGTGATTTTGGTGGGGCTAAAACTCATGATTGGCATACCTTTATCAAGGTTTGATGTTTTGCAACCTTTATTATCTTATGGTATATACATTGATTTGTTACTAATACATGTTCATCTCTATTCAAATTATATGTTATGATATATACCTTATTTGTTAGTAATACACATGTCAGTGTTGTAGTATGTTCTACCTCTAGGTCTCCTTAATAGTATTGACAACAACATAAAGAAATTTATTTATGATATCGACAAGTACATGAGGTATGTAAAAATTTAAAATTTAATTAATGATTGTAGATATCATTAGTATATGCTTTACTTGCTTTATATATTTTAATGTTGACACGTCAAATTAATTATTTTCACTTGTAGGTGGTTGTCATCTAAATAAATACATAAAGAATATATCAAGTATTGGAAGAAATAAATTCCCCAACTAATGTGTGAAATGCTAAAGTATCTTCCTCCAACCTTTTTTAATGCACATGAACAATACCTCATACACCTAGTGGAAGAGATTGAAATATGTGGAACCTTACACACAAGATCAATGTGGTTGGTGGAAAGGCTCTTGAAAGCATTAAAGGATTTTGTTAGACAAAGATCACATCAAGAGGGGTCAATGGTTGAAGACTACATGCTATATCAATCCATTGTATATTTTAGTGAGTAATTACCCAAGTAGTGGGTGATATGAATGTGCCACTCTTTTAAGATGCCAATTCCACCAACAAATTTAAATAGGAGATGTTATTGGGGAAAGGTAGATAGAGAAAAGTGAAAGGTAAAAACATGTATTGTATTTAATATATATGTACATGCTTATGGAATCTTGGTTGGTTAACTAAATCTTGTTTTCCTTCATCTAAATAGTATAGAGAGGGATGTAATTCATTTATACGTTGTGTTAAGTCAGTAAATTTTTCCTTCAATTTTGGTTTGACTTCTTAAATTTTTGGTTTGTTTTTTCATTTTTCAATTAAGTTTTTGTTTTAAGTCATAGTTT